>VRYO01001463.1:49192329-49214334 GCA_009812075.1 Sialia sialis
CATACTCACTACCAGCCATAACAAATACTGGACAAAACCTCCATTATATCAGACTGCATGAAGTTTGCAAACAGTTTTGTTTTTCACTTTCAAATTATGTCCTACACATGGGCTTTATGAAATGAAGTTAGGGATTTTTGGTGGGGCCAGCAGAATGCAGCACAGCAATTAATAATGACAAGGACTGTGTCCTGCCTTATTCTCACGGATGAAAGACACTTCAAAACTGAGTGCCAGAGTACCACAGTTGGCACAAACACTGGAGATATCCCACAACAGGGTACGTTCAAAGGAGTAAAGTTATTAATGGCAATTTTTGCATTTATGAACAGGCCCTTCCATGCTGTCTTGATCTGGGCACTGTGCTCAGGAATCTGCAAAAGTACCTGTAACACTATAACCAGAAAGTGAAAAATTATGTCAAGGAATTTCACATCTTCACATTCTGCAACACAACAGGTTGTTGCTATCCCAGATTTTCCACTGGAGAAGATCAGGACTATTTAGACCAGTGCATGCATCTGTTTCAGTATGCAGCTGCTATGTCTTCAATTGCAGTGTAATGAGATTCCTAAAATGTCTGGTACAGGATGCATTTCAGATCTTTAGTATCATTATACAAGTCTGCTCTGTTGCTCCCAGCTTAAAAATGTTAAGAACAGCTGCGCTGATGAAAAGCTTGTTGAAAACCTACTGGTGGTGTTGCTGTTGAACAGAAAAGGTGCTGAGCTATGAATATCCTGACTTCTCTAATGTCTATCTTTAAACTTTGTGTTCACACATTTTTTAACACAAAAACATTGATACAAAAATTAATTCTGTATCTTCCTCTTTCTTTTAGAACTATAGGGTATTGAATAAAGCATCTGAGATTCTAGTTATAAAAAAACTGTCAGGTAAAAGGAAGTCTTCAAATCACACCAACAAGTAACAAGATTCACCTGAAAGATTAAATCACACAATTCAAAGCAGACACAAGCTTAAGAAAGGGAATGTTTGACCTGAAACAACCTGCTAGTGTAAACACTCCCATCTTTCCTGAGGTATTCAGTTCAAAAAGGATTCCTTTCTAGAACAAACTATGGCAAAAAACAAAGAAAAAAAAACAAACAAAAAAACCCAGCTGTGTACTGGATGAAACTATTATGGCCTGCAATGATGAGACTCTATTATTTGGTTATTTTATTTATGGTTTTACAGAGTAAGAATAGTGTAAAATTCTCAAAATATACTAAAATAATCACTGAAATTATAGTCTAGGGAGATTTAGAAAACCCTCTAGGTAGCTCAGACATCCTTTATAGGTTTCTAATTTTATTCCCAAGTTAATTTTAAAAATGCAGGCCATATCAGTGTACACATGAAAGGGCAAAGGCCTAAGATGTAAGTGTTTGAGTGATTTGTGCAAAATAGCATTAGGGAAAAAAACCTTGAAGAATGAAAAAAAACTTTGTATTGTATTTGTTCAGACAAATCATAAATAAAGTGTATTTTTTTTTTTAATCTTTGCACTTGGAAAATATTTTGGGATTGAAAATAAGCAAGGAATATGCCCAAGGTAATTTTTGAAAAAGTAAGTAGAAGTCTGCAAAACAGTAATCTGATTAGCAACATTTAAAGTTACTGTTTAATCTGGTAAATACTGATATTGGAAGCGATCACATCTTTGTAAACTAATGATCCGCTATCAGCAGAAAGCTTGTTGCATCTATTTTTTACTAATGTGTTAGAACAAATAAATGTTTTAATACCTCCCATCTCACAATGGCATATATTTAATCTGTGGAACTATTTATAGTTACCAGTATTTTATAGGCTAATCTGGTATTAATTTTTTTAAAAGTTCTGGAATACACTATCTTCTAAAGAAAATTTTTAAAAAACTTCATAAGAAGATCTGCCAATTCAAAATTATGACTTTTCTCTGCTTTTGGATCTAATTCTTGCAATTTCATGCTTCTCTACTGCAGTCTCATATGTAACTCCATCCTTACATGCAATTTCAAGTAACACATTTTAATCTACTTCTCCAGCTGCCTAAACCTTTTAAGTTCAGGAAAAGTAAAGAAGTCAAACTTTGTAACGCATAGCTTTTATGTGAATTTCATGTATCACCCCCCCACTCTAAGGGCAGCACAACATGTGTGAATTACACAGGAAAAATGAATGCCCAGACATCTCATTGAGTTTGGATTGCATTTCCTATAGATCAGCATATCATTAATCAATCAGCACGAGAAGGTGCAAAGAAGCCCCAGTACAATTAAACCAAGTAAGGAAAATGGTATACTTATTTCCTTTTCTGGAACAGTCTCAATGTTAATTTTAAGAGGGAAGAAAGGATATGAATAAATGAACAAAATGAAGAGTACCTTTTTGCATACCTACAAATAGCAGTACCCTGTTTAAAATGAGCCAGGAGGTCCAATTTTGGCATAGAGAACTGGCCTTTTATAATAATTTTTATCTATTTATCTATCTTAGTGATATCCAGGCTTCTTTGGAGGTTGTTTTTGCACTGCTTTGTTGTGTTATTTTTTTCAACATAGAAGATAAAAGTTTTAGGCAGTTGAAGACTAACAGGAAAGTATATATTCAGTAAATAGTCAGTAGGCTTCACCTTTTTAAAAGTTATTTAAAATTCATAAGCTGCTTTTACTTAACAGTTTATAAATACAGCCCATTAATTCAGAGCCATGAACTAACATATCCAAGACCTTAAGAAAAAGACTATTATCTTATTCATTTGCAAAATCTTATCTTTGTTGTCATGTAAATGACTTCCACAATTTTTGTTTCTGCAAGAGAATTTCCTCTTGATTGTTGTTTTGTTTTCTTTTTTTCTACTCCATCCTGAAAATTTATCATTCTGACCCTAACCATTTACAGTTAGATAAATCTTTTACTTCCTCTTCCCTCACACTCCAAACAAATAAATGGAACAGAAAATCAGGTCATTCATCACAGTGAGATAAAATCAGAAAGTTAACTGAAGAAATGAAACTCAGTTTCTCAGCAAACTTCTAGTATTTTTACATCACATGGCCTTAGTACTATGAAGATGCTAAAGATGCATAAACCTCTTAAATTTTTATTTTATTTATTTTTTAATATCTGGAGAAGAGATAATGCCAGGAGGGGGCTGATTTGCAGGGAAGAAAAGCAATGAAAAATTGGAATCTACTCAGGCTTACTCTGTCTGAACACAATAGATTGTTTTATCATCTCTTTTACAAATTCCAATTTAGTTGCCCTATTATTTTATGGCAACATTTGCAAGGCGACTATGGGCTTTTCTTTGGGTAAAGGATAACTGAAGAATGACTACATAAAAGAGTTTTGGATAGAGGTTTGGGATTTTTTTGTCTATGGATTAGAGTTGTGAAAAGAGCAATTCATGCAGTTATTAATGACCTTAGGGGTTTTCTCTTTGTCAGCCTTTGGAGAAAAAAATGTGCATGTTTTCATTATTTTAGAGGTAATCACCTCCTGCAATATTCCAGTCCCACAGAGCACTTCAAATACTTGTACAATTAATGGTGACAGCCTGACACACAAAAGGAGCTCAGGAAAGAGCCACTAATGCTGAAAAAAAGTAGTGGATTGTTCTGTTAAGATAAATAAATTGGTTCCAAGTTCAGAACACAATGTAAACATGAATGTATGAAATTAGAGAGCAACCAGGCAGCTAAATAGACAAAATTAACTAGATTGTTAAAAAGGTTTTTGTTTTTCAAAAAATTAGACTCAATTGGGTTAGCAAAGTCAGTCTCAAGATATTTTTTATATAAAAGTGTAAAGCTTTTGCATTACTACCCTTTCAGAGACTGGATATAGAATTTCAATGAAGATAAAACTTCTGTTAGCTTTGCAAAACAAGGGTATTAATAGTTAGTCATTGCCAAGTTGCAGCCTTTACTTTCCCTTTTCTATTGACCCACTATTTTACTGAAAGTTATACATCTTTTATGAAGTTATTTTCAAGCCATGTCCCTATAGAAGATATTATGCGTGACTTACATTTACACCCTGGAGCTACTGGGCCTCTCATCCTTTTCTGAACAACCAACTGCATATTTCCAAGCAGAATGTACCAAACCCAATAAAGATTTGCTGTAGTTTTGCTTCTGTTAAGGGTTAACATAGAAGTATACCATGCACTAGAGATTCTGCACCTTTATACAGTGAGATCTCACATTAGACATGAACTGCTGAAATCTTCAGTTTTATTCTAGTAAAAACTGGACTCAACAAACTTTCTGCTCTCTTTCATTCAAATACTAATTTTGTTTTGAGAAGGAGGAAAGCGGAAATGAAATTTGTAAATTATCTCCATGAGCTTCAGGGATCATCATATTGGCAGCTACTGGTGTGGGTGCCACTCTCCAGTCACTGCAAGGCCACATCCCCCTTTGTGACCCTTTAGTGTACTCTGACAAGCACAGCACCCTGCACACTTGTATAGAAGGATCCTGTCCCTGATGAGAACCACAGAGGTGACTCTCATAACCTTTGGATCCACAGCTAAAGAAATACTATGCTAAATCACCTTCTTTGAACCTACCTGTCTCTGCCTGCTGGCAGCTCTACCTCATTCATTACCCCCTCCCCACAGCAGCGCTCCGGCACGGCCAGGGCCTTTCTGCAAGGTTACCCGGCTGGGATCGTGACATAGCTGCCCTTACCTGGAGCGAACACCATGGTGCCGCCCGGGCGGCACGGCTCAGCACCTCGGACAGCTCCCGGCGCCGCTGGATCAGCACATCGGACAGCGCCCGGCCCCGCTGGATCAGCACCTCGGACAGCGCCTGGCCCCACCGGATCAGCACATCGGACAGCGCCTGGCCCCGCTGGATCAGCACCTCGGACAGCGCCCGGCCCCGCTGGATCAGCACCTCGGACAGCGCCCGGCCCCGCACGACGGCGGAGGCGGCCGCGGTCCGGTCCCTCCCTCCACAATGCGGCGGGGCGGGGAGGGGGCCGGGGCGTCCGCACGGACACACACACACACACACACCGTCCCTCTCTACCAGGGAACCATCACTGCCATAACTCCTTACCCTGCAGTGGCAGCAGGGGGAAGGGCAAAAAGGAGAAAGGCAACAGCGATCTGCCCGGCAGGGAGCCTGGCTAATTGCTCCTAATTATCTCTCGACAACAGTCCTGCTGCCTGACATTTTGGGGTGCGCTGCTCTCACTGCAAGCTGACAGCATTGCTAATAGGCTCTAGTGACACCACACTTTGTCTCAGCATTTTTGCTTCCAAAAGCTGAAATGCTGAGGAATTCATACTCAGATTTCACAGGCCCGTTAACCCAGCTGTACCCAACAGCAGCACTTTAAGGGGCAACAAGAATATTTCGGCATATAAAAGATGTAATCAAGGCAAAACAGTAAAAAATTAATGAATAGCAATAAAATAAAGACAATGAGTGTCAACAGCAGAAAACTACTTAAAATTTCCTACTATCTTTTATATTTCAGATTAAAATACTTTTGTTTGTACAACCCTTCGTCAGATTTCCTGTGGACCCTGAACTTCTACAGCAGAAGTAAGAAACAGCCAAATGGGACAAAGTTTAGAAAAACTAACTCTCCTATTTAAGCCTAACTTTCAAGGGGGATTTTGAAAAACATTATCAATGCAAATTACAGAAAGTACATTTAAAAAAAAAATTGCATAAATGTTTGCATGCAAATGTTTGCAATATGCAATATATTTTCCAATCACATTTTCATACCCTAAGATATTATTACAAACTTATTTAACTGTTTTTATAGTCAAGCATTTCACACAATTCTCCAATTAAACTGGCATACTTGAAGTCTCAAAATAAGGCCTTATTCTTAAAATACAGGTACAGAAAAGCACTGATCTCCTTCAATAACATTGCTTATATACTTCAGCAAGAAATCAAGAGTGGTATCACTGTCAAAGTCAAACTAATCATCTGGTGGTAGTTTTTTGCTTGTTTGGTTGGTTGTTGTTTTTGGTTTTTTTTTTATAGTGTGTAACGTCATTTCTCCTTGGGAATATCTTCCAGATTTATGTTCACTTACCATTTCTAGTATCCAGTTCCTGGATATTTCTTTTATTTCCCTTAGTAATTTCAGCTTCTTTATTGCTATTTGTTTCCATCTTCTGTCTTATATTTCAGGGATTCAGCTTCATTTCTCTCAGATGGCAACTGAATGAATGAACATACACATACGCCAGGTTGCTCGGGAATGGTGTTCCCTTTAAGAATGTGACTTTAAAAATCTGTATTCTAACCTTTCCTGACCTATCATTATTCTCATTCACCTTAAGTATGGGAACTAATACGGTACCTAAGAACTCAATTAGAAGAATTTCTAGTAAAAGTATCCCACACAAAATACAGAAATTAATGCAGTCAGCAATATTCAGCATTCTTAAGAGAAAGGTGAAGGATACCCCATAATCTTTAGAAAATCATGACTGATCCATAATTTGGAAATACTGCAATAAAACTTACACTGGTATTTTTATGATATATCTGTTATGTCACCCTTAATGTTTGATCTATGTGTTCAATGGAGAGTTATCCATCATAAAAACAGGTACTAAAGCACTTCTCAAAAAAAATAATCTACTGGATGTATTCCTATTGCATACATTTTCAAAAGAAATTATATGGATACTTCTAAAGTGTTGTGTTTTGAGATGGTGGAGCAGCTTGCTAATAGATTTTCAAAACAATAAATACGATTCAGTGATACCAAAGTCTGTAAGTAACCTGTAAAATTCTAGGTGGGTAAATGCAGCTTTGTAACAGAACTGACAACATTTTGGTGAAAGAATACAGTTCATTAACAATAACGTTAATGAGCATCTCTCTTTAACTGCTATCTGTATTTAATCTGACAACTCAAACCAGTCACATTTTATTCTGGAGTTCTCACTTTTCTTGCTCAAATTATAAGCTAACAGCAAGTAATGTTTTCTGCTAGAGGAAAAAACATTTTCAAAAAGCTTTTTGAGCTTCTTTTTATCATAAAGTTAATTTCTGGATTTTGGATTAGGTCACAAGTTTAAATTTACCAAATAAAATCACTGAAATAACTGCACAGGACAGAGGTCAATAGTGAACTGTCACCTCAAAAAGAGCGTGCAGTTAATGCAGTACAACCACCGAAACAGAATGCACTGCTATTTTTTTTTTCATTCAACTTCAGATAAGTGGAAAACAACACTAGTTATGCTCACTTATGCAAAAAGTCCCTTGAGAACGAAGCATATTGGGGAAAAGGGCATTATATCATTTAAATACAACATATTTAAAGAAGTTCCATCAACATGTATGAAATAGAAAGCATGAAAAAACTTACAAAAACATCTGTATATGTTTTTATCAGTTATTATATAGTCCCTGCCTTGTGTATCATTTCATTTCTTAATGTTAAAATGAGAAATTACTGATTTCCATATACTATTGGTGGATGTAAAAAGTCTTTGTCATCTTCGGTATCTTCAAATACCTTTTTGAAGAAGTCTTGGCTTACTTATAAAATACTTTGTTTAAAATGTCAACACTTTTTTTAACAGACAGCTAACATTTTTAGACAGTTACAAAAATCATGTTGACTGATGTCACTTTAAATTATCCATGCTATTCATAATTCTGTGGATTTAGATCTGAAATAAGTCCTTTATTCTAATGGAGTTGAGAACAATTATTTGGTCACATAGGTTCAGAAGCTTAGTAAATAGCTATCCAGAAAGGAGCCCATTCCACCTAGTGATGTGCAAGGTTTCAATGTTTTGTTAACAGCTAACATTTTACAGGTAATATTTAAAACTCTTTTCTGAAAGAATCATTCAGAACTAATCACCTAAATATAAATGAACACATTTTACAATAACATTAATATAAAGAGATAATCAAGATTTCACACATTTTAAATCAAATGCAGCATTATATTTTGCAATTTTTTCCCCCTGTCAACTTCCAGAACTAATTATCTCTGAGCCTTTTTTCCTTATTTCCTCACACATTTACACATTAATAATCAAATCCAGCTTTTTGGGAGGGAAAAGTAATACCATTAGGAAACTGCTTGAACTATTTGATTTCTTTTGCTAAAATGGCTAAGATCATAATGGTCTTCAAAAAGTGATTACAGTCACTGTAATCTTATGGTTAACATTAAAATCTTTACTAGCCAAGATGAAATATATTGCATCTGAAACTGCAAGGAAGCTGTTTAGAGGAAATTGTGACTGGGTGTCATCAAGAAATATCTAAACATTAGATGAGTATTTGAAATGTCAAACTGCAATCTGTACAGCAGGGATAATAATAGTCAGGATCCTAGATATAGAAGTCTAACATTTAATACCTCTCTAAATAATATATCTCTAACGGACAGAAGGAGAGAATAAACAGAGAAGGTAGAAAAGAAAAATAAAAATAAACACAAGTACCATTGTCCTGAAAAAAATAATAAAATTAAAAGCCAGTTACCTTTCCACGAGTGCTTTAGAAGAACGTCAGTGCACAGATTTCCAGCAGCCAAAGAGATGACACCATGAAAGCCAGAAACAAGAACATGTAACATTTCCCAAGACAGTAAATAGTGAATACCATTAAAGATAAGTGCAGCCAACAGTATTTTAATTCATTGTTCTATTCAATTTTTTAAATTACTCTAATAAACTACATACTAGTCCAGGATTGTGATTTAAAAATATGAATGAATTTTAGACAGAGTCTAGGAGAAATAGCTGTACAGTTTTGTGGGCTTTTTTTGTTTGTTTGTTGGGGTTCTTTAAAGTATCACAAAGATGCATCCGCTTCAGGACTTCAACAGCCTTAAAGCTATCCCAAAAAATCCACGTCCACCTAGGTAATATTTCTAGCCACTTATATTGCCACAAAAAACACAACACCTGAATTCCTTGCGCCCATTAATGATTATCTTTCAACAGTATTGGTATCTTTCTGTTATAGATAGGAGTCAAAATTAGAGAAGCTGAACCCAAAACAAAAGCAAATCAACAAGAATCAAAGATCTAGATAAACTCAGGATGTTTAAACAAAAGACTCAATTATTCACCTAAAATATTACTAAATACACAACTATGCAGGGGAGCCAAAGTAATTGCTGTTCCCATTTGCCACACCTCTGATGGTTGTCAGTCCCTTCACCAAGACAGATAAATGAGTCACAGTCCAAAATTTAGAGTCTTGCCATCATGCATGAATTCTTTTATACAGCAAGGAATTCAGCCCAGTCAAGTCCTTGGGTAATGACTATGGATCTAGCAGAGACACTGTGAAACACAGGAAGAGGTTTTAAAGGACCTCACACACAACCACTGTCTCCTTATACAGACCAGGCCATACCATTCTGCACCATTCTGAAAATGCATAGGATGAGTTGGAAGTCTCCTTCAAGTGAAATTCTCATCTTCAAACCTTTTCTGTTCCTATCATTACACAAAAAATGAGTATTTTTGTGTATGCCCTTCCCTTTTCTACAAAAACTGTTTTAAGACTGATCATGCCAGTGTAACTTCACACACAAGTCATAAAATTAGGCCTTTTACTCAAGTTTTCAAGGAATTTAAATGGAGAGAAGCATTTAAGACCCATGGCAGAACAGCTAGCCAATGAGCTGAGGAGAAGAAAAGTCAGCTTTAGAATGAATGAAGATTTCCAAACTTAGAAAAAAAATTACTATTAGACTCCTCAATCAATCAGTTATCTATTTTGATAAAAGTAAATCTAAATATTAAACCACATACTTAATTTAATGCTCAAAGAAAAGATAAAAGGTCTGTAAAATGTAAATACCAAAAATCATAATTTGAATGTGCTACTAAATAGCTTAGATTGTTCAAGAGCTGAGAATGGGGAAATTATACTGAATTACAGTAATATGAAATATAAATGGTAAATACACAATGCAGCTTCCTAACTTGTCCTATAATGTCAAAATAATGGAGATCTCATAATGTATGGCTAAAAATTAGGCAACGTGGAGAAATATGATAAATATGTGAATTTTAAATTATAGTAATTTCACTATTATAAGCCGCACCTGAATATAAGCCGCACATCTGGGTAGCCGGGTAGCCCACAAAATTTGTCCATATATAAGCCTCATCTGAATATAAGCCGCAATTTTTTATTTTATTTTATTTTTTTCCCGCATGGCAGGGTAGGGATGCTGCTGACGGGCCAGGCAGCGCCAGGGCCGTGCCGGGAGGGGCTGGCCGCCAGCGGGAGGCAGCAATGCCGGGAGCGGCGGGCAGCAGGAGCAACGGGGAGTGCTGGGAGCGGGAGCAGCGGGGAGCGCCGGGAGTGGTGCTCACTTGCCCGCGCAAAGGGAAGCAGCAGCAGCGGCACTCACTTGCCCGTGTGAAGGAAAGCAGCGCCAGCGGCGCCCGCTCACCCGCTCCAAGGGAGGCGGCGCCGGCGGTGCTTGCTCGCCTGTGCGAAGGGAGAAGGCGCCAGCGGTGCTCGCTCACTTGTGCGAAGGGAGGCAGCACCAGCAGCGCTCGCTCGCCTGTGCGAAGGGACGCGGTACCAGTGGCACTCGCTCACTCGTGCAAAGGGAGGCGGCGGTGGTGGCACCGGTGGCACTCGCTCGCCCGTGCGAACGCAGCAAAGGCGGCTCATTCGCTCGTGTGAAGGCGGCGAAGCCGGGCTGGCTCGCCAATCCAGCGGCGGCCCGCTGCTCGCTCGCCAGTGGCTCCGGCTCACCGTCCACCTGGCAGTGGCTCCGCGGCAGCTCTCTCCCCAGCCAGCGCTCACTTCCAGGTTGGCCTTTCACTGAGATTTGTCTATAAATAAGCCACACCTGATGATTAGCCGCACTACTGGCGTAGGCTGGATTTGTCCATGAAAAAGGTGCGGCTTATCATCATGAAATTGCTGTAAGTTTGAAAACATCAAATTTGATAAAAAAGAAATGTTTTAAAACAGTGGTGTTCTAAAACTTTAAATTAGGTTAGCAAGATTCTCAGAGCATAATCCATGTTCATCTGGAAAGTATCTATATTAGGACAATCCTATGCTGGTAGAATTTATCACATCCATCAAGTCAGAGCTCTCATCCAACTCCATTTAATCTGTCCTTGAAACAATGCGAGACCTACAAGAAAGTCACATAACTGGATAAAAGTTACAGCCATTTCACGACTATAAGGCGCAAAAGATTATAAGGCACACTTCTGGGTTGTTGGCATATTTCTGAACTTTGTCCATATATAAGGCGCATCAGACTGTAAGGCGCACTTCCGAGTTTCAATCAAAATTTTAGGCTTTAAGGTGTGCCTTATAGTCGTGAAATTACTGCAATTACCGAAGTGGAAAATGAAACTTGTACTTCATATTGAAAACATTGACTAAGACTCTTAAAATGGGTAATGGTTCTCTTCAATTAAAACATTTGTGTCTAACATACCTCTGCTTATGATGGCAGCAATGACATTTTAAAGAAAGCATTGCTGATGCATTTCAGAGCTGGTTTTTTCGTGCAGACTCAGTTGTGAAGCTTGAGCATAAGCAAACCTGTCAGGATCTTTAAAAAAATGTAAGTTTCTATTGCTACTATATGTAGAGTTGTAGATAGCTTTTAGTGTAGTAACCAAGCCCAGTTATGTTCAGATCTTTAACTCCTCTGAAATACAAAAGGATAGAGTTGCTCCTTCCTACTTCTCAAGTGGACAGTTGAATTCTTTTCCCTTATTTGATCTCAGATTAAAAAAAATCCAGAAACACAAATAGAACACACATATGCAAATGTTTTTAAAAATCTACTCTTTCCAATACAAGCAGTCAAACAGGAGTACAAGATTTTCTGTAGAGGCCTGAAAATTTAAAGATTGAAACTTTACACCAGCATTATAAAGCTTATGTCTCCAAATCCTGGTATAAGTTCTACTTTATACTTTAAGAGGAAGAATATAGGGGCCATGCTTGTTACAGGAGTTACTGGAGAATGTGGATGAATTACTAAAATATCAAAATCAGTAATAGCTGTAATAAGGCACCTTGTAAAAAGGAAATATTCAAATGCTATGATTTCAAATGGGAAAAAATATTGCTGTTAAAAGCATAGAGAACCATGAGAAATATCAGCCAGCAGAACTCATTTCTAGGGAAGAATTTTGCACTGAAAGAAGGCAACTCTTAACAAGGAATGCCTTTTGGAACCTCAGCTACACAACTCAAGAATTACATTTAAAACTCATTAATGTCAAGTACCAAGTGGAAATGTAAGAAAGCCTACAATTTTTATACCTAGGTCTTTAAACAGATTCATATTTATAGGTGGAAATAAATCCAAATCACTAATTTGAAAGCTTTAGGTTTGCCACAGAACCCTAAACTCAAAAGGTGGAAAATTAAGTTATGATAAAATTGAGTTATGATCAGTCTAGCTGACATCACCTAATGAAATACAGGATCTATCCCTGTACTTTGGATATTCATTATCTGCATTAACTAAAAAGAGTGATTATTTTTCTTTATCCAGCACAGTATCTAAAACATACCTAAAATAGACGTAAATTACTATAAAATGAAGGTTTTTTTACTTCTAATACTTGCAAAGATTAACTTATGTTGAAAAAAAAAATATTTTTTCATCCTTCCAGTCCTTCAGAGAACTAAATACCTATCATCTGTCTTTTATTAAGAACACTTTCTCCTTAACTTGAGCAATTTGCCACCATTCAAGACTGTGTAGAACTGTTGGATAAAAGGCAAACAGGATATTAATTTAAACAACATTAAAAAAAAAAAGAAAGAGAAAGATAGCACCCATAACTTCAACCCCCAAACTCGATTTTCCTGAAAAAGCAGAAATGACACAAACAAATCACCCTCTTCAAAATCCCACAAGTCTACCAGTAGTGGATGTTGCAAAGAAATGACGCCTGATCCCTTTTGCCTGGCTTCTCCCACTGTGCAACATGTGCTGTGCTTCACCTTGTATTTAATATGGTACCAGAGTTGGACAAGTCCTGCTCCATTCCTTCTCCTAACTCCAGCAGGGTACTCCTGCCACTTACTTTGGATCAAACCTAATGAATTGGTTTGACAAGGTAGGTCAATTTAAAACTAACTCACTTAAGCACCAAATTGCTTTCTCATGTGAGATCACTCCACTGGCTTATTCTAATGCCAGAAAAGCCACTAAATCTGAGACAAACAAGATGAAGGAAACAGGTGCAAAAGGTAACAGGAAGAAAGGAAAAGACAAAATGAGATTACCCCTTTTAGCAACAATTTGTACTTTCAGTATGGCTGTCAAAACACAAAGCTGCTGTCTCAGGAGGCAGCTCCACAATAGCTTAAGTTGCTCCAAACTGAGGCTGCTCTTCCACTGACCCTAGTGGAAGCTCCATCAGCAGAGCTAGTGGAGCTCCACTATACCCCATTCTCCTGTCTGAGCAATTTGCAATGCCACTACAGTGCTTTCCTCCTGTAAGCCTGCTTGTGGCACCCTCTATCCTGGAAGAAAAAGGATTTTTATTAGTGAAGAATGAAAACTAGCAGAGAAGCTTGGTCTTTAAAATATTTTAAAAGACAAAAATAGTCTCTGTTGCTTGCATATACAGATTACCTAAATATATAGACAAGCCATTGGGAGGAGGTCAGAAAACTGCAAGTGGAAGCACTGTAGAGTTTGGGTGGTTTTGATTATTGTCTTTAACAAAATGGGTTTACATCAGAAAATACATTATTGTAAACATAAAAACTTTCATGCTTTGGTGGAAAAAGCAAAAAAGAGCTCTCATGTTTTAATGATTTCCTGAAGATGATCTATATTAAATGTATCATATCTATGAATTAATTTTACTTCTGAATGAAAATATAACTTTAAATCTATTTATTGCATAATGTGTAGCATGTCGTTACTGTCTTTTATAGCTTTATGTCTTTGAAATGGCTCAGTATTATAAAAAAGAAAATACATATGGAATTTCAATTCAGTAAGAATTCTAATTTCTTGTTAGTACCACTCATTTTACAAACTGATATTCTCAAACTATACACCTACCAAAAAAAATCATGGAAGAAATGTGAGATACAGGTATCCAGAAGTTCTGCTTTGGCCATGGTTTTTGATACCCCTATACCAAATAGATCAGATGATCAGATCTTTATTCATATGGTCCACATGTTCTTCAGGTTTACCTATAAAAAATTAATGCTTAACTACTAAATAGTAAAAATACTAGTAAATTTAAAAATGTGTATTAACCAGACTCAAAAATATTATTTCTATTTTAAAGAGTTGCAGTGCTGTTCATATTGGAAACACTGAAGCTCACCAAGTTTCAGAATTCCATAAATATCTAAATGAGCAGGGCACGAAAATAAAAATTATATAGAAGGACAGTGGAGAGAAAAATATTGGAAAATATAAAATACTGTGTAAATCACTATATTTAGCTATTTAAAAATACTTCCTGAGAACAGTTGTCTCAATTCTTAGGACACATATTTAAAAAATCTATTCATGGAAATCCTCCATCTGTTCTGAAATGAATAAGAAGGTTACTATAATTGTTTTAGATCTATATGAAGACAAATGACAGACCAACTGCTGTAATGGAATTTTTAATGAAATGTTCACATTTCTGGCTGACTGGGCACACTGCTGTGATCTAAGGACTAACTGAAAAAGATGAAAATTCCTTACATCTGTCTTTACCTTTCAGGCAGAATTATTCTGTTCTGCACCTATCTGTAAATGTTTATATTCAGAAAAGTCATCTGTTGCAAGCAGTAGATGATGTAGTCTCTTTCAAAAATGCTTTGTCTCCTCTCTAACATGACAGATATCTGTGTTAATAGAATACTTAATAAAAGATAATCTGCCACTAAATTATACTCTAACCATAGGGTAGACTTTCTGATATAATTTGCTGTTTTATTCTGCATTTCACACAACTCATTAATTTTAAGTACCCTTACCTAAAGGAATCATGAAAGCAATCGCTGTATTAGAAAACTGAGGCCAGATCTTCAAAAGAACTCCAGTTTGGCTACCTAAACGGCAAGATTTTGAGGAGTATTTAGCATTCTGTAGCTTACTGGAACAAATAGAAGCTGACCTCAAACTTTTGGTACTGAAGTGAGCATGAGGAATTTCTTTTCACAAAACCTTTTAAACTGATCACCAGGTCTAAACCTTTCTAAAAGATTAAAGCAGACAAACAACACCACAAGTACTCACCCAATTGTGAGCTGCTTCATTCTCTAACATTTTTTTAAATATTGACAAGAATAGTATCTAAAAGAAGGGCAGGGGAATGGAGAAGGACTGAAAGGTATTCTTTCCTGAACTTCTAGTTTCCAAACTGAGCTGTGCCAAATAATCAGCAGCATATGCATGGCTATTACAATTAGGATGAGAAATTAAGTGGATATTGCAGTTCAAAATGTGTTATCTGTTCCTTTTTCTCTTAAAAAATCCAAACAAAAAAACTTCTAAGGAATGTTAAACTAGTCTAGCCCAAATAAAAACAACAGCAAAATTGCCATTAATTGGCCAGAATGTCAAACACTGTCTCATACTCAAAAAGCAGTTGCCATCCTTGTCTAAATAAAAATAAAAATGTGCCCATTCCTCAAACAACACAGCTCATAACTTACAGTTTACCATGCTGGAATTGGCTTGGAGCTGACACACACCTGCTTTTGTGCATGGTGTCTTTTGGCACAGAAGGGAGAGAGATGGGAGGAGCAGTGTTGCAAGATGCAGACCAATTTACCTGAACTTCACAGACACACCCCCACAATAAACAGATTAGTTTAGAACATATTAACAAGAACATATATACAGCTAAGGATACCTCCATGCCTCCAAACTTGTAACTTTTACAGCTATAAGCTGCAACAAAAGCAGAATTTACTCTGATGTAATACACAATGTTCTCTCACTTTCCACTATGAGTCTTCTCATGCAAGCCTGCTTTTCTACAGCAATTTCCAATTCACAGCCTGACTACTTGTGCTCAAAAGTTGGGAGTAATTTTCTTTAACTGTAATACTTGAGTTTGGTCTTTCTGCTCCAGTGTCTGATCTCACAGCGAGCTCCATTTTAATATATTACTTTTGAAAAAAAATCCCAGTGAGGCTCTTCTTGAGAGGTTATTGAGCTTATCCCTCGGCTTTAAGGCAGAAATAACCATATTTAAACCATTCCTAATAAATGTTTGTCTAACCCATTCCTGAATGTCACCACTAGTGGAGATGCAGTACCTCCCCAGGTATTCTCTTTCAGTGATTCATTACTAAAATCCTTTAGAAGTTGTTGTTTTTTTTGTGGGGTTTTTTCTAACATAATTATTTACTGCTGTAATTTGTGCTCATGGCTTCTTGCATTCTTCATGGCAGACCTTGAGAAAATTTACTTTCTTCACATTTTACACTTTTCAACTCTTATCACAACAGATCTGTTTTATACAGTCTTATCAGCCCCAACTCACCTAGGAAGAAGTGCACACAATTTCAGATAAGAAAACATAGCAAGACTAATATATTTAGAAAAAAAAAGTAGATCCTATTTTGGACCTACTATCTTTATATCTATGATCATATACAGTAAAACATTTTAACAATGGTCATTTATCATGTTCCTCAAGAGAACCAATAAAATGTAATGAATACACATCCTCTGATGTTGCACAGGTACAAAATGTATAGTTTGTTTACAAACTAATATTACTGAATGTAAAATGAAGCAACATTTTAAAAAAATATATTGGTAAAGGTCCAAAGTTTACATTTTCTAAAATATTAAGGTCATGTTTTATTTACAGACCAGCGTTTGAACAATTACTGGCATTTTAAGGTAACTGCTTAACCTGATGAATACATGAATAAAATGAAACTGTAAAAAAACCTCAACCAAATAAAAACCCCCTCAATAATTGAAGTTCCGTATAACAGTTCCAAAAACACTATTTTAAATTTCTATTTAGAAAAGCAAGATGTGATCTACCACACAGTAACTCATCAGAAACTGGTCTAACACTTTGATATGCTACAGGTATCGCAAGTGACCAATGTTACCAACCACGTGCCCAAGCGTGTTTTTCACCCATTCCAACTTCAAATGAAGTTTTCACAACAGTTGCAGTATTTACAAATTTAAAATAAAGGCTCAATATACCTTTGGATTACATTGCCACTGTTACTGTGTCTTCTCTTGATGACTACAAGTAGCAGACTGCAACCCAAAGACCACTTATTTTGTTGACTCTGTGAGTTAACTATTGTTATCAGCATGTGCCCCAGCTGGTCCTAGAAAAATGTAGAATAAGCAACTGACTACAAGCGAACACTCACCCAGGATCAGTTATGACACAACTCACTCACTGGAGTCTCTATTGATGAGTGGTGGTGTGTCAAAAGGCAGAAGCTTTTAAGCTGGAATAGGACCTAAGAGCTGTATTACCAGCCATGACACAAACCCCAGCTGAGCCCTGTGGGCAGGTACCTGACACCCATGGCTGCAGTTTCAGGAGTCTGGCAGCGACAGCTGGTCACCTGCTGATGCAGATACTCCTCTGCCTTCACTATGCTAGGTTAGGTGACCCGAAAGCTGCATAATAAAAAACCATCTCAGGCTGTATTAGCTTTTACTGATTTTTACTGGGTTTGAGTAAGGAGCATGTCTCCTCTAGGCAGCACCTTTTTTCTCCTTTGTGGCCCAGTCTCACCTCTGGGGCCCTGCATAAAAGTGAACATAAAAACAAATGAGGCAGACATTTTTGCCCACACAAGGGACTGGTGAATGCCATGACACTTCTGCTTTGCTAGCCAGAATCCCTGTGAATAATTCTGTTTTTCAAGAATGCAAGTTTTTCATTAAACTTGCCACCTTTATAAAAATATGAGGATATCTGAGGGAATGGAATAAGAAGCAATTTCATTTTGATTAGCATCCTCCTTTACACTCTGTTACAGCAACCTACATTTGCTGAAAAAAGGAGGAATAAAAAAGCTTAGAGACTCAATGTCTGCTTCTCAAAAAATTGTAGGTGCAACACCTAAGAATTATGAAAACCAAATCCTTTCTTTCCATGTTTGTGATTTTTGAGCTTTCAGCATTTTCAAATGTAACTCACTGATTCTCACTGATTGCAACTTTTACCTCATATTCAGTATTCCATACTGGATGAAGCAAAGCATCTGCCAGTGATGATCCCTGTTTTATAGAGAACTTGATCACATTCTTGAATTAAAGCAGTTATTAGTGCATTATGCTGCTAATGACAACAAAACTGTCACATTCTAATACCCATCTCTGAAATGTTTTAAAATACCTAGCCAAGCAATGCTATGTATTCCTATGTAACATTCAAATCCTCTAAAAATATGCTTTCTTGAAAAGATTCTCAGTCTAAATGCATATCAATAACAGATTTTGTTCCTTTTGATTTCTTATATTATTTCTGATACAGTTCCTGCTTTAGTTTTTAACTACAGGCTATAGTTTCTAATTGCTGCTCTGCTTCAGCAGCCATGGCTGCTGCCTGCAACTGTTCTGTTTCACTCTGGATGGAATTGGCTGCTGTAACTTGCTTTCTTTCGCTGTGCATATTGTTCTCATGCCTTTTTAGGTCGGATGCCTTAGCAAATGCTTTAGTGCAGGAACTGCAGACAAAAGGCTTCTCTCCTCGGTGCCTTCTTTCGTGGTCTTTGAGGTGGGACTTGTGCTTGAAAGCTTTATCACACATATGGCATGCAAATGGCCTCTCATTACTGTGAACTCTTTCATGCTTTTTTAGATCTGGTGCACGAATAAAAGACTTCCCACACACCTCACAACTGTAAGGCTTGTAACCTGTGTGTATTTTCAAGTGTTCCTTCAAATGAGCTTGCGTGGTGAAGCCCTTTGTACACATTTCACAAACAAATGGTCTGTCTGCAGTGTGCAGTTTCTCATGTTTTCTCAAACGCGCTTCATCAGAAAAGGTCTTGCCACAAGCCTGACATACAATGTGTTCCCTGTGACCGTAAAGCAAGTACTCAAACTTCATATCACCGGCTGCTGTGGTCCATCCTGGTGTCTGTTCATCTTTCACTTCACTTATGCCATCATTAAACGTGAGTGCCTGAGGGGTCTGAGATCCTAAGTCTTTAGATTCCGTTGTTTCCATAGGCTCTACTTCTTGGCCATAGCAGTTTACTTTTCGGACTTCTTCACTTCCCAGCTCTTTCAGAATTGCCTCTTGCACTCTCAGGGTAGTGGTTGGTGATTTACCATCTTCCTGACTTGGGGGAGTGCCTTCCACTGTCACATCTGATGGACTATCATCATGATCTCCAATCTCTTCCACATCATCGTCTTGGGCATCATTGGGTTCCCCCATAGAACGATTAATTTTTAGACAGTACTTGCTCTTGGATTGCGTGTTTTCTTCAGGACTGGATACATCACGTTTTTGAGAGCAGAGTTTATCAAGAAACCGAATACCAAGAATCTGGCCTGAAGACATCATCAAGTTTACATCCTCTTTTTTAACAGAAATCTTTGCAGTATACATGTAATTGAGAACCTCTTCAAAAATATCAGAACGAAGAAAATCTATTTCTATTACTGATGAACTATCAACTTCAAGTTTTTTGAAAAGCTTTTTGAAGTAGGTACTGCAGGCAGCAAGCACACACCTATGGGCTCTGAACTTAACATCTTCAACCACGATAGCGATGTCGCAAAATTCTCCTTCCAGACGTTGCTCATTCAATGTTTTCAGGAACACAGTTTTGTGATCGTCGTCATTATATTTAATGGTTTCAGACATACTGATGAAAAACTCCTGTAAATTAACAGGAAAATTGTGGAATTTTATAAAGCAGTCTAAATCACAAAATCCCAAGAGAGGAAGTAATTTCTATCATTTTAAAAAACCCAACTTTTTTGCATAAAATGATCACAAAAAAGCCTGTTAGACTTTAAAAGCATTACTCTGAAACTGATTTCAAAATTGTGAATGCATTAAGGTCTTTCCATAGTTTATACAATTTACAATTATTCGAATTTTTATTCAGTTACACAAAGTTGAAAACTTACTCTCTAAAACTGCAATTCTCAGTAAATGTATGATCCAACTCATAAGTCATTATTACAGCTAAAGAAAATGTTAACACTAAAAAATGTGTAAGAAATACAGCATGACAAACTAAATACGAAATATCAAATATAAGCCTTACCATGAACAATGCAGGATGTTTTCTAAGCAAATGATTATTAAATTAATCTCAGAATGCGCCACCTTCAGCCTGAAAGATGAGAAGATAATAACATTTCAAGAAATTATAAGATCAATTCCAATAATTATTTTAAATTTGAGTGTTAAAACACAGCATCTTCAATTATTTAAAGCTAGATAAAATACACTATTAAAATACCTGGTTATTTTTTCAGTGACACAACAGACAACTCCATGTATTTACTTTCCTATGGTTACTGCATTTCACTGGTTCCACTTTCCTGCTGCTTTGCACTGAATCTAAAGTACTGAAAAACCTCCCCAGGAATCACCACAATTAAGGCGGTGACCAACCCATCAAGGTGATCAGTCTTCTGCTGAACCACAGAGCTGAGCAAGCCTAGCACAGGGTCTGGCAAGCAAATCAAGCATCCCAAAGGACAGCAGATCAGGGACAGGGATGGGTGTGCATCCAAAACCAGGGAAAGAGACAAGTGTACCAGATTTCCAAACTATGGAGATACAGAAGGATAATGCAAGACACATAGTTTCAAATTCTTCAATCCCAATAGACATCTAATTGTGTGGAAGCAGGAAACACAGTGGAGAGGAAACACATAGAGAATTTAATACTTGGTTTGGAAGAAATCCTGTGCCACCTGGCACGGATCTCCTGGGAATTTCTTCCCTCAATTCTAATTTATCCTTAACCATATATGAAACAGAAGCAATGACAGCTACGATGACAGGTTTGCAACTCTTGGTGCTGTGTGCTTTCATGGTATGGGAACACCTGGCTCCCTACGAATATCTCTGCAGGTCTGGAACCTCTGCTGAAGTTTCTCTGGCCACAGAGAAAAATTACAGAAAAAAAAAAGAAAAAGAAAAAAAAGGATAGTCAAAAATCTTTTTTTTTTTTTTTTTCAGTCTTAAATAATAAAATTTTAAGATAGCCAGATTCTGTAAATATTTGAAATATACAAAAGCCGGAAAGCAATGTTGTATATGTTTACGGGCTATCTGGCTCTGCTTGACTAGGAAAATGTATCAGTCCAATACACTCAAGTTGGTAAGACAAACAACTATTTCAACGGGATCTTTTCAGAGTTCTTTGCAAGACGAGAAAAATGCTTTCTTTTTAAGCAAAGCAGCAAAATGTCACTGCTAATAATCTAGCAGCAATTGCACCGTCCTGTTAAACAGTATGCAATTTTGCTGCAATTCTGTCGACACTAAGAGAGAACTAACTATATTAGTAATAGGCGGAAAATAGGGCTGCGGAGTACACAGGGGTGTGTAACTAGCAAAGAACAAAGTTATTCCTTTGCGAATGGAGCAGGGCAGGCACTTGCTCAGAGCGTTTCCAGCTCTGATTTAAGAAAGTTCTGGTTACTTATTCCACTGAGCAATTCAGATTTATTCCTCCATACACTTTTTACACGAACGCTATCTCCGCAAGGGCCGCGGGGAGGTAGGTGTGTTCGGGGCTGCGACTGCTCGGGACGCGCTCGGTGCCTCCCCGCGCCGGCTCTCGCGGCCGCCGTGCCCGTGACCGCGGAGGCGCACGCCCGCTCCACGCACCCGCGGGCGCGGCGCAGGCGGGTTCCCGGCGGGGACCAGCCCGGCCCCTGCCGCGCCGCCCGCGCTCCCGGCCCGGCGTCGGGGGCGCCCGCGAGCGCCTGGCGGCCGCTCTCCAGAGCGAGCCCGGCGCTCCTGCCGCGCCGCCTCACGGGGCTGCGCGGGGACGGCGCCCCTCTCCCTCCGTCTGTCCGTCCGTCTGTGCCTCCCTCTCTCCCTCC
>VRYO01001463.1:49215334-49245758 GCA_009812075.1 Sialia sialis
CCCCTCGGGCGGCTCAGGCCGCGGGGGCGCGCGGGCCGCAGCCGTTCCCGCCGCGCCGCGGGCACCCGCCTCCCCCCGCCGCGCCTGCGCCCGCCGCGTGTGCGAGCCCGGGGCGCGGGCACCGCCTCCCTCCGCCAGGCGGCGCACGGCGGCGAGCGCGGCGCGGGCTCGGCCCCGAGCCGGGCGCGGCGGGACCGGCGCGGCCGTTGGGCGGCGCTCGGGGGCGCGCCCGCGCGCGCCCGCGGTGGCGGGAGGTGCGGGAGCGATGCGGCCCCTGGTGTGTCCCTTGCCTGCCAGAGAGCGGGACAGCTCTGCCCTCCCAAACGCGCAAAATACTGCAGGGGGTTGAGTTTCAAAAGGCATAACTCGACCCCTTTTTACTGCACCGCTCATCTCCCACCTCCGGTCTTCTCTCCGAAAGCACCTCGTGACATGCTACCCTAATGGCACAGCTTTCTCTGGAATAGTGTTTCTGCTAGCGTGAAATGCAGCAGGTCTGCTTGGGAAAAAAGATGTGTAAGATGTGTTGTAAAGTACAGGGAATTAAAGAAGTCAGTGTCATAGTGGAGTCGTCTCCTGGCAGCAACAAATTTACCTTTTTCATTGGGTTGACAACTTCTTCCCCTTCCTGGGCTATTTTCTGAGAGGTTTCTGTGTAATGCACTGACATATATAGTGAATTTTGGTCTGGCTGGATCACTGTGTTTTGCTGTGGTGTTTTTTATTTTTTTTTTTTTTTTTTTAATTCCCCACTGTGTTAGATATATAGTAACATCGGTTATTTACATTCAGAAGGCAGAATTAACTGTCCTAAATAGGATAAGAAGTAATGGGTTCAACTGAGAGAGGATATTTGGGTTGAATATAGGGAAGACATTCTTCCCTGTGGGGGTGGTGAGGCACTGGAACCAGTTGCCCCGAGAAGTTGTGGTTGCCCCATCCCTGGAAGTGTTCAAGGCCAGGTTGTATGGGGCTCTTAGCAACCTGGTCTAGTGGAAAGCGTCCCTGCTCATGGCAAGAGGGTTAGAACTAGAATATGTGTAAACTCCCTTCCAACTAACCATTTGATGATTGCATTAAGTCTTTCTTAATACAGTACAAGAACTCTCTCCATTGTGGAAAGAGCTTCCCTTTTACAATTTCACAACATTCTATTTCTTTCTTTGACAGTGTCCCAAACCCTCCTGCAATAACCTTATTGCTCCTGAGAAACACATAGCTGCTGGCTTACCACACTGACCAGCAACTGACACCTCTGCATTTTGTTAACACGCTCTCTTCGTGGTCTATCTGTACCTGACAGAGTGTGGATATGCCTAACTTTTAGGGCCAGGTTCTGCTATGAGTAATCAGAATAAAAGTAGTAATGGAAGAAAGAACCCTACAAAAGGTATGGCTATCCATTTTTTCTCTATGCTTTTCTGTATCTTAGGCTACTGCTGAATGTGTGTTTCTGCATGTTTTAAATTGTATCATTAGTAGCTCCCACTGAGATACAAAAATAGGGGAAGCATGTGTTCAGTATCCCAATATCATAACTATGGATTATGGAAATTGAAAAAAACAAAAATCATTGCTACTATCTGACTGTGTGTGGTGGGTTCACTCCGGCTGGATGCCTGGTGCCCACCAAAGTCAGGGTCAGCTGAGCAGAGAAAGTTTTGAGATATAAGGGCAGGGGGAGGTCACCTACCAAGTACTGTTATGGGCAAAACAGTCTCAGCTTGGGGAAATTATTTTAATTTATTGCCAGTCAAATCAAAATAAAGTAATGAGAAATAAAAGATTAATCTTAAAACACCTTTCTCCTACCTCTCCCTTCTTCCCAGGCCTAACTTCATTCCCAGTTTCTCTCCTCTCTTCCTACTTCTCCCTGCCAACAGGGGAATGGGGAATGTGGGCTGGAATCAGTTCATCCCACATTGTCTCTGCTGCTCCTTCCTTCTCAGGGAGAGGACTCCTCAAACTCTTTCCTGTTCCAGCATGGGATCCCTTCCGCAGGTGACAGCCCTGATAAACATGACTCATGTTTCCCATGAGCTGCAGTTCTTCACAAACTGCTACAGCACGGGACCCTTCCCATGAGATGCAGTCATTTCAGTACAGACAGCTCCAGTGTGGGTCTCTTACAGGGTCACAAGTCCTGTCAGCAAACCTGTTCCAATGTGGGCTTCTCTCTCCATTGCTCTGCAACTGCCAAAAGACTGCTCCAGTGCAGCTTTGCCGCAGGGACACAGCTTCATTTGGGCTTCTTCTAGTTCCAGCTGGGGGTTCTCCAGGGGCTGCAGGTGAATATTTGCTGCACCATGAACCTCCATGGGCTGCAGGGCAACCAACTGCCTCACCATGGGCTGTCCCACAGGCTACAGGAGAATCTGCTTCAGTGCTGAGCACTTCCTTCCCCTTCTTCTTCACGTACCTTGGTATCTGCACAGCTGCTTCCTTCATGTATTCTCCCTCCTATCTCTCTTGCACAGTTTTTGCCCCCTCTTCTAAACTATGTTATCCAAAGATACTACCACCCTCAATGATGGACTCAGCCTTGGCCAGCAGTGGATGTGTCTTGGATTCTTCCGGCATCGGTTCTGTCAGACACAGAGAAAGCTTCTAGTGCTTTTCATAGAAGCCACCTCTGTTTTCCCCCCACTACCAAAACCAAGCTCTACACAATCCCAGTAGAGTGTGTCATATTTTTCATTACATGTGAATGTTGCACTAGGTTTTAGAAATAAGAGATAAAAGGTAAATGTCACAAAAAATCTGGATGAAGACTTGGGATTGAAAGTATGTATTATTAAAGGTGAAGCATAAGAATAAGACCCCTAGCATGTTCACTAATATCTGTAGTCATGTCAGTTGCCAAAATCAAGTATTTTTTCAATTTACTGGAAAATACCCTTCTGCAGAAAAGCGTTTGAATCATGTATCTGATTGAAACACTATTCCGATTAAATTATCGGAGCCCAACTACTACTGTCGGAAACCTGTACCCAACCAGCACAGATTAGCAACTAGGCTTTGAAGCAGTTTTGCAGTTTTCCTATCTGATGAGCTAGACTCTAGGTGCTGTGGATATGTTGAACCAACAGGCTGTTTCCAGACTGTTTGGATTGCAGGGAAAAAGTCCTCTGTAGGATGTGCTTGTTTTGTTAGAAAATTGTGTAACAGGAGTGAAGAATGACAAGTGCCACTTTGTGTAACCATGCATGAGGCATCGGAGATGGCATGCAGGGAAGACTGGAGCCTTGCATCTAACACTTTCTAAGTGATAACCAGTGTAAAATGTGTATTAAGTGTCAGTAGATTCTTGCATATTTGAAATGGTTAGGTTTATAATGTCAGTGAGTTCCAAATGACAGTAGAAACACTGTGATACTGTGGCCAGTATTCATATGTTGAGATTGTATCTTGGCCTTGCAGGATTGACCATCCTACAAGGACACAGATTTTCCATGGGTCAGATTTCTTGTCAGGCCGAGTGCACAAGAGGAGGGTAGATACTAACTACCCAATATTTGTGAAAGGGAATTATAGACCCTGTTAGCATATTCCGGTGTGTCAGCAAGGACAGCAAAGCCTCCTGAGTGAATGTGCTAGGACAGAGGAGGGAAGTCAGGGAGCAGATGCTCCTTGCAGAGTGTGTTTCCCATAGCAACCTGGCAAATTTCCCAGCAGAAATTTGCGTGTGAGTTAGTCATGCTTTCGCATCACTTACTCGCGCTTGTATTTTCAAGTATCCCCATAAAAGAGGAAACAGTAGATACAACTGGGGAGGAGGAGAGCATAGATGATGGTGTTGGTGGCACAGACCCTGGCTAAGCTGTGCAAACAGGGATAGTGAGCCATGCCACCGTCCAAATGACTTAACAGCACTTGGAGTTTGCATTTTGCACCTATGCTTGAAGGGACACAAGTCCCCTCCAAAGAACCTGTTCTGTAAAATCTTAATATTATTGTATTCTAAGTAGAAGAGAATTTTAATTAAATATTTTTCTTACAAATTCATTCTACCACTACTGCTGTGGTGTGTTGTTTATCTACATTCATATGTAGTGATGCATGGAGACACACAATCATCAAGAATTGTGGTAGGTAAAAGGATGTGGCCACATGAACATTGCAATTTGCACTCTGCGCATGCACAAGGCATCCCATAGTCTAGTCAGGTCTAGCTGTATTTGCATAATTACACACACCCTATTACCATCTCTGTTAATACCCTATTTCTGTGCCCCATCCTTATTCCTCCTACCCCATTTATGGGGTTTATAATTTTTCATGTTTTGGGGGTTGAACTCTATTTCTTTACTATTTTTATCTATTTCTTCCCTACATCTCACTCATTCTCTTATTTCTCCTTTTCTTTCTTTCTCTTTCATTGTCAATTGCTTCTGCTCAATTCTTGACTTTGCTGTCACCCTTTTTTGATTGGAACCATATGGACAGTGAGTGAAGAAGGATGGATGCCACTTCCCAGTGCCAGCTCACAGAAGTATCCCGAAATTTCACTTTCTATTCCTTTCCCATGGTGTTCTCTCTGTGTTTCCTTACTTTTGTGTCCCTGCCTTCCTATCTGATTCAGTTGTGATCCTGTATTCTGGGGCTGAAGCTAAGAAATTCTACAGGTAGAGACTTTAGGGAGTAGCAGTGTCTAATGTTATTCACAGTATTCAGTGGAAAGAGAGCATTGAACAGAGGGTCCCAGAGAAGAAAGAAGGAGTGATATATACATATATATATATGTATGTATAATCATCCTAGATAAAGGATCAAATGGACAAAATATCAAATGGACAAAAGCCTAAAATTACACAATCATTCTTAACCTGAGTATATCTTGACCTTTAAGGGTATAATATGCAGGAGGAAAAGAAAGCTTTTTGGTGAATTAATTAATGCTCACTTGCTGAGAGCTGTATCTGTGCTTGATTCTTGCTTATTCTAATGACCTGCCAGCAGTATAACATACTGCTAAGAAATAGCCGGTCCACAAGTGTACAACAGCTTCCTTGTGTCTGATCTATCCAAAAAGAACAAATTTCTCATTCGCAGATCAGGTTCGTTTTTGATTTACGGAGTACATGTACAGCCTGGTCCTTTATAGTGGTTTCAGCCATGTTTCATGTTTCTGTCAGAGTCTGTCAGTATGGAGTTAATAGGAGAGGCTGCCATTCTGTGAATTATTTATGCACTGTCCAGTTTATTTGTGTAAGTAGGGCACACACATTTTTTTGGATTAATTATCTGCTGGCATGAGAATGGGCAGACCAGAGCAATTTAACTCTTTTTTGAGCTGGAATTGTGGTTACCAAGATATCATGAATCTCATCATGGTTATGTGAAAATAATTTTTATTCACATTTGAATTTTGATGATAGAATCATTTAGAGTGGAAAAACCCCCTAAGATCACTGAGTCCTATTGTTAAGCCAGTGTAGCCAAGTCCTCCGCTACATCATGTCTCTAATGCCACACCTACATGTGTTTTAAATACCTCCAGGATGGTGATTTAGCCAGTTCCCTGGGCAGCCTGTTCCAATACTCGATGACCCTTTTACTGAAGACATTTTTCCTAATGATAGAATCATTAGGACATGGCATAGTCTGCATTTTCTGAAAGGAGCCAAGCTTGCCAAATGCAAACAAGTACTATTTACTGTGATGAATTTATCTTGTGTTTGAATATTGGAAACTGTTCCTCATAATTATGGATAGACTATAATTGAAAAATCAGTCCTCTCACAGCTAAAGCCCTCGGTCCCCTCCAACCCTATTTTTTGTCAACCTCAATGTTTTTTTAAAGCAGTTAGATGTTAATTTGCCATTGTTAGTCAATGCTCCATAAAAAAAAAGCTAAAATCAATATCTAGCATGATAGTTTCACATCACTGGATGAGCAGTATTCCTGCATTCACAAACCTCACACAAAATGCCATCACTAGAGAGGAATCAGGCTCTCCCTGGAAGACAGCTTTCCTGCTTCTAGGTGGTACAGCTGCTTGTTTCACTAGTTCATTGCAGGTGCTTATTGGCTGACATTTTCCCAAACAGTTGAGCATATTTTAGCATTCATATCCTTAAAAAGTGGTGGAAAATTTTGTTACAGTGAACAAGCTGTGTGGCTTTATGTCTGATGTTTTATGTGAGGGCTATCAGGTTTACTGCACATTTGCTAATTACCCTAGACATTTTAAAAGTGTGAATTTTAGAATGGAGAGCACTTCTACTATTTTAGTTTGTACATTTTGAGCCTTCATCCCTTCCTCCAAGGAGATCAGAAAGATTTTATACTGTTAACACGTGCATTTTCAGTCTCACTATTGAATCTGAATATTTGCAGACAGCACGGAAACGGTTTTATGATAATGAAAGTAGAATTCAGAAGTGATCTCATCTAACAGCTAAGTCCTTAAAGATCGCTGCAATAACACATCACCAAAAAACCCTCAAACCCACCATAAACACATAAAATCATTTGAGCTGAAATGTACTCTGGCTAAAAGCAACTAAAAAACCTTCTGTGCACTGTTGAAACAATTAAATATAAATAATTGTAACCCATTCAAGAACAAAAAGTATTTAGATAATGGAAGAGGTGTTTGTTTAATTTTAAGGAAATAAATCAGCCTAGAAAGGTAAATTAGTTATCCTGATGTCATACAACATTAAGGTACTAAGGTATGGTTTTATAATTCCGCAGACAAACACGCAACCTTAATTGCCAGTTATTAAAGGTGCAGAAAAAGAAAGATCAAGTTTGATATCCTTTTCTCTTCCCTGAACTGATTTCTTTATATTAAAAGTGGCAGTAGATGTCCAGGAGAAAGAGTAAGTTTTGTCTGTAATGTCAGTTATTTAAACTAGCTTCCTTCTAATGGAATGCATGCAGTAATAATAAGCACAGAGAGAGAAACTGAAGTTCTTCTGGTGCTTATTCTTGCTTTTCCTTTCCAAAGAACAAGCCTTACACATTGCTTTCTGGCAACTCTGAGATGTGACTAATTTGTAGTAGCAATAAGACAGTTTTAGATACCACTTTTTGCTGATGTTTTTTGCCACGTGGTTGTAGGAATGTTGCAGAAGGTGGAATCTTGTCTAGCAGCCCCAAATGCAGAAAATAGACCAGAAGTAGGAAGGTGGAATTTAAGTTGGACTGACACAGATCTACTAAAGGCAACAGCACTAGCAAGGTCCTCCTGTCTTAGAATGATCTGAACATCCTTCGGTGGAGGACCAGTGTTCCTACAATGGATCCCCAGCCTTAGAACAGTGGCAGGTGGCAAAGTGTTCTTGCAATCTTCTTTACTTCTACTACTGGTGGCAGCAAGCCTTGTTGTTGTGTAATTTTTCCCCCTGAATTTAATGTTTTGCAGACTATAACAGATACCATAGAACTAATCTCATAAATCTAATAGATCTGTACCTTTCCTAAAAAGGCTTCATAACTTTTTCCCAAGAAAAAGAATATGTAGAGATATGTAGATATATAGACATATAAATATATCTGAGTAAGCTGAGGCAGGTGTGCATGGTTTTGGTTTGGACTTGTGATGGATATCAGCCTCTCATTTCCCATTGAAATACAATGCATTTCTGGTTCCCATGTTCTGAAGAGGATTAAAAAAAAATTTAAAGGGCTTCAAAATTATTTGGAGGGCTGTAGGGAGTATTTTAGAGTGAGAGACTTCAGAACCACAAGTTGTTCACTTCCTCAACAAGTATGTATTAGGATGACTCGATTACAGAGACTAGGACACTTAATGGAGAGAAAATACTGAACAAATAAAGGGATCTTTAGTCCAAAGTCTTGAATTGTCTGTAGCTGGAAGCTGTGACCATGAAACCATTCAGATAAGCAATGATGCATACTTTATTTTTAAACAGAGGGAATGATTAACTGTTGGAACAAACCAGCAGGAAAACTAATGGAGTCTTCAACTCTCAAAATCCTCAAGTGAAAAAATGGGTGCCTTTCGAAGTTATGCTTAGTCACACTCTAGTTAATTGGCTCAAAGTAACAGCTGCAAGTCACATTGTATCCTGTTTTATATAGGAGGTCAAATTAGATGGTTGTGGTAGTTCATTTTGGCTTGCCAGTCTGTGAAATACTGTGACTGCTAAAAGCCTGCCTTAAAAGAAAAACAGTGCTTTGAAGTTAAGCACTCCATGGATAAAGGAAGAATTAAGGTTACTTTAGTAATCTTCGCTATGATCCTCTGTGTATTTGCATTATGATGCAGTCTTAACTGCTCAGTCGCTCAGATTACCAAAGCACTAATCTTAAATTTCTAGAAATCAGACTATTCTTTTGCTTGATCTATAGAAACAGCTCCTTCCCCTTTTATGTGGGTCAGCCCTTAGCAAGGGGTGCAATGAACAAATAATTGTATAAAGGACTGATGGAATGAAAAGCACTTTGAATCAATGTCAAGTTAATGAAAATATGTGGTCTTCAAGGAGAGAAGATACCCCATTAGGCCATCAAAATGCCTGTTCTGAAAGGCAGCACAGTTATGGAGAGGGTATGATCCTGCATACTAAGAACAATTATGCTGTTCATAAATGCAGATATGGGACATTGGTCACTGCCCAGTTGCAGAATACAATGGATTTCTGCAAGGAGGATTTTATTTCTCATATTTATGTGTGTTTCCTGAGGTGCGTGCAAACATGTTGAGACTACTGTAGGTCTGTTAGGAAAAGGAATGAAGCTTGGAAAAATTGCTGCCTAGGAGTTTGCTTGAACTCATTCTCCTCATAGTCAGAAGGAATATTCTCCCTCATCAGGGAAGCAGATGTGGGCCCATAATTTATAATGCAATGCATAGATAAAACTGGCTTATTGACTAACATTGATTTTTGAACACATCACTTCATATACGGAAAAAAATACAAAATTTAGGTTGAGAAAAATGCATAGAGCTATGAAATTATCTTTTACACCCATTGAAAAATATCCTTCCCTGTGGCTCTGTACTTTACAAAAATTTAGGAAAGAAATTTACCTAATTAAAGTAGAAGATTAAGTGCACTTTTAGGGGAGAGGGGAAAGGGGATTTTAAATTAAAATGTTGACTGCCTTCGTCTCATAGTATTCTCAACAACATTAAAAAGTTGTAAGTTAGAGTATAAAAGAAAAACATTACCCTACATTTTAAAGTGTGCTCCTCTATTTTTTTCAGGAGCATTTCAAATGCCATAGTGTTCAGAGATCATATCCAACATCCACTAAACTACCTGGAATGACTCCTGTTGATTTCCATGGGAGACGCTGTCAAGGAGTGTTAAAGATAGGACTGAACACATCCTAGATCTCTTCAAATGTGATGGGATTTTTTTCTGATAAATCCAAAGCTATGGCTGTAAATCATCAGTCTCATTTCTTAGAAGGTGAAAAAAAATCCCTAGCTCTCCATTTAGTTTAATGAGAGTTTGGAAAAATGAAAATCCTATATTAGAATCAGTATAAGTATTATTACTGCCTTGTCTCCTTTCTTAGGACTGGATTTTGCAAAAGTAGTATTTAATTTATTGCTTCAATGTATTGAGTCTACTTGTATCCTCATGTGCTACACAGTGTGAAAAATGTGGAATAAAGAAAATTATTATATTGAATCCTATTAGTTTTACTGTTTGAAACAAAAGCAATCCCCTGTCAACTAGTCTGGATCCTCTTCCATGTTCCTTATTAGTATAAGCTTCATCTCTATATAATGCAGCTAATTGTTTGCCCAAAAGAAAAGATATCCTGTTATCATTTTTGGACCTTTTGATACTTCAATACGAAGGGATGTTAACTGTTGGTTATGGGATTTGGTGGCTAAAGAGAAACACTTATTGGTATGCAGGTGTATATAAACTGTAGATAAGAATTATTTTCATCATCTCAGAAGCACCTAAAAAAGGTGTACATGAGATCAGAAGTGAGTGTCAAATTAAATGAAAACTGTAGGTAGGATAGCTAGGGGAGTACAGTTGCCAATCACTTACTTTGTATATGCCATCCATTTCCCTTTAAATAATCATACAAATTAAAGGCTGGTACTTTGAACTCAAAAACTTATCCAGAAGAAAAAGAGGTGTCTGTTAAGGATAATAGATTTCAACCATGATCAATACATCTGTTGTGCAATCTGTTGTGCAAATTGCCTTGCCACAGTTTTATAAATTGCTAAGAGATCTGAAGATAAGTATATCAAAGTGCTGGAAATACGAACTTAACACAACTTAAGCAGCTCCTCCCTTTTGTCCTCCTTCTATTGTTCCTTGGCTACTCAGCATCTTCCAGAGGCTTGGAAGAGTCCTCAGTATTTGCTGGACAACCAAAAAAACATATGCAGCTATGAGAAAGTAATATTTATTGGCCAATAAAACACTTTCCTCCATTGCCACTATGGACCATGGTGACAGATGTGACAGGTGCCCACAAGCAATGATATATACAATAGTTTAAGCTCTCCCCTCTTGTGGAGACTTACTCATTTTGCCTTTATAGGACTGCATCCTTTGTGTCAATTCAGACAGGAATTCCCAGAACAGAGTATTCTAAGCAAAGCGACTAGGTTTCATTTGGTTTGGTTTTGGTGTGGTTTGGGGCTTTTTGTTGTCACTGGCTGTTTTGTTTTGTTTTTTTGGGTTTGTTTTTTTTTTTTTTTCTGTTTTATTTTGTTTTGTTTTGTTTAGAAGTCTGATATTACCAGAGCATACTCCACTAATTCCTTTTCTTCACCTAGTTTCCTATGTAGTATAATGTCAAAAACCATAGTATTTTGGCTGTCTGAAGTTCCAATTTGTCTGTGTTTCTATACTGACTTTAAACACAGCATTCTTCAGTGCTGTTTCAGGGCACCCTAACAGCTGTAGGTTGGCTTTGCTATCATTGCAGAAGCTTGAAAATAGCCCAGTACACTGTAGCTTGAAATGCTTATCCTATGGCAAAATAATCTGCTCTTGACTTCTGAGATAATGGTTTAGATCCATTCAGCTAATGTACAAAATCCCCAGGGATAATGTATGTCCTTAGGAACATGGGGAAACACAGTAAACAAAAGGTAAGTAAAAAGTAGCGTAAGGACTAGAACATAAAAAAAACTGTAGTGCAACAGGTATAGCAAACAATTTAATTTGCAGTTTGCCTGCTGCAGCAAGAAGTTATAGCACTGCTAAGTGCTTCTGGCTGAGGCAGGAAACCTATGTATTTTCCAAGCTGAAGAGGTTGTATAAAAGTGGTTGGAAAATTGGAAAAAATCCATGGGATGTAGCTACTGCGTGCTAGAATGGTAACTGGCTGTGGTGTGCTGCTGCTCCTAGTGCAATGATGTGCAGTTGGACTTGTTCTGAGAACAGCATTCATTGTTTGGCCACAGGGTTGTCAAAATTTCTGCCAAAACAGCCTATTCTTACCCACCTCATTTGATCAAGATTATTTCATCTGTTTGTGTGCTCAGTACTCTGTGCGTGTGTATGTGTGTGAGTGTGCGTGTGCATGTGTGTTTTTCAAAGTGAATTCAACTGCACATGGACTTTGCAGCCACATTTGGGTCTGTGCTTCAATACTGTACGAGTTGCAGGAAGTAGAGGAAGCATAACTTGCAATAAATTATGGGCTGGTGTGAATTATTAGTCCCATGGAAATAAGTAGAAGTTACATTTGCCTGGTTTGAACAATTTATGTTTTATAACTGCAGTCTGTTAGAGTCTTTTTCACAGAGCACATATAAATATTTCTAGCAGCTGTGACTGCCAAATTACTTGGAGAAAGTGAACATTGCTCAGTCTCAGTATGAAGAGATTAATAACAATCATGCCTTATGCTCATCCCAAACATTACTCATTCTGCTTTACCTCATACATACTTGGGGCTTTAATGCCCGCTGACATCTCAGCCAAAACTATGAGTGATACCACTACAGCCTTTGGTGGTAATACAAGAAGTCTTTTTGCTTGAAATGTGTTATGACTTTAAAATAGAGTTACATTAATCACTTACAGTATATTTGTAGCAGAATTTGCAAACTTACACTCTGATTATGTTATGCATTGGCAACTTAACTAACCTGCATTTACCATTCTGTCTGTATTTATTCACAGAATTCAAGGTGGATAGCTAAGCATCCATTTCTGCTTTCTATCTTCTGCAGTCTTCCTTCATGTTATATTTTGATATGAAAGCAGTCAGGTGGTCCCATAAATGTGGAAGAAAAACATATGCTAAAAGAAGAACCTCTTCTTGGAAAACCCTAGAGGAGTTTCACAACTAAATCACCAACCAGCCAACTATGACACCAATGAGGGTACAGTAATTACTCAAAAATCTTGCATAAATACCATAATACCATAATACCATAATAGACGTACACAGTTCAGGAACATAACACTTACAGCCCCTTCTTAGTCCCAGTATCTGTATGTAACATAAGGCAAATGGTGAAGGGATTGAGGGATTGAGAGGATAGAGAACAATTTTCATAACATTAACATGGTGGCTCTGCCTACTGTCTGCCAAGTTGTCCAATTTACAGAAAGTAATGTTGCCAGTCTGGATCATCCTTTAATGGTGGGTGCCAGGTAGGTAAAGTCAACAGAAAGCCTAGAGGGATTTAGAATAGATTCTGTCCCTTCATAGAGTTTTCCATCTCAATTATGGTCACTCCTTAAATGAAATGCAACTAGCCATTGTGGATGTTCCTACCTGTTGGGGTAAGATATGTGCAAATAAAGCAGGTGTGTGGACACTGCTATTGCTCATTGACTCCCATTCTCTGAGCTTACCATAGTCAAAACATAATTTTCCACATGCTGGCCAGTGCTGTCATGGTACCACTCACTGCAAATATAATTGGGGTTATTTGTGCACATTTTAAGCTAGAAGTATTTTGTAACTACATCATTTTCTAGACTTTCTCTTGTGTTAATAAGCTATATTGCTCTGAATAGAAGTAAACCCGAGTTCTTTTTGTCAGCCTTAGGTGCATGCACTTAGTTAAAATGACAATAAGGAAGTTTCCACACACATTTAAGCAAACCAAAGTGCTGGAAAAACGCTTGCTTCAAGTACACCCATATGTGAGAAAGTAGCTGTTTTTTCTGACCTAAGCCATTACACTATTCTGTGAATTTCTCCCATCAGTGCTTAGTAACCAGTCCTAGCCTGCACTAGAAGTTTCTTAGGCCATGTGACTGGTACCTTAACAGAACAAGCCCTGATTTCAGAGATGCCTTTCAAACAGACTGAAACACAGCTGGAGTGAGAGTGAAATGACGGCAGCTATAAACTTCACCTCTTATATTGACATAGATTCTGTAGATGTCATTCATTTCAGTAGCAGAAGCCCCTCTATTTTGACAATACATCCGCATGTATATAAGATCCACAAAAGATTCCAGAAATCATAATTTTAACCCATGTGGTGCCTTTCACACTTGGGATGGCAAATGCTTCTCAGGAGATATTGTAACACATATAATCTGCACTTAGCTGTGTTGTAACTCTGTCCAAATCCAAATTTAGAGAAAAATAGCAGGGAATTTTTTGTTTGTTTAAATATTACCAAATATAAGTGCTATACAATTCTCAGGGATTCTTTTTTGCTAACGTAATTGCCATCATGTTTTGGAAGAATCTAAGATAGTCTTTGTTAGCCCTCTAGCTTGAAAAGCTCAGGTGAAGCTGTGTATTAAAAAGAAAAGAAAAAGTAAATTTATTAGCTTAAGAGCATACAGCTTGATAAGTTAATCACAGAATATTCGAATCACAGAATATCTTGCATTGAAAGGGACCCAGAGACCTCGCTGAAGTCCAACTCCTTCCTGGCCCTACACAGGACCACCCCAAAAATCACACTCTGTGCCTGTGAACATTGTCCAAATGGTTTTTGATCTCTGTCAGGCTTGGTGCTATGATCACTTCCCTGGGAAGCTGTTCCATTGTTCAGCCACCCTCTGGGTGCAGATCCTGTCTCTCTGCTTCCCCTTATGAGATGCAGACTGCAATGAGGTCTCCCCTCAGTCTTCTCTTCTCCAAACTGAACAAACCAAGTGACTTCAGCCTCATAATGCTTCCCCTGGAGACCCTTCACCAGCTTCATGGCCCTCCTTTGGATGCTCCCTGATAGCTTTATGTCTTTTCCACATTGTGGTGCCCGAGACTGCGTGTGCATGTGATACTCAAGAAGAGGCTGCTAATGATCACAATATTTAAGTATTTCATGCGCCACACAAGTCAGAGCATCTGTTAGAGCTTTGGATCGGTATGTTGTCTATTAGCCTACTAAACTGAGTGTTAACAGCACTATATATGCTCACATGTTTTCCTGTGACAGTTAAAGAGCTACAGGATTATGTATTATCAATACAGAGGCTAAATATGCCATAACAGCCTTAGGCACTGCAGGCTGCTTTGATTCAGCAATATTCTGTTGCCGTCCTCTAACACACTGTTAAAACTTTGTGCTTGCTCGTTTTGCAGGAGCAATTTAACCATGAATTCTGCTCAGCTAATTTGCTTTTCCTGAACATACAATAATGTGGCTCACAGGAGTTTCACATAAGCAGTAACTCAAGTAAGATTTGGGTGCTTTTTCCCTCTTATCAGATCACAGTGCAGAAAGACCAGAGAGAGGATGTGACAGCTTGTACTTTCCAGTCTTCTAATCTTCAAATACTCTCATCCTCTCTGAGAGCACTTGATCTCACCTGATCCTTTTCTTATCTCCCGGGTTCCTGGTATGTGGACCCTGTAGAGCAGTCTTTAATTTTGGCTTAGTGTTCTCTGTTGAATGTCTTTCTCTTCTTCTCAAGGCCCCTCATGCTGTCAGTGACCTCCTTGTTGATGGATAATTATAACTGCTCACTACGCATCCTTATAAGCTTATCTAAAAACGCCCCAAAAGGATGATTACTAAGTCTGTGTCTTCCCTGAATAAAGCTCTCTGTGATCTTTGGCTCCTTTCCACCTTGGTACAATTTAGTTTCCTGCTCATTGGCTCCACAACCATGTCCTGTCACTAGACCAGCCATCAAAACTTGCATCTTAATTTATTAGTGTACTTTAGGTTTTCTCTCAGTGATTGTGTGATTATTTTGAGTTTATCCTGTAAATTCTCTATGAACATCAATAAATTGTTTCTCATGTCCTGCTTAAAATTCCCCTTTATAGTAGAAAAGCCATGTGTACCGAGATCCTTTATTCCTCACATCCCTTTCTATTCACCTAGTCTCTCTTGCACTGCCTGTAAGCTGTTTAGTGGAAGAATCCACATTCTTATGTATGTGTTCTGTATCTTGCAAAATGAAGCTGTGGACCGTGAGTGAGGGTTCAAGACAGTATAGTAAAAAAAGAATATACTGTACTGATGATGAACTTACTTTTTATCAGTTTCTCTCTTTTTGCACTGTGTCAGAGTGAAATAAGACAGCAAACATCATGCTGGATATACAACCTGTGTTCAATAAAATGGCTTAAACCTAGAGGCGTGGTCAGGAGTTTCTAGATGGTGAATTTACAGTTTCCCATGGAAGAAAAACAACCCAACAAAGTTAAGGCATAATTGCCTCACGACTTACCTTCACATGGTAAAATAAACCTCACCAGTTTGGGCCCTGAAAGATCTGTGGTGTTCATAGGCCTTGATTTTCATCGCTGTAATTGTGAGGCTGCTCTCATATTATGGTTCTAGTGATTGCTTTGATTTCTAGGGATTTTACTGCCAGATACTGGGTGGAATATTGGTCTTCTGAAGTAAAATTCTGAGGCAAGATTACACTTCAGGGAAATACTACACAAACTGTTTCCTGCAACATTTAAAGATATATGTTTTTAAAGGGCAAAAGGCCTTTAAGAGATAGTTCAAGTTTCTGGTAACAGTGAAATGTGTATGTTCTGTATAAAGTTTTCTAAAATCCCAAAAGGTTGTATCTAGACATGGGAAGACTTTGCAGAGCTCTGTTTGCTGCCCCAACAAGACTTGCAACAACAGAATTCCTTTCTTTTTTCTCATCTGGCTTCCAGTCAGACTCCAAATATTGTAATAGCAAAACTAACATATCTAGCAAATACTGTTCACAAATTTGGTTTTTGGAGTGCAAAAATATAGTAAATTTTCTGTTCCAAATTACTTCTCCTGCCTTCAGTACAACCTGGTAAATCTGCTATACATCTGTTTTTTGCTATAGCCTTCTTTTAGGGTTACCATCCTCCTGACCCATCTGTTGGGGTTATTTTGACTCCTAGACCTTGGGGTATACAGACCTTCTGTTCCACATTAAATCTCTTTTTAGAGACAAATATTTATGTTTACCTGTGTGATTTAGGCAGATGCTTTATTTCCTTCTAGGTCTGTCACAACTCTTTCCCTGTCTGGCACTGTAAAAAGGAATATGCATTCTTTAATTCTCACTTACTGTTGAAGTCACTTGTATGTGAATTTGAGAGGAATGTCTGTTTCTGAACATCAAATGACTGACCTAATTCTAAAAGAAGTTCCTATTAAGGATATGGAAGGAAATATTCAATTTATTCTGCATCACAACCCATGAGATTAATTACACCTTAATATTTGCAATGGGATGTATTGAGTAGGGACTGGCAATTGTTTTCTGATGGGAATAATACTAACACATGCTGCATTAATGAACTTCTGCTCATCAGCCTCAGCAGCAGGGTATAGAGAACTAGGAGTTTGTAGAGAATTTGTAAGGAATAGTTGTTGAAAAATGGATATAGACATATTGCAGCCGTCATTTGATAAAAGTAAAAAAAGAAAATAGTAGACGAGGGTGTTATATTTTATAGGTTTCAGCTTCTTTTTGGGTAGATATTTTATGCATTTCTGTTCTGCTAACAGAAAGATTAAGCCCGGTCATATCCATGAAAGGGGCTGGGATCCAGTAGATGGGTGTTTATATGTGGAAAGGTCCTAGCCCTGACTGCCATCACAGCAGGCTCTGAGCAGGTGCAGGCATTGGCTAACAAGTAAGTTGGCATGAGGGAATTTTCTCTGCCACCTTGCATGGATATGGATGCCTATGAAAATTTTTGTCATCAAGGCAATGGGAATATTGTATTTGTAGGTTGAATCCAAAAGAGTTGGTAAGGTCAGATCTTCAGGTCTTGTGACTTGTGCCATTGTTTTTTAGTACCAGGAAAATGACAGTAAAGCTTAGCAGGAAGTGTGTCTGTGACTTCACCCCAGAGAAAATGACTGAGATGAAGCTGAAAGCTTTGTTAGAGGAAGGATGGAAGCTAAGGGGCCCATAATGCATAACAGTGAGAAACACTGCAGGACACCTGGGAGGGACATGGGCAGCAGAGGCAGGAGAGGCAGGTTTCTTCCCTGCACAGTTTTAGATTACAGTAATTTCACGAATATAAGCCGCACCTTTTTCATTGAAGAATCCAGCCTACCCCAGTAGTGCGGCTTATATTCAGGTGCGGCTTATAATCGTGAAATTACTGAAGTTACAGTGTAACTGGCCAGGAGAGGCTGGTGTGGAGACTGCTGAAACCCAGCTCAAAAGGGCACCACCAGATCCAAAAGAAGCTATCAGACTCAGTGCTCTCAAATACCAGATCTTCTGAGGACAATGGCTTGCCCTGTCAGAAGCAAAAATGGGATTATGACTTCTATCCATCAATGTATTCCCAAGAGAATCAAGAGGGAATTTCTGCTGTCATTGTTTATTTTTCCTTCCTCTGGGAGAGAAATGGATGCAGAGACATCTATATCAGCAGGTCTTAGATATTACTGTTGTCTCAAAAGATCATTTCTCTCTCCAGCAGCAAAGCAGTGCCAGAAGTGGGTGAGTTTTAATTGTTGGTGCCAACACAGTGTTTTGTCAATTTTGACAAAAGCTTTACCAATTGATTTAATAACAAAACAATTTGCCAGAGTAGCTGAGCACACAAGTCTTCTTTGACCAAGCAGATAATTTCAGATGAACATCATTATCAAATTATGTACAGTTGAAATCACTTGGGAGTCTCAGCAATAGCTGCTTTGCATAATTTCATGTAGGTACAGAGATATTACTGGTTTAGTGCTGAAATACTTCAGTCTTGTTCACACAATTTGTAGTTTCATGCCTGTTTATGAAGGGGAAAATGCAAATGCAAATATTACTGCATAATGAAATCCCTTGAAATTTTTGTTCATAACTGAGCCATCAGCATTATCTTCACAGAAACTGTGAGGACATTGGATATAGTCTCTTTTCCCTAGTTTCTTCCTGGCACACATTAAAAATACCATCAAATAATAACAGTTTTTGGTATCTAAAGACATGATTAGAGATATGGTTTAGTATTATATAACCTGAGGACATGCTGTGGAATTTAGCAACATTAGGGGGATGGCCTTTTCTGTTCTTATCTCTATTCATCAAGGTCTTAAAGCAAGAGCACGTAAAAAATGAAATGCATCTGTTTCAGATGGTGGATGTATATTGGTCCATCATTATTTTTACTACTTTTGGAGACAACAATGCTAGCAATTTATGGCTGCAATGAACCCTAAGAGAACATTTTACAGGATACATGCTAACAGAAGGCATATGTTGTCTTGCATATCTGAACTTTTAGTTGTCTCATTAATTTTTTTACCAAGCATCACTTAGAGAAATAGGTGTATTACCTTTACAGAAGTTCTGCATTAGCACTGTTTGCCCTACCTTATTTTCCTAATTAAAAAAACCCAAGATTTTTACAAAATCCACATAGTTATTGGTTGTTCTGTTTCACCATCTGCTGAAACATTACTCCCTTATTTTACTTGCACATAACTGGAGGTTTTTCTCTTTTCCACATAATCGTTCTCTTATGAGTAGCCACAAGTTTTTCTTCCCTTTGGCCACCATAGTTTTTGCCTTAAAGAAGTACAAAATTAAGGCTGTAGACACAGCATAGAGTCTGACATGGTAGCAAACATTTTTTACTGAGACTCAGGCATAAGATGCAGCTTTCTTGATCCTGAACTATTGCCAATTACCTTGTTTTTCAGTCACATCATCTTGCCCAGGCTCAAAAATAAGTTCCTTCATACAGAGAGAAGGCACTGATTTTGCCTCCATAATATGTCAGTAATACTGATGCTTTTGATGGAATTTTGATAAGGCTATTGGCAGGATCTTTTCATATCACTGTGAAAGGCAAGTTTTTAGTTTTGGCCAGATTAGTTTTCTTTTGACAAAAAAAAAACAAAACAAAACAAAACAACAACTTGTTCCAAATCACTAGAGGAATAGGGTTTGGCCTGCCACAGCATGAGGTGGCTTCCTTGACACTGCAGGGTTAACTGTCAATAGGAGATTAACATAATTCACTGGAGAAACTGGAATCAGCTTCCCACATTGTACCTATATTTCTGGAAAAACAAGAAGATATAATGATAAAAGTTGGGTAGGGAGCCAATTGGCCCTACTGTTGTCGCAACATCCATTAGCTTTAATTGCTGGGGTGTTTGATGTACTTGACAACACAGATGGAACATGCAGGGTGCCAGCCAAGGTTTCTGTCACTCACAAGACTGTGGCAGAGCGTGTGCTTTGCCTGCCTCTCTTCTCTATGCCATTTCCTCCTGCAGCATTAAATGCACTGAAGGAGAGCTTAGTAGCATGCCTGAATAAATGGTGTTGAGGCACCATTTCAGCACAAATGGGCCAATGCTGTAACCAGTGACTTGCTCAGCCTCTGTGACAGCAGCCTGGCTCACATGGATCAGAATGTTTCACTGTGTTCCTATGGTTTATGTAAGGGTTCTGAATACTAGAATGGGAGGAAGGAGTCCCGTTCCTCAGCACTTGCTCTGAGCAGATCAGGTAGAATTCAGCACTAGAATTCAAGGCTGGACCCCAGTGAAGATGCCTATTTGGTTATGGTCATTCTTATCAGTGGAAATAAAACTGGCAGTTTATTCCAGAACAGTTTAGCAATGGTGATACCTCTTTATTCTCATACACTAACAAACACCACTTTTCATGGGGATGTCTCAGTTTTGCCTTCACATGGAAGTCCTAATGTGGTAACACACATGACAGAGCTGTTTCTACTAAACAGTGCTGCAGCTGTAAATATAGACAAATTGCTTGAAGAGAAGCAATACTAATGTTACTTTCAATAAGTTCGACAGAAATATGGGCTGGCTGAATCCACATTCTTGGGGAAGATCACAGCAAGGCAGTGTAAAGAAGATTGGATGCACACCAGAAAAGTGGAGTGAAAGAAGTAAGGCCTTTGCTAAAAGAGTGGATAGAGAGTCAGAAGGACTTATGTAAGCACAGAGAGGAGGACAGGATTGCGACAGAAAAGTGGGGAATGTGTCTACAGAGAGGACATGTCATAGGAGGACAACTGAAAAGTACTGGTCCTGAGCCTGAGCCTGGAGAAGAGCTGCTGTTCTGTCTCTTGTGAAGGAAAATGGGCTGGCCTCCGAAGTGGGAGAGAGCAGTTCCAGATAATGTAAACAACATGATCCTAGATGTGAAATTCAGACTTGGTGGGGACCATAGGAGACATTTTTACCATGAGAGGAACTAAAAATTTAGGAAATAAAACTGATAATGTGAGGAGAAAGACCCCTCGGCATGCAATCATGAGGATGTGTTTGAGGCTGTCAGGAGCTGAAGTAGACAAAATACTTCCATGTCTGTGAAAAGGGCAAGTTGAGAATGAAGAGGAAGTAGAGAGGTTGGTAATAGTCATTCTGCTTGTTAATTCTGCATGTTAATTATGCTCTCCTTGGAAGGTATGTGCAGGAGTCCATGCAGAAAGAAATTGAAGCAACAGGCAGCACACAGATTGTCTTCTTGAGGGGTGGGATTTATTTAAGTAGAAGAGTGAAGTTCAATATTGTTAGAGTTTATTTACCGAAGACAAGATATCTACAGCATTTCCATCATGCATTCTTTTTGGTGACGGGTCAGAAAGAGGAACAGAGAAAGTAGGGATGGGGTTTGAAAGGTCTGAAAGCAGATGACAACTCATCAAAGCTAATGGACCAGAAAACATGAAAGGTTCAAGTGTCAATGCAAGGGAAAATGAGCAAATGTTAAAAGAGATCAGATGAGGGTTGAAGTGGGAGAAAGTGGCTATAAAAATATATCAGATAGTGCTGCTTGATAAAATCACTCATGGGAAAGACACCAGTGATGAGAAGAATGAACCAAGACTGAAATTTGCAGAGAGATATGAAAGCAACGAAATACTCACTTAAGGGTTGGATGTATCATCACTGTAGGAGTTGAAGTGGTTATGGATGAGTGGGGAAGATTGCAGGACAGAGAATTAGCAAGACTAAAGAAGGTTGATAGGAGTGATAAGATGTAACAGCAAAATGGATAGAAAGAGAAGCATCAGATGCAGTTTACATGAAAGGTGAGAGAAAAGTTGGAAGCAGAAAAGATACAAAGAGAAGCCTGACAGATCAAACACAGGTGGGTTGAGTTGGAGAATATGAAAGTAAGCAAGAAGGGACAAAAAGATTTTAAAATAACTGGGAAGTTATTAAAGGCTGTCTTCCCAGATTTCAGCAGAAGTATCCTCACCACAAGAACCCTATGATGCAGGTATTCAAGTCAGTCATTTACTTCTATGATATCACTGCCACATGTTGCAGTGTATTTGTGTTGTTCCTTTTTATAGAACGATATGACAAAAAGTACCTATACTGACACTAGTTACATGTCAATCACCAGATGGCATTTTGAGTAAAAAGAAATAAACCAAAATAAAAATCTATATTTTAATAGATGTTCAAGGATGATTTCATCAAAATAGTCTTAAAACAAATAATGTTCTGTGGAAATGTGTGTTTTAGCCCAGTAGCTTAGGATTTAGGAGCTCTAAAGATGAACAGTTAAACTGTCACCACCTCTGTGACAATATAAAATGATTCACATCTATCTAAGTTGCATATTGATTGGGGATTAAACTGCAGGACTATAAATGCCTTTAGAAGCCTTCATATGCCAAATGCATCAACTGTTTGGCCAGAAAACCAATATGTCTGAGAAGTAGCCTCCTAAATCTACTGAGAAAGAACATCTGAGCTAGAAACACTCTTAATTTAAGGAAACATTAGCGCGACTGTTTCTACTGGAAAAGTCTTTGAAAGTTCTTTATTATTTGCTTTGTATACTCAGATATATTGCTTTGTTTCTTTGCATTTTTGTACAATTTGTGGTACACCCTTCCCTGAGCCCTTTAATGTGCTTTGTCTAATCTTGTATCTTTTACACTGCAGCCACCCAGGATTACCCTCCAAATAACACACACCCAGTACTTTACATGTGCACTGTAAAGCAAGGCTTGAGTAGAAACACACCCTCTGGGTTGTAATTCAGGCAGTTCCAAAACTGCACACGTTCTGGGATCTACTTTTTTCCAGTTCCTATTAGTTGACATTTTCCAAGCTTTGGTTTTGCACAGAAGTTAAGAGTCATGGCACACCTTATCACAGCAGACAACAAAGATGCTTCTAGAAAATGGGAAAGAAATTCTTAGTCAACTCTGGACAAAAAAACCCACCCCACCCAAGAATAAAAGGTTTGTAATTTAAGTTTTATCTGGAGAAAGTACAGCTGGTAGACTGTAGAGATAAAAATCTAATGTATTTAGAAATGAAAACAATTTTCAGTGTCAGAACTCTTTCTCATTTTTCTTTTCCCTCTTATGTCACTGTAGTCATGCTCAAAGACAGGCCATTAATACTACTTACAGTGAGCGATGGTCATTTCAGCTGCAAGGGTGAGGTCACTGATTTTTGGAGGTTATAGCTGAATTTGGGAACATGAGATGATGGAAGAAAGTTGACTGACTATTTTTGTGTAATTTAAGCATATTGGTTTCCCTTTAAACAAAGATTTTTGAAATTCTGCTCCAGGAGCCTTTACAGGAACCATTAGTTCCAGCTGAGGAGCAGGACTGATGTTGAATAAGAGTCAGAAAAAAGGGTGGAGGGGGAAACAAATGGCTTAAAACAGACTAATGTACAGTCTGAACAGGGGTTAAGAGTATTCCAAGGTAATGGAATAATCTGGTTACGGTAAGTGAATACAAAAACTTGTGGAAAATATTTTTATAGAAAAACTAACATCAATATGCCCCATTGTTTATCTATATGTAAATATTTGAAATGGAACTAAAAGATACATAAGTAGAATAGTAATTTAAGTATGATCAAGTTTTAATTAGGAAGGCTGGTATTTTGTGTTGCTCTGAGGCACTGGAGCAACCATGGGCAGACTCTTTGCTGATGTGGTGTAACATTAGCAACAAAAGATATAACCCACTATTTGTAGTGTAAGATTGATATAGCCTTTGGAATATATAGATTTAAGCAAAGTGCTTATGTTTTTTCTTTAAAAATAACATAAGTAATGGAGTTAGTGCTTCTCACAGCTGTCCACTTGTCCACCCATAGTCCATCCATAGTACCTCAAACCACCACTGTACCTTGGGATCTATATGGGACTGCAGGAGGTCTCAGCATTGCCTCAGGCATGTCACCAACCTTTAATGACTAGGAAACATTATTAAAAATATTAATTTCATTCCTAGTTTTGAAGATTCTCATCCATTATTGTTCCAGTATAAAAAAGCGAAATGCATTTTTTATCTCATCCTTATTACCTATGAAGAGAGAAGATATAAAAGTGAAGCTTGTATGTAAATGAGTTTTCTGATCTTAACTGACAGAACTATTCTGGTGTAAGGCAAGAAACCTTCAGCAAGACTTGCTGGTGTGATTGTCAAACTGAAGCCTGAACTCAATGTCCAATTTATATGCCATGAAGAACTATTTATGAGGAACTATCATTTTAGCAGATACAAATTGTTGTACAGATGAAGCACATCATCTCACCAGCTGCTACATCTGCTCTGGGAAGAAATAAGGCTAAGCTGTTAAACCCTTGCTTTGATCTAATATATGGATTCAGAAACTCATTAATTTTTTTTTTTTATATTTGCTTGAGCACAGAAACATCATTACTTGCCATTTGTGATGAGACAGCCTTAAAAAACTTCAGGGATGTAAGTGTTAAGGGATTCCAAGCAGCCTAAAAAATGTCAGTGTGATGTATTCACTCTTGTATGTGTAATGGTCACTATTGCTGTGATCACTTGCCATGAGCATTCTTGCCTGGTGTGCAAAGCCCTTAGCACAATGGTGCAGAGCAGTCAGTTCTCTCAGGACTGAAGCTGGGATTCCATCTGTACCAAGTGAGGCTGTCTCCTGTGCTAGTGTCTGTGTTGGCAATGGTGTCTGCAAGTAATACACTGTGTGATGATTTGTTTTCCAGGCTGGTTTATGTTGAGAAGCCAAAGACCAACAATAAACGAGAAGAGACGGAGACAAAAGATGGTTGGTAGAAACAGGCAGGTGCTCTTTATTTCATGTGGCACAGCATTAGGCAGACAACCCAAGAAACAGTTTCTAACAAAAGCCAAAGCTATCACTTCCAGGAACCATCCTCCAAACAAGGGTCTACTACCAGCAGTGGCACTGCGATGTCCTTGCCTGTCCACTCTCATCTCCTCATAGTTTGTATGCACTTAGGCAGTATCTTAGTGGTGAGTGTCCTTTCCAAGGAGACTAACTTTTTACAATGCAATATCTTTAGACAACGTACATACTGCGCAGGATCACCAGAGTACAATCTCCTCAAGCCATGCTAAAATATAATGCTAACTCTGGAGAGAGGGCTGCGCGATGGCCTTGTGTCTCTCTGAGGTAATACAAGGCTGTTTCTTAGCTGACAACTTGAGGGGCACCTGAAGGAGGATCGATACGGCTTCAGAGTCTACTTTTAAACTCCTGATGCAGTAGCGAGGACGTGATATGCCATCGGCTGAGACAAGGTGAGGACCTTCCTCCACCCCGACTGCCGCTGGGCACCAGCAGCACCAGAGAGCTGAGCCTACTGTCACTCAGGGGGATGAGAACAGAGATGGTCTTGGACTAGGAGGAGGAGGAGGAGAGGGCCATCAAAGATCACAGCAGACCATCAGCTTTACATCTTTAGGGAGAGGTAACAATGTGGGGAGGTGTTACATCGTTAGCACTCCAGATTTAAAGGCATGAAGAATGGCTGGCGGAAGGAAGATGTTTTGGAGACTAAGGGCAAAGCTTTAAAAGCCTTGGGATATTACTTTTAATTTTTATCTACAGGTTATTCTCTCTATATATACTATTTTTCTTTCTAAATTATGAAAATAAACATTTATTAACAAGTCACTGGGTCAAATCCTTCTCTCCACTGAAGGCAAATCCATTGACTTCAATGGGAGGGAGCCCCGTGTAAACAACGAAGGGCAAATTTGCCCCTTTATGTCCTGAAAAGTCTGCTTGTACCCATTGTCTTTCAATCCTGCAAGGAAATACAGATTGAGGGGTGAAATAATCATTAGAAATTTCTCTTAAACTACCAGGGGAGTGTCAGTGAGATGTGGCAAAGGAGCAGAAAAAAAAAAAAGTGGAACAAGTAATACTGCTTTAAAGAGAATTTTATCCATGTTTCAGAGCCAAAGTACAAAAAGAGATTGGAGCTGGATCAAGCGCTACTGGCCTTGACTTTCTAAGCAACAACAAAATTCTTCACTTAGCTTCGGTGAAATGTTACACAACCAGAAAAAACAGAAGGAACCAAACAGTCCTTTTCCTTTGCAAATATCATATGCCCAAAGGTGAACACTGTCATCCCTTTGGATTCTCCCCTAAATCCCACTGTCTGCACAGTGCAGTGTCAGCCACTGAAGACAAAACACATCTACTGTGCACATAAGTAAAACCTGTAATGTCTTACAAACATAACATTTTGATGTTTTGAATACTAAAGACCACTAGGTGCTTTTAGACACAGAACAATACGATTTCAGATGCATTTACCACTTTTATTTCACTATGCAGAAACATACATTCACCATGTGTTGTGATGCAGCTGACAGTGTAATGGATGCTACCCCTTCCGTGAGTATTAGAGCTGGACACTAGCGAGTTTTCAGTGGACGTTCTGTACAGGTTAAGGCTTGACTCAGAACTAGATAGTAAATGCTGACCAAATTCTCAAACAGAATTTTTTTTCCTCTGAGAACAAAAGGGAAGTCAATAGAAAACCATCATGGTTATTCCAGATTAATAATTTCCTAAAGCTGCAAACTAAGTAAAATACAGATTTTCTTTTCTCCAAAATAACTACATATAATTTACAACATCAGGATCTGTGAAGGGTGACTGGAAGCTGACTCTGAACAATGCTGACAAAAATCATTAAAGTTAATATACTAAAATCATTGCTACCTCATAAGGTATTCAGTCAGGTATACAAAGCACACTTTGTAAGCATTTATATGTTTTGATAAGAGTAAAGATTCATCATTGTTTATCGGGCAGTAATAAAACCAGATGAAACAAATATAAGATTCAAGTTGTTTACTGAATAAATTGTGTTATTGGCACATCTAATTTGTGGTAAAACATTATACACAGTACCTATACAGCTTCTAGTATTTTGGGGGTAATCTTCATTTACAATATCCATAAACAAAAGGCTTGCCACCTAACAAATTTTAATTTGTTTAGACTTTCAGAAACTGTGAAAGGCATGAATTGTTTATGTGTTACATGAGATCACTGTTTATATTGTTTATGAACGTGCAGGTAAAGCTGAAAACTTAGACATTTTAAGAAAATTAAAAATGCTGCTTTTCTGTAATTTTATTGTTGCTTCATGCAATATTGTTTAACTGCTGCTGATTCAGATTGCTTTCTATGGGAAGGTATTTCTGCCAGTTTCTTTAATAACGGTCAAGATCAATTCTTCTGTACTGAAATTTTCCATAGACAGATACAAGTCAGTCAGGTTGGAACTGAGACTCCGTATAGGTTCTCGTATTCCTACTGGTATGCATGTCTGGATTCATATGCATTCTAGTTATTCCTGCAGAAAAGAGAGCTCAGTTAATTATTCAAAGCAACTACTCTCTTGCAAAAGAGGTGTTGTCAATTTGTTCATATAAGAAAAGCTCTTTGAAAATGGCATCATCCCAGTATAAGCAACTTGGACCAAATCCAAAGTCCACTGATGCCAATGGAAAGAATTAATGACATCGATAGACTTTTAAGCAAGCCACATTGAGCTGTCTCTGAAACAATTAGCAGAATACCACAAGAATCACAGCTACTCACTCCTTAGTGACTGGTTCCATCTTCCAAATAAATAACTGACACTGAAATTCAGTTTTCTTTAGGGTCTGTATATCGAAAAGCAGGAGAGCCAAAGACCTTCAAAAGGTGTTGTGCATTATATTCTGTTACTTACACCAAGTGCTAGGGAATACATATTGTTTTAAGAATAAAATGCTGCTATCGATTCAATGAATCTGACAAGCAGCTTTTTCTTCCCCTTCTGCATACAGCATTCAAAGCAATTTGTGCAATGGTGCTGGCATTAAGAGCTTTTGCATAGCAGGTTAGTATGCATGACATGTTTCTGCACACAGAATAAATATAGGAATATTGAGACGTCTGTTTAGCCAGCCACTATTGGAGACCATGCCTTTACTGAGAAAAAGCTAGACACAAGGAAAGCTGCATTATCATCTCGTCCTGATAAACAATGCTGCTTTAAAACATTAAATGTTCTTTCAAGTACAAGAAAGCCAAGACACTCAAATACTGACAAACTAATTCACTGCGTTTAAAAGAAAGTTGGACCATATCTTTGCAAACTGGGAATTGAAGCATAATTTTTAACATATCTGCACAAGACATTTAGAAAGCAGCTGTAGGTTTTTCCCTTGGCATTTTTAAACCAAAATGCACACCTTTAAGAACAAATTGGTTTTGTTCTTAAATAACACAAAAGCAGACAACAGATTTTTTTATGACTTCAAAAGTAGAAAATTAGACTATAACAAAGCATGGACAATGAGGACTTTTCAGAGAGCTAACAAAAGCAAATGAATAGATTCTCTTTCTCCAGCTGGCACTGTTTAATGAAGGCAGATGTCAAGCTGAATGTGGTTTACTTTCAAATATCAGAACTGATAAGCAGCAACTTGAAAATGCCAGTGAGAGAAAGTGAAGAGTTAAAGGTGAAATATGGTAGGAAAACAACATCTGCAACATGCCAGCCCAGTAAATGCCTAGGAAAATCATCTGGTCCTCTTACCTGTGGTCAATCCTCCCCATCTTCTGGTGTGATTTCTGTCTCTTTATGTACCACTACTTTGGTCACTGACATGTCAGGGTGCTGCTCTTTGGCTTCTTTAATTGCCTGAGCCAGCGCCTATCCCAAGGAAACCACAGAAGGGCAAAAACAAAAAGGAGGTGGAACATGCATGATCAGTAGCAAGGTGAAGAGATTCATGACATATTACACAATTTACAAATGAGGAAAATGATTAAAATATGAAATATACCATCACTGATTTAACTACTATTCCAGCTTAATTTAAGGCATGCCAGTATGAATAATATCTGTCAAAGCAAAGTTTAGAAATGTTCTCTTTGGCAGTCTTCAGGGTAGCCTTTTTAGCAGTTTGTAAATTTTACCTGATCATGATCAATATCTGCATCTCCTGTGATGACTATTCGTTTCTCAATTCTTGTCTCTGAGATGCCTCCTTTCACAGTCTAGATGGGATGGACAAAAATGCATGTCAGTAGCTTACTTTAGAGGGCTGCTGCTCATCCCCAGAATGATCAGTGCGGGAACCCTCTCATGGCTGGACCGAAATGGCTCAAACAGCTTGCACAGAGGAGGCAACACTGGACTGCAAGTGAGCAGTTCTGGAATGGGCCTGAATGTTCTGAATGGGCTAATGACCTCCAGTTGTCCTTTCAATACAGTTAATTTTACAATTCTAGTTAGTCTGCACATGCATAATGAGAGATGCTTCTATGTCAAAAATGGCAAACTTGTCCCATGAAAAGCAGAATGGGAATACAAATGGCCGATATTCAGACCTATTTAGGTCCAGCTGCTTGCTTCAGAATGGCATAGGGGGTGGCATGGTCTTTGTATGGCTCATCTACTAATGGGGGAGCTTCACTGCAGAAAGATGAAATCCTATTCTCAGTGAATACTTGTAGGAGAGCTGTCACAGCACTAGGAGGGTTTCTACTTAGGAAGGAACTGTTTTTTAAATGCTGCCTTAGAACCTGGAAGACACAGCATGGCTTGTTTGTGCAGATGAGCTTTTAGTCTGGCTATGGGAAAGCTCCTCAGGGTACCACCCAGAAACACAGCCAAGGTGTTGGAGCTGATTAAATGCCCTGTTATAGCCACAGGATACAGATTCACTGTGGGCTTTCAACATCATGCAGTGCTAATATCTCAGGGCTGAAAGGCATAGTCACGTGAATGGAGCCTCATGTTCAGACAAATTATTCCTTCCAGGCTACCATATGATGCCAATGTGGTTATGCTCTTTCCAGTTCCATGTAGTATTTGCAGCTAAATCAAGTGTAAGAAGGTTTTGTGCTTGCAGAGACATACCCTAAGGGTTTAGGACTCGTGTCAAGCCAGTGATGATAATCAACTCAGCATAGCCAAAGACAGGTGAATAAAGACAAGTATTTTTGGTAAATTTACAACATTTTGTCAAGAGATTATCAGAATGTGTTCCTTTTTTGAAATAAATCATAGAACCAAAGCTAAGATAGGATACATCCAGGTGAAAAAGGAGCCCCCTGTTTCCTGATGACTCACTTTGGTGATATGTGTAGTAGTTGTAGTGCTGGTGGTTTCAGATGTGATAGTTTGTGCACTCATCAATACACCTGGATCAGAGTCAGCACCGCAATCCACCTAGAAACAAGAAGAGAAAAACCATCACTGAAAAAATGCTCCTGAGCACAGGGAGGCAAGAACTGGACTGTTAAACTTCCCTATTTCTACAGCTCTTCATAAAGTGAGTATCCTGTGGTAAGAAACAACTGCTATTAGGGCGATCATGTGTCAGTATTTCTCTGTGCATCTGGAGGTTGTCTTTCCACGCTGGAAGCACAGATGAGATGATGATTTAAAATCTGCAGTTTCATCAACATTCTCAAAAGGCCCTACACCAGGACATGAGAGTGATACTCTAGTAAGTTATTCTTATGTACATCCTCTTTATGCTAATATCCAGTACTTGAACAACAGCATACACTTAAAGATGGGTGAAGAAATGGGTTCCTTAAAGGCACATTAAATTATACCAGGTCTTTTGCAGAATTTCTTACCTGAGAAGACTCATATGTAATGGTTTTTGTTTCTGTATGGACTACTGGCACTTCCTTTGTTGAAATTTCAAGAGTTTCCTCACCAGCAGGAATGCTGCTGAAATTTATAGTCTCAGTCTTCACAACTGGCGACTGCGTGAACAAAAAAGAAGCAAATGGAACATTTAGCAAAGCTTATGGATTTTTCAGAACAATTTTTTTTT
>VRYO01001463.1:49246758-49292535 GCA_009812075.1 Sialia sialis
GGTCTACCCGGGAGGTGCAGCTTATAATCAGGTGCGGCTTATAATTGTGAAACTACTGTACTAATAACTAAGAATAACTAGTGCTCTGCTTTTAAGAAAAAAAAATAAAAAGAAGAAGAGAATATTCTCCTCATTACAGTGGGACATTCATGTATATAATGCTGGCAACATTTAGTACTTCCCTGGATTTTAGGAAAAAAAAGTCCAAAATGTTCTAAATGCTACAAGAGGCAATGGTCACAACTTGAAATACAGGAAGTTCCCTGTGAACATCAGGAAACACTTTTTCACTGTGCATGAGACTGAATACTGGTACAGGTTGCCCAAGGATATTGGGGAGTGTCCTTCCTTGAAGATAGTCAAAAGAAGCTCTCTGGACACGGTCCCAGGCAGCAACTCACTTTGGATGTCTCTGCCTGATCAGGGGATTGGAGCAGATGACCTTCAGAGAGCCCTTCCAGCCTCTACTGTCCTGAGAATCTGTAGTTCTACATTTTCTTAAAATGACAAGAGAAAGAATTCTGTCCAGGCTTAGTCATTTCATCTCTTGGGAAAAAAACCCTGCAGAAAACAGTTCTTGAGATTCTACTAATGGAGCTAAGATAAGGAACCTGGTCTGAGACATAGTACATTTATTTATAATTGCACCAAGCATGGAAAAAACAATCTATTTCTGGTTTTGAGGGCATGCGAACGTTGCCAGCCTCGATGGACTTTGCCAAACAGAATGCCAGCTGATCTTGTTATCTCTTGCATAAAATGCCATGAAATTTGGTCTTTCTCTGTAGCATGAAAAGCAGTTTCAAGTAAAACATGCATGGCATTTTTGTAATGATGGAAACCAGCAGCAAGCCTTGCAGGTGACATGCAAGGAGGAAATAAGAGGATAAAAAAACCACTTGCTGTGAAAGTGCAATCATACAAACTGGGTACACTTTACTTTAAATAACTGGAATTAACTTAGCCCACTATTGCCTACATTCACAGTTCAGCACAGACATGACCAATTTAACAACAAGTTACCTCAAAATGAGGTTTTCTTTCCAAAGACTCTGAAAGTTGGACTGTTGTTCTGTGCTCCTCTGCCTGCTCACTCGAAGCAGTGGCAGCGACTCCTTCCTGTTTGGATAGGGCTTTCCCAGCCTCCTCCCTTTTTTCCTCCTTTGCCCCCTCAGTCCCAGCAGAGCCCTCCTTCCCTTTCACGCCAGCAGCCACCGCCGACGCTGCCTCAGCCTGGGCATCCAGTGTAAGTCCGGCCACTTTAGCAGGATCCCCGCCTGCATGCACCTCCATCCCATGTCTCTCCTTGACCACTACAGTCTCCTGTACAACCTTCTGCACTGTATCCTGATCCGGCTGGACTGCTTGCTTCATGTCACTGGAAGTTATCTCCTGAGACGTTGTCGTTTCTATTCTCTGCAGGGAAGGAGGAAGCAGAGGCATCAGAAGCAGACAACTTATTTTCAATACGCCCAAGCTGAATGTACTGTGAACATAAATTTTAAAAAATGGGCATTATATTTTGCCAAGTTATTTCTCCCACAGTGCATGGATTTTCATTCTCAGGATGTTATCAGTATAGCAGAAATGGAAAACAAATCAAGAATCAAAATTTTTAAAAGTGAAATTTCCATGTTGATGTTCTTCTCATTGGTATTTTTGTGTGAGTTTTACAAAGGCAAAATATAGCACCCTGCAAAATGACCAAAATAAAATGAAATGAAAGAAAACCTGGTTGTTGCTTTTCTTTTTTTTTTTTTTTTTTCTTTCCTTTTTGGTGAAGTTTCTGTTGTGGTCCATTGTAACAAAGGAAAACACACATGAGTACATGCATTAGTTATACAGGTTCATATTGTGCAAAAAACCATGAAACAATAGAAAAGCAAAAGTAATTTGTGTGTGGTTATGACATCGATGAAGGGAATCAAGCAGCCACCTGAGCCCAGCTATGGGAAGTAGAAGTAACCCCTCCTATGAACTCAGTCGGTTTTCTGGCAGACTCTATTAAAGTGAAGATATCTGAACCATCCAAGGTTTTTTCACTGGTGGACTGTTTAGTCTAAATAGACAAAGAAATGTAGAGTCATACACAGAGAAAAGGCAGACCCATATGCACAGACATATTAATTGCCAAAACCAGAGGCGGAGAAAAAGGAGAGAAGGTTGCAGGGGCACAGAGAGGTTGGAAACAGGAAAAGAATGAGAAAATAAATCAGAGCAAATTCATAATGGCTGTAGTAAGCAATAGTTACAAAGCGTAGTTGTTAGCATTTGCGTTGTGCTGGTTCAAGCAAACCTTTTTTTTTTTTTCCTTTTATTAACAAGCCACAGCAGCAATACGGAATTTCAGTACATAAATCAGGAAGGTTGAAAGGCTTATATAACGTCTGCTTGAGACTGTGAGACGGATTCAAAGTATGAGAGAAAAAAAATAAGCTGGGTTGGCTGCTGTCAACATAAAGCCAGGCAGCAAGAGAACCAAAAGCTAGGGTGGTGTGAAGGGATTGCCTAAAAGAAGTCATGCTTTTATCTTTAAATCGTGGCATGAAGTCAAAGCCACTTGTTACCACTACTTTTGTTGCAGACGACTCAGTAACATAGTGAGCAGTAGCAATGGTAAATGGCTGTTCTCTGGAATATCTCCACTCAGACAAGCTCTTATCAGTCCGGGCAAATGCCCCTGCTTTTACAGCTTCTCCGCCAAGATGCTTTTCTGCTTCGCCAAGCTGTAAGCTTTCCAGTGTACCAAGTAACTGCAAATCCTGGTCCATCCTTAGTGTCTTTTTCAAACTCTCCTCTTCAGGACTTTGCAACTGAGATTCTGCTTCCTTTATGGGTGTCAGAGAGTCAGACAGCTTTCTTCTCATGCTCTGCACATTGGAGCCCCGACTGGCTTTCTCATCAGTGACAGGCTTGAGGTTTTCATACTTGGTCACTACTGGAATGATTTTCACAGATTCTTGCACTTTCCCTTCCAGTTTTTGCCAAGTTTCTACTGAAGGCTGTACTGCTTTCTCACCCTCTTTAGCTTTACTTGTCATGGTTACAATTTTCCCAGATACGGTGTCATAGGACTTTCCTAGGGTGAACATTTTCTGCTTATTCTCCTCATTGGACTGTATTTCACTTTCCAAGTCCTCAAAGCTCTGCATTAGAATGGTACTGGATTTTAATATCTCAGGTGGAAAGGCAGTTTTACTGCTCACAGTCACTACTTTGTATGCCAGATTTTTTTCCGATTCAGCATCAACTACCTCAGAGGGTATTTTGTCTATAATAACCCAATCCTCAGTGCCCTATATTTGAGATATAAAAGCTAAATTAGAATATCTGCAGGTTTATCTGTACTTCAGGAGCACTAAATTATGAAGACTTTTAATAAATCATGTTGCTTCTTCTGAAAGCACATAGTAACTTTTAACATTGTACCTCTTAGAGCAGTTATCAAGCAAATAAGCAGAATTGCCTTAGGCAAAATATGATTTCTTTGCATACTCTCTCTCTTCAGAGGTCCATATAATGTGGACCCAAAAATATTTCTTTTGCCACGCTATTTCTGTATTTGTTTGAAGCAAAATAGCAGGTCAATGCATAATTTTAATGGTGATTGGAATTGACCTGGGGTTAAAAATCACATATTGCTGTGGTTCACAAAGCTACAGTCAAAAAACAAATTACAAAAATAGGGCAAATAAGCCCTTTCAACTATAGCCCAGTTGTTGCAAACATTCTGTTAATGATGTTTTAGAATAGTACACTTTTGTATGTAGCCTGCACTGAATTTCCTTGTTTTCATTAGAACATCAATGCCCTTCAGGATTGTTTAAATGGAGAAGCACAACACAGCAAATTGTATAAACTAAGCATACTACTAAAAATTCTGAATGAAACTTAATTGCAGCATCTTTTTTTTCCTCCTCATGCAAATATGCTATGTGATTTGCTTTGACTATGCCATCAGCATCCAGTTATTTGACTTTAAGACCACAATGTCTGTATTTAACTAAGCAAATGATGTAGTTTAAAATCGAATGAATTAAAAATAACCTCTAGGGATGATGGGATACTTTTCTGGATAATGATTTGATGAGAAGTAACCAAAGTGCCAGCAGATTCTCCTTCCTGCAGCTTCTTCTCTATCACACTTGGCTAATAGAAAAACCAATAAAAATATAAAGTTCACCATCACTCAGCATAATCTAAATTCACTTGACAGTATAAAGGAAACTCATTCTCGTGACAGAAGTGCCCCATTGACCGTAACGTTCTCAGTGAGGTTTATGCTGGAAATGCATGCAAACTGCGAACAACATCCAAACAGCACCGTGCAAGTAGATTTCTAACTAGCAGAGAAACCAGTCTCCATTAGGAAGCCATAAGCTCTGGAGTACACTCATTCCTCAGGATTTGTCTCCAGATTATATCTCTGTTTGAAACTTACGAAATAATAATAATAGAAAAAGTACGAAAAGGGAGGGCTTGGAAAGCAAAAAAGATAATAAAATAATAAATCATTGCCATCCTTTCTTATTGCATTTCAGTGAAGTATTGTTTATTTTTACCTGCATTTCAAGGAATGTAGTACCTCCCTTCTGCAAAAATATGAGTTTTTCTGATTTTTCTGTTTCTTCTTTGGTCTAATGTCAGGGGAATAAATGATTTTAGTAAATGGAGGGTATAAAGTCCGCTATACTTTACAGTAGCTCATATTTCTCTACTCTACAAATTATAAATCACCTGGAAAATTAGGAAACAGTACTAAGGAGAATAATTTTACAACATAAAGATTTCCAATAAGAAGTGAAATCAGCATTTCTCTGGGGTGAATGCAGAGGAGACATGAGTACACAAATGGTATGCACAAGTGTAGTACAAAACCCACTAAAGTGAGTAACACGCAGGTGTGGATATGCTGCTTTTCTTTCATTTCTTATTATTCATTTAACTGGAACTAATGCTTACACATCTTCCACCAATAGCCCAGAACAGGCCTCTCCATCTTCACTCTGGGCAAGGCTCTCTCTGGAGTTTGCAGCCCTCTCTGCTGAAGCAGGCAGAAGGTGTGCCCAGAAAAGATTTCAGTTCTCCCTTTTTCCCTGTTGATATTAGAAGTCTTAGGAGCACTTTTCCTACATGGGAAGCTAGATGTTGTTCTATTATCCTGTCGTCTGACAGTGAAATCTCCTCATTTTTATCCCATCAGCACTTTCCCAGTGCTATGAGAATACGAAGAGTATCTCTCTATCTTGGACAACTGGGAAAAATTTAAATGTTGTTAAGACTGAATTTCCCAAAGCTTTTGAGCCTGCCTTCTGGATTGGCCCCTGTTGTCATGTGGCCAGAGAAAGTATGTCCCTGAAGAGCAAAATGGGTTTCTTGCCAAAGCCTTTCTAGTAACTTCAGTAACAACTATACTCAGCAGCTATGCCAATGGAAGTTCTATGACTGGCACGATAAAAGGGTACACATACTCAGAAGAAAGATAGAAATTTAAAGAGAAATATGAAACTAGAAAGGGATAAATAGCTCAACTCACTGACTGTGATGAGATTCAAAGCTCCTAAAGCTCCTATTCCTAAAATGTTGGTTTCATCCAATCTAGGTCAGATTAAACATTGTCAAGGACTTTGTCAATATGATGGCTTTCCTGTTCTACGGCTATCTAGCCACCATCATAGAAGACATTTAAAATAATACTTTTCATCACTAAGAAAAAGCAAAGGATTTCTCCATCTGTTCTAAGAAAAAGAAATGGTGACTAGACAGGCTTAAAGTCACACTGACCAAACACTCAGGTGCCACATGCTCGAGGACCACATTTTGAAAACACATATTTTCTCTTCTGCTCTTGTTTTATTATAAGAAGGAGCTAAAGGTAACAGCACTGAATGCATTTTTTTAAGTAGATATGTTAAATGAAATGTGCAAGTTCTTTGACTAGCAGAAGGCACTACACTGTCTTGACTACCTCTGCATTTCTTAGTAGACATCAAGCTATAAAACAAACAGGGTGGTGCTAAATTTGCAATCCTCTGATTCAGGATCAGCTAGCCACCCTTTCCAACAGTTCCTTACATCTTTATTATGATAAATGTATCCTGTGCATTGTACTTACAATTTTACTTTTAGAAGGATAAACCTTTATTTTCAATTACAATCAAACCAATCCATTTGTAGGATCTGTTATGATCCCTGAACAATGCAGTAGGAGCAACACTAAAACTCCTCTGTGCTCCACTCAAAAGGGAAGCTATGAGCACTGAACCTGCTTTTTTGGGTAACTTTCATCCAACTTGAAGGCCACACAAACACACATCTGGTGCCCTCATCAGCCACTGGGTATAATGTGGGAGAGGAGGAGATGAGAGCCCTTTCTTTGGCAATATCCCTTTCCCTGTCAGGAGAAGTGACCCTTGCTAACTGCCTGCCTCCAGGGATGCCCTTCCCCAGAGTTGTGGGTCTACAACACCAACCTCTGAGTTGAGAAAGCAGAACACTCTTTCAATTTACACTTTCCAGACAATTTTTACTCAATTCCTTACAACATTACATCTGTGCTGTGGGCACAGAAACAAATCTCATGACCATTTATTGGTCTTGAAAGCTAAAACCAAGAGGTACCCATAAAGATAACTCCTGTTAGACAGAAACCAGATATCCATTCATAATAGAATAAAAAAATTAACTTTCAGGCAGACCATACAAGCGTATTTCTTTGTGCTCCACTGGACTTAAGCCAAGAAATTGCACTATGTGTTTCCTTGCATCACAAATGTTGCCTTGCTACCTCTAAGTGTCCTTATCTACCTACAGATCAAGTAAACACGAGCTTTTAAACTAGTAAGTTTCTTACAAGCACTTCAAGACTGCACAGTGAGCAAGATTTTTTCACACATGCACACTGCATGAAAATGCAGATACCTAGCAATCTGCCTTGGGTCTTCAATGACAGTATCCAGCACACTACAGCAACCATCAGGTCCCTTATGGCCAAGAAGGTCTAATTATCATCATTATTTCTTCCCTGTCTTCAGAGACTGAGAGTTCTACCCTTTGTTCTGTATTTTCTTTTCAAGCTTGGCACCATAGCCCCCACCCGTCTCACTACACTGCTGCTCCTGACCAGTCACCATTGTTTAAATTTTCTCTCCATCACTTTCGTGGTTTCTTTCATGCATGGCTGGACTTCCTCAAGCTCACCGAACCTGTAACAACGCCTGCATTTTTGCACCCTCAAAGAGACCCAGTTCTGCCACAGGGCTTCCAGTGAATTTAATTCTCTATATACACATATATTTATATATGTATGTATTTATGGTATCTGCTCTTCCTCCCATCTTTGCCGCTAGAGCCTGTGTCCTGAGAAAAGGGAGTGCCTGCAAGCAGGGACTGGCCTCTAACTATGGCCTCTAATCTAGTGAGAGCTGCTATTAAGTAAAAATGCATAGACAAATACATAATGAAGCCTTTCAGCTCACGCTGACCTCTTCAGGCACTAGTGGTTCAATCATAGGAGCATCCTCCTGCCTTGCTGCAAGCCGAACAGGAGATGTGGAAAGCCTCTTCTCCCACTCATTAGACACAGTCGTTTCTGTGGAGGTTTCCAAGAAGGTGCGTTTCAACTCGCTTATATTGGTCTGATGTTTCATCAGATCTTCCTGGGTTTTGTCTAGATCCTAGACAGTTTTAAAAGAATAGAGCAGTTTGTGATACATCCTAAGCCAACCAAACTTTAGAGCCAAAACACACAACTTGGTTAGTATAGAGGGAAGTAATAGCTCAGGGAGCCGGGGAGCACAGCACTGACACAACACTCGGTGAAAATGTGGCATTTTGAAAGAGAACAGCATAGCATATCTCGTACAAGTGAGTCTAAATACACTCTCAAAGAGCCTATCCATATCACTATAATTTGCACCTGATAAGAGGCTCCAAACAAACAAACATATGCGCGTGGAGGCACACACATATACGCACACGCATATATCGATACTGATAGTACAAGGTAGAGAAGTCACCATAATCTGAGAGAAAAAATAATCTATTAGCAGGTGGGAGTACACAGTTCATGCATCATAGTGCAGATCCACAGTTTACCACTAAAACTAACACACATGTACGTACATGCACTGGTATATACCAATACCAACCTCTAACATAAGATTACTATGTTTGACATACACATTTTCACCCTGTATTCGCTTAATCAGACTATTCTGAAAGAAGTGAAAAAGAAAGGGAAAGGTAAGGGACACAGTATTGAAAGGATACCAAATGCTGTTTCTACACATTTCTTCACGAGAACCGACAGTAACATGCTGAAAGAGGCAAACACCTCCAACATTGATACCTGAGCAACATCTAGACCTTTTGTTTCTGTACCTGTGCCTTTAGATCTCCATCCTCCTCTTGATCCGACTGCCAGCATGAGAAAGATTGGAAAACAACACCTTACCCACTTGTATGAATCAAGGCTTTATGAACATTGGTGACAGGTACACACTAGGTTAAAATCCCATTTTCTCTTCATTAGGGGTTTGAGGAGAAGGAATAGACACACTGGCTTTGCACTGTTTTCCTAACTCAGAGCAAACTCTTCTCAAAATTGTTTTTTACTATCAAAGGGGTATTAAACATCTTCCTTTTATAAATATTGCTACGCTCCACATTCATAGATCTCTATTTATGGCGCAGCAGCTGCACCTTCTCACCAAGGTCACGGCTAGTCTGGGATTGAACAGCAAAAGCAAATGCTTTGGAATTCTGTAGTCCCAGAATTTACACATAGGACATAATCTGGGCCACAAGCAAAGCTTTGCATAAGCTCATCATGGGCAACTAACCTGCAACATTTTCTGCAGAAGGAAGCACAATTTATTTGCTTAAAATGCTGTTTCCCTAACCATAGTCTCTTTCTGTATTTCTGTAATTTTAGTTCATATTTAGCCTGCATATATTCTTTCAGGACATATCATCTGGAATGGTACACACATCCTGTCCACTTCAGTGAACATTTTCAAAAGCAAAGCCATAAGGACTGCCCCAGCATCCCTGTTTCCAAGGGTGCAATTTTCAGGTGGCAGATATACCACACATTTTGAAAATCGAGTATCTGTAAGAAAAACTGAGATGTGCTATATCTTCTCCTCTAAATAAGGATGGCAACTAGGGATATTAACACACATTTTTAAGTGATAAACTGAACAATTTAAATGGCACACTTTTTGTGATTGTGTTTTACTTTCTTCAGGCCTCAAGGTTTGAAGCTATGGAGTGGAAGAAGCCCTTCAAAACATTTTCTACTTCTGACTCATCTCAACAGGCTTTATGTTGTTGTACCATTTGAATTCTTTTAATGCCCGTGTAGCTATTTTATTGTTAATTTTTCATATAGTTCTAATTAGACAGATGACTCGTGGGAAAATCTGTTGGTTATTTTACAACTCAGTTCAAATTTATTCTATTTACAGCCAAAGATGAATCTTTCTGACGTGTTATACAGCAAATTTTTCCTTGACAATAATTTTAACAGTCTCAAATATTAATGAGATCCTTCTGGAAACCTAGAGTAGTGTTTGTGGTAAGACTCTGTCTTCTAGCAGATGTCAGATGAAATTCAGCTCATGTTTGCAGCTGCAACCATATTAATTATGAAAGCATTATATGCACTTCAGTGAAGTCACATAGGGTTGAATTTTCCTGCACAGTCTATGTACCATGTTGTGGATATGAGGAAAATATAAACATTTTACATTTCTCATCCGAAAAGAATACGTGGACTAGTAGCGGCAATATGTGAAGATGCCATGTGAAATTACATTAAAGAAAAAACGTAGATATTTAAAATGTGAAAATACCTCTATTCAATAAATTTTAAAACTACTTTTTGTTGTCTTTTCCTCACTCTCCCCACTCAGGCTTCAGAGTATAAGAGCAAACAAGCAAACAAAAAACCCCAGAGCATGATCTGGCCAGCACAACCCTCCGGATGGCAGCACTGGCACCGGTGACACCGCCACTGCCCCACTCACTGCGCAACACAGAGGCCTTGCAGCTTCCAAACCGAACTCAGAAACCAGAGGAACCCGCGGGGAGCACTAGAAACTCAACTGTCCTGGCAAAGCTGTCCCACTGGCAGGCATACACATGCACACACGCGCAGGGAGGGATCCTGAGCTGCTGGAGCAGACATGCGGTTTAGCCCCGAGGCCCAGGGTGGGGAAGAGATGAGGCAAAACGCTCTCCCCTGCCATAGCTGGGTGCCGGCGACTGTACAAACCTCGGTGGCAGTGGTCTCACCATCAGCCGCAGTATCCGTCTGCTCACTGTCAGTCTATTGGGATAGACAAGTACCCGGGTCCCGAGAGGAAGGCAGGAATAAAGAATAAACCCAGCTCATCAGTACACGCGGCTCACACGGGGAGCTGTTAAACTCAACATCCCTGTGAACTGCATTAGCATTGCTTTTCAAACAACGCACATGTCAAAGAAGCAAAATAAAAATGCTATATTAGTAAACAGAACAGACTCAGAGGAAGACTCGAGGCGTACTGTACACAGTATATGGCTTTACTGGAACAAATTTATAAGCCAAACAAAGTGTTACTGGGAAAGTGTTATTTGAATAGCAGAGGGTTTTTTCCCCTAAAAAAGCCAGGTAGCTTTAAAAAAAATGGGGAAAAAATGTGACTAATATTTTCTAAAGAAAATTTTCCTGCTATTATGTTTTTTTACGGAAAATAATTGAACTAATTTTTATTCTAGCCAATATAAAGTGCTGGTTGAATTTTTATCTGGAGGGGAAAAATATAATTAAAAAAAACAAAAAACAACCAACAAAAAAGCTACTTTAACAGTCATCTGACTTTCAGCCCCTCATTTGTAGGTTGTTCTTGTCTCCACATTTATACACCATGAGGCTGTCTGCATTACCAAGGAGTTCAAATAACCATATCCCCAGCCCATCTACTGTCTGTCTGTGGAGTAATGGTAAGGCTCAGATCCCACTCGGTTCCAATAAAGAACAGCTGATAATTGTTAATGATAGTAAAAAGAAAGAAAGAAGACTGCCATTAAAAGAAGAAAAAAATACTTCTCATTCCATTTAAGAATATGGATGAAAGCAGGAGAAAAACAAAAGTAACTTCCCCCCACCCCCCAAACACTTACTAGGAATGAGTGATAAAAATGAAACAAAGCACAGCATTGCACAGACTGATCTATCCCTGCTTGCATAAAGAACATTTTACTGGAGAACACAAGTGTCAAGATTAATAGAGAGTGGAGGAGTGGAGGTTACTACAGACTCAGAAGAGAGTTCAAAAAACTACACTGATGTCAGGCAAGCATATGGAAAACTAGCAAGTAAAGTGCACCCTTACTGCCCCAGACCGGCACATCCAAGTTGTTTTGATAGTGGTGAAAGCTTTGGTTTCCATAAGTGCTTTTCTGTGGTCCTTAGATAATCTAAAGTAACGCAGGCAGGCAAATTAAAGCCAGGACAACACATCTCATCCTCCAATCACATCAATATGAACAAGAACAAAAGAACCTACTGGTGGATGGAGTATCAGTCTTAGCTTTGAATTTCCTCCAATCTATTGTAATTTTCTGACAACTCCAGTTTCATAAAACAGCATTTTGATTTTTTTTATTGCTTTGCTTTTTATTCTGTGAATAGTTTGTATTGTTTGTATGACGGACGGAAGAATAAAGAAGCACTTTGCACTACTTGCTAAGTGCATGAATGCAAGTTACATGAAATTTTTCAAGCCATGACCACTCTTGAGACAGACCATGTTTATTTTTAAGTGGAGGTGTAATGTCAAAGAAGTTTATTAGGCTGGTCCAATTGCTTTCACTAAAGTGATCGAAAATTGTTTCTTTATTAACAAAGGATCTCATGTCTTTATAACATTTTAGGCAATTGTGAAGGTATGGCAGTAGAAAATAAGTATGCGTTGTCACTATTATTTGCCAAAAAAAATAAAAAGGAAACAAGGAGGAATTAATGAATCTAGGCATTTTAAAAGAAGTAAAAATTGTGTCAAGAAACTGTAACACAAGTCTGGCATATAGGGCTCATTTAAGAACTTGAAGTCAATAGAAAATTAGCTGCTAAGGTACAAACACAGAGGCCAATGAATTCCAAGGGGTGAGATTCTGTCTTTGACTGTATGGACTGAATCCAGATGCATTGCTCAAGGGAGAACAAGCTCAACAATGTATGACATTGGTTCAGGATACTGGCTGTGGTCTTCTGCATCACTGTGTGCAATCTTTTGTGAACTGTGGGGGCAGGAAAGGTTCCTATTCCTTTTGCCATAAGTGAAATGAAATCCTAAATGAAGCATAAAACTTGCTTTATTTCAACATACACGTCTGCTAGTAAGCCAACCAACAGCCATGGAGTTGAAGTCAGCATTACTTGAAATAAAGATCTGGCATTATCACAGAGCAGGGAATGGTGAGTTAAGGCTGAGCAAGGCACTCTTCTGGAGTGGAGAGTAAGAAAGGCCAGGCTCAGCACCAGGACAGGCTGAGGTACAGCTGAGGTGGGGCTGGTGGGCAGGCAAGGGCTGGAGCAGGACAGAAGGCAGCTTCTCCTGACGTGCTGTGGCTGTACCTCTCATACCTTGCGATTGTAATTGCTGTGATTTGTTTTGCCAATGTAATGCAGACATGCCCGAGTTTAAAACATACTCACTTTCATGCAATATTTTGAACAAGAAATACCCCGTGGATTAGGCACAAGTCTGTGTTGTCTGCCAGGAAGCACTGCCAGAGTAATCACCCTCATAAAAGAGAGATACTAAAAAGCCTGTTTTAGATGTTTTAATGCTCAATACTTCCTAACTTTACTAATAAAAAGAAGTGCTCATTTCTGGAAGAGAAGCAGACTAATGTATTACATAAACACTGCCTCATTATTGCCTCTAGAGCTGGAACTATACTAATACTGTTATTCCTATTAGATTAATCCAAGTGCAAAGCTAATGCAAATTGAGACTTAAATGCTGTCTCAAAATGAGGACAAGAAATGAGACAGCAGCATTTTGGATGCCTTTTATCAGAAATTACACGTTATTTTTCAGTTGTAAGGCATCACAGAGCCAAAAGCATCTAAAGACAATGTTTTTGCAAGACAAATTGACTTGACTTTTGGCTTTCCATATAAAGGAAATGAAATCCTGCACCAAGTCTTACGAAACTAACAGCAGCAGATGACAATGGTCAAGCTAGTTTATTGAAGAGAGCTCCTGCAATGGACTATCGACAAGTGGCCAAGGTGGCTTTTTACAGGGACAACTGGTCTGCAACTATCTGATCTGTTTTTTTTTCTTTATATACAAAGCAAAACCATACTTTAGTATTTGAAGTTAGAAAATAGAAAATTGATGAAAACCTGAACTCATTATTTTATTCTGTCATCAAAGAATAATTAGGCTCCAGCAAAAACTGAGATGCCAGTTACTCTATTACTTTAGCATATGCCTTTCCTCCCTCTGGATATACCACCACATCCACAGAACCCAGAACCACTTCAGACTCTTACTGCAGCTGGTTCATCTGTCCGTGCTGACCCTGGTGGCTTGAGGCATCAGTTTTGGCAGTGCTAATCTAACACTGTAGATGTCAAGACAGCCCACATGCCATGCTCCTGCAACAGCTGCAGAACAGCTGTCCCTATCTGACCCCTCGCGGATACATTGGATTTAACCACGGGAAAACAATTTAATCTGCAGCAGAGAAGGGATCAAGGCTGAAAATCCAGGTTTTGCTGGACCAGAAAGTCTTTTCTGGGGTTCAGCTACAGCTGATAGCCCTTTGCAAAAAGCTGAATCCATCTGGACTTTGAACATACTGAAGATGGTGAGGGTGCTAATCATTGTTGGGTAGCTAGTCATATAAATAAATGTAGATACATATGCATGTATTTACATGCTTCTTATGCTGAAAATTACACTTAACACCCACTATTTTGATAACTATTCTAACCCTAGTATAAACTGGTAGAGGGAAGAAAAAGGTCTTATCATTTAGTTCAAGTCATTTTGCACCAGCTGACACAGCTCAAGCCAAGTCTCTTCCACACAGTGTTGTGCCTAACCCTGGGCTCCAAGCTATACTCCCAGCATGAGAAAAAAATAAAAAAGAAGAAGAAAAAAAAACAACAAAAAAAAACCAAACCAAAAAACAACCTCCAAACCGAAAAAAAACCAAAAACCCCTTCTAACATATCAGCACAGACAGAAATGAGGCTCTGAAAGTAGGACCACTATTGCAGCAATCTAACACTGGTTAGGACTGAAGCACTGAACACGAAAAAGAGTGTGTTCGATGCCGAGGTACACACCTCTTCCTCTGAACTGTCACTCAGGTCATTGGCAAGTGAGGCACTCAAGGAGGCCGCCTTGGGCTCCAGGTAGCAGAGGCACATAGCCAGAGGAAAGGAGAGAGTGAGGGCGTATGGCACTGAGAAAGAGGCAGAGAGCAGAAAGAAAAAAATGAAGAGGAAGCAAGGCACGAGGGAGGGGGAGCGGATGGGGAGGTAGTGCTGCACACTGGCAGGCAGGAGGTTGGTTTCGGAGAGGTTAGGGAGGGACAGGTAGCCATCATCATCCAGGAGGGAAGGAAATGACTCTGGAAGTTGCAAGGAGAAGGAAAACAGTGTTCCGCCTTTGCCAGCTTTTTGCTTGTAGCCAAAAGCCATGTCTTGCTCGGCGGAGCAAACTCGCCCCTTTCTGTCAGAGTCTGCCTCTGACTCGCTGTGTTTGGGAGTGCTCTCTTTGGGGGCCTCACAGCCTAAGGACTTTGTCCGAGTGCTCTCCTTGCATCTCCTGCGAAGCTTGGCTGAAGATACATGGGGGCCAGGCTGAGAGGATGGCGAGGAGTGGTGGGAGTCAGTGCCAAGCAAAGATGGCTGGTGACAGAGAAAGAGCAGCAAACAAGGCGCAAAAGCAAAAGGACAAAAAGAAAACTGTAATTAGTTAATTTTCTTCCGTGATGATATATAAGATATATTATAGATATAAAATTATTAAACAGTATTTTAAAACCACAGCTTTCCACTGAATTGAACAGTGTATGTTCCCATGCCGCACACCACAGGTATTAGTGAATCACCCTTCCAGCTTACAAAAGACAGCTTCTTGATTCAACATTTGTCTAGTCCTCTGCAGTACAAGGTTTACATAAAAGCCCCCATGGCCACATAGGGAGTTTCAGGTGCTGCCAGTTTCCACTTACTGAAAGACTGGTTTCCAGTCATAAAGTGTTTTCAAACATGAAGTACATGGAGAGCAACAAAGAAGGAAACATATTTCTAATACTAGCACTATTTGTGACAGCATTCTTGCAGAGAAGGACACCCAGTGGGGGTCAAATGCTTCCCATCTATGCCTTGAGCATCCTCAGCAGTAATAGTTAAAACTCCAAGGACTTTAAATTCCTCCCTCGCAATATTTAGAAAAAAATCCTAGACCCTAAACCAAATTAAAACGCATTGTTGTTTGGTGGGGAGAGCAGAAATCCATTCATCACCTGCTCCTGATGGAAAAAAAACAGCTCAACAGCTATCCCAGCAGCCAGTTCCTCAGCACAGCTGCCACCACTGGCCCTGCTGGGCATCCCCACAGCCCTGCCCTCCCCTCTGTTCACTGTGAGCCCAAGCAGGCAGTGCTGGGGGCTCACTCCCTCCCAGCCCCTCCACACTCCCATCTCTTCAGCCATGCACTGAAAGAAGGTAGCTGACACTTGTGGCTCAGCAGACCCCATCATCTCTCACTGGGGATGTGAAGGGGGACTGGCTAGAGAGAGGACCTTGCCCCACACAGCTATATCATCTCATAAACAAAATGAGACCCTTTATTCATAGTGAAGAGGCAAAAATGCCCCTGATGATTTTGCTGCAAGTTTTACCACAAGAATACTGGCTACCAGCAAGCAGGGTTTGCTTTGATATGTCACTTGTCGAGCATTCAACTGGCCTTTCAGGTCATCTGAGGACAAAAAATTGGTAGGAGGAGGGAGGTGATTCAGCAGAAATGGTGACTGTCAATTCACATGCTCCCTGCAAGCAGACACCACTGCTCTTTAGAAGAACAACAACCACTGACATCATCAAAATGCATACCCCAGTACAACACATCTGCCACAATGCTGATGGATCAGTGATGTTTTGTCCGAAAGCTGAAGTGGCCCATTGGATCCATGACCAGACCCTAAGTGCCTGAGCTGCTCCATCCATAATGTGTCTCCCCAAGGAGCCATAATAGCCATTTCACTTTCACTTCAGGCTGCCAAAAGCAAAATGATTTTAAAGCCACAACAGCATTTTCCTCCAGCTCAAGCTGGTGTTGAACTAGAGGCAAAAAGCAGATTCACGTTTTAGACACAGGTTGCTACTAAGCCTGAACTTTACCAGGTATATTAATGACAGGAATGGGATGTAAGGCAAGTAATTACATGGAAGAACTGCTTTCCTTCCTTTTTTAATATTTCCCTTTCTTGCTTCTCTAACAATCTCTCAGTTCAAGGAATTTGTATTCCCAAACGAAGCAATCAGAACCAAGCCTAGCTTCAAACCACTTACAAATGTCTTTATGGGTTTAATGCAGTAAGCTCAAATCAAAGTTTAATGCTGATGGACTCACTGTTTTTTTTGTGCGAGCTAAATACACACAAAAATACAACTTGTCTTTATATTGTAAAGATAAAAATCTAAAGTAAATGTATTCTTTTCTAATACAGACTATTCACTTATGTCTTTACAGCGTTAGCATTTAGAAAAACTTCTGGTCTTAAATACATACGGATAAAACAAAGGCATAATGTCTTTATGGAAAATCTGTAAACATATCTAAAATATCTATATGCCCTTAAAAGGGGATGTGATTTCAAACTTGTCTTGTGTTTCTTGAGACGTTCTTTTTATGATGACAGACAAATCTGTTAGCAGGTCCATGTGGAAACAGGATTGATATCTCTGTAGGATTACAGAACTGAAACTCTATTTATGATGTCTTAAACAGAATTTGTCTCTTGAGTGGGAATAAGAGTCAATCATCTGTGCATATTTAAGTTCTATCAAATTAGTCTCCTAAAACAACTTTGACTATTTCTAGCCATATGTAAAAAATAGCTTGATGATCTTCAAAATGCAACTGATTGACTTAAATTAACAAACACCTGAAACAAAATTAGCTTCTATTGGATATTTTCTATATATTTGAGTCTCATAATTCTTTCTCCATGTAGAAACTAATGGAGTTTCAAAAAGATCACAGTTAAATTTTGTAGAGATTTTCTTATAAATGCTACAATTACAGTACACACTTTCAAAAGAAAACCTTTTCTCATTGGCAATTTCCAGTGACTCAATTTGTTTCAGTTTTCAGTACCTTAACTGCAATTCTTTTTGAGGACTTGAGCATTTCACTAGGTAGTTCATACTGGCTTTATTGATAAAGTTAAAAGTGTGGGTTCTAACATTTGCATACTTGACAGTTCTGTGATGTAAATACATATATCAAAGTTTTTCTTCCTAAAAGATGAGTGCAAACCTTACTTGTTTAGCAGGTGCATTCCACAGTACACTTTTTGAATCTTATTCTACCATATTTCTCTTCACTGTCAATCTATATTCACTATTTTCTCCATCCTCCTTTTTGATTTACCCTGTATTAATATCTTAGTAGATATTATACACAACCATGTGTGTATGTGTGTGTGGTGGTGGTGGGATTGAAGATGATGAGGGATGACTCAAATTTAGCAACTGAGAAGAGAACCATCAATAAAAACTGCTTTTTTCAACATAAACTTCAAACAAGTGAAGCAAATGCTTTTGTAAGCCAGAAAAAAATTGCTTATAGCAGCAATTAGGATCCAGAAGTTAATAGAGAAAAAATGCCCACTGAAATTCATGCAAGGAAATAGGTTTACGAAAAGTATAAGAGGAATAGTTTAAAGTACCGAGCTACATACAAGAATAAAGAACTATTTTGTTGCCTTCTCAAAAAAAAAACCAAAACAGGGTGGCCATACTAAAGTCAAAATATGACCGAAAACCAGAAAAACAAATATGCATCGCCAGGCTTCTTCTGGGCGTTTCCTAAAGAGCTGATGAATGCTGAGTGAAAAACAACATTCTAACTGTTAAACATATTTCAAAAACCAGTCCAAGGTGGGAACTAACTTTTACAACATCATATGAAAACTGAAAGGACTACAAAAACACTGATTCAAGACACAGCTATACACATAGTATATTTCCTTTCACAGAAATGTTGCCTCTTTCTCCTCCCATCCCTAAAAATTCTGTGTTTCTCCAAGCACTCTCCAGGCAGCCCTGCTTAATACAAAACCCTGAAAATTCTACCTTGGTGTCATGGCGTATTGCTGAAATCGGGGTGACTTCCTCTGCTCTCTTCTTTTTGCCCTCTTCATCATCTTTGTCCTCTTCTGTCTTTTTCTCTGGAGTCACAGTGGTTATCAAGTTGGTCTGAGAGATGCCCTTTGTTGTGGCGTACTGGCCAGTACCAACCTCTGCAGCAGACACAGAATCCTTCATGTACATTTCATGGTTTTCATTCACTGATGCTAAAAGCAAATATTTAAAGAGGGAAAATCTGAAATAGCTTTTGCTGAGAAGCTGCATAAAATTAAAAAAGCTGGTTTAGAAAAACATTTGAGATAATGCTGAAAACAGAACTGTGTCATGTTTCAGGAAACCAGAAGCATTAGCATACATTTAAATAAACTGTTTACTTGAAATGAAGCTCATAGCTTTTATATGCATACACGCATATTATGGATGTGTATACACACATTACTATAGCTAATGTGTGCATTACACAGTTGTTAAATGTTAGCAAGCCGTTAAAATTACTACTGTAGTAAAACACCAGACAAAAAAAAGCAATACATTGCCACAGTTATCAGGCAGGAAACATAAGGAGAACCAGCTATGACATCAGCCATGGGGGTGGAAGAGATGTGTTTTTTATAATCTGTCAGAATATAAAAACGCAGATCAAATGCAGATTTAGTAACGTGCTGCATTACAGAAAATGACAATATTGATATAACACAGGCATAATACCTGAGAAAAAAGAAATGTGATCCTTGTATTATTGAGTACTAAAGTCTGCCAGTTAGATGAGCTCATTATCCTAAAAAATTCTGCGAAGTCATGGCATTCAGTTAAGTGGATTCAATCAGAATATTTTAGGATGCAAGTGCTCAATAATTAATCAGATTTAAATATATAAAAGTAATTTTGAAAGAAATAGTACCTTTACTGATAGAATATAATCAAAAATTTAACATAGGCCCAGACCCTCTTAACTATTGGGTAACTAATTTCTAAACCAATAGGAATATTCCAATTTATGAACTCACTTGTAACAAATGACAGTCTTAGTCACAATGTAAGCACAATGCAGAATGTTACAGACACATCTTCATTGCAGTGACAATGCTAGTGAAGAGATCATAAGCATTGATTTAAAAAACCTCTTTCCCCCCTTTTCACTTAGGCAAATTAACATAATAGAAACCTTGCAGAGCCTAAAAAATGCTGGGTAAAGCATTTCAGGTATCTTGTCTCTTGGGATTAAGTTTAGGAGCCAGGAGAAAGCAAAGGTGCAGAGGGAGACATCTTGTTTAGATGTTACAAGCAAAATAATGCAGAAGGATAATTTTTGCTTTGAAACACATGCACAGCAATCAGGTCACCAGTTGCTTGGTAACAAGCAAGAAGCACATCAGAATTAGAAGATTCCAAAATAATTAATGACAAGAAGCACCTTTAGAGGGAGAGAAAAAGGCTTGTCACTTTTACTTTTAAATCAAAGCTTCTGCCCAACCCCACGACCAACTGTATTTATTACAATTTGTGATATTGGGCAAGAGAATTCACCTTTTTTTAAAATCTTTAATGAATCTGAGTTTAGTCTCAGTCTTTTTTTTTTTTTTCTACAAAAATAAACAACAAAACTATAACCTCTTTTTACTCAACAGCTGACAACAGAAATAGCTGATGACAGTAGCTGATACTTTGAACTACACACAGCTTTAACCAAAGTCAGCAGCAGAACTATGACCTCCATGAACCAAGGATAAAGAGAGGAAGGATGTACTATTAACCTATGTATGTTACTCTCCATTTCATACCTTCAAAAATAACGGATGGAAAAAGTCTCTTAGTGCTCATTGGAGCAGGATGTGAGGTAATTGGAATCAACAGTTATTACCCAAGGGAAATAATTAATAATTTTTGGATTGTAACAAACTTAAGTGAAAAACCTACATAGGAAAAAATCTCAGATTCAACCAAAACCCAAACAGTCACTCATGCAAACCCTGAAAAACTGTTGAAGCCTGACTTCCTTGGGCAGGCAGATGATGCCATCCTTCCCCAAAGCACAGAAGCAGATATGAGGCCAAGGACAGAGGCTCTGTGAAGAGTGGGCTCCAAAGGACATCCTTCAGCCAAATACTTTGTAAGGACCACAGCAGTTCAGTTAGCATGGAAATTGTCTGCACCTTCCTCTACCCCTGCAGTGAACGTGCAGGTACTCACAGCCTCCACTCAGCCAAATCTCAAGGACAGGACATGAAGAGGCTTATACCTGATCTAAAGCAGTGAGCACAGTGGTGATACTTTTTGACAAGGCCAGCTGAGAGGACCTTACCCCCATCTAAGCTGCGAGACATGGTGTAGCGCTTGCTAGAGGACCGCTCAAAGTAGGGTGCAGGACGGTCTATGAGGGCGCTGGCTCTTCTCGTCTGCGCCTGCGTCCGGCCACTGTAGCGGAACTTGGAGCCCAGCGTGAGGAACTTCTTTGGAGGTGCTTCTGGCAGCAGGAGCCTAAAACACACCAAGTAGCGCACCTGTTATCCCCCCTCCTCCAAAATCCACAGTTTCTGCAGAGGAGAGAAGACGACTGCTGGGTATCACTCTCTATCGTAACCTGTGCCTCACCAGTCTGTGGCTAAAAGGGAATCAAAGGATGCCCCTCATACAGCATGACAAAACCACTTAGCCAAAGCATTTGGAGATCTGAGTTCTTCCAAATCAGCAAGAATCACTCAGCTCCTTCATGCCTGAAAATCAGATTTACTATTTTCTGATTACCAAACCTATAATTATGGTGCTTCTTGTACCAGAGGCCCTGACTGGGCTGAAATGAAGATGTATCTCCTCAAATTTAACATGGTGATGTTATGCTGAGGACAGGGCCAGAAGTGATTTCCAGTGAATGACAGGCAGTATTCTTTCCCAGGGGTGTAGATATTTTTCACTTTTCACCCTCTTCACCTTTCATTTTTCTGTCATTTGGGCAGGGTAGCTGACTGGAGAAGCCATTCTCCTGCTACGGAGTCTATGCCTCAGACATTGGTTTTTCATTAAAAATAATAAAATACCCCCAAAATACACACTCCATTTCTCTTTAGATCTTTTACTGCTAAGACTGCATTTCGTATGAATGTACAGACAGCCTGAACCAAGAGTTTTAAGAAAGGAGGGAAATTCTTCAGTACTCCCAAACATTCCCCAGAGGGGGCTCTTAAGCATTGGACACCTTTCAAACTGTTGAAAATCTCATCCTTTTGGGTTTCCCTCGGTTCCCCTTTTAATGACTATCTTAGCACAAACTAATTGCAGCACTTATTTTACTATCCCAAACTTTTCTCAGTTCTTCTTAGAAGTCAAAAAAATAGCAAAACTCCTTAGTAATCCAAAAATTACAGCTATGAGTTGGGTATTCTGGCTAACCAAGAAACCCCACGACCTACTATTGTCTGTACTTCCATATATAATTAAATAAAAATATTATTCTTTTTTAAACTTTTACCCACATCCCCCAGCAATCTTCCATATAAGAAGATTGTTCTCCTTATGCAAGCTTACATGCAGCAGTGCAGCAGAGTCCTTCATCTCCTTAATTATAGCAGCTGATAATATTATGGCACAGATAAAGCAAAATTATTAATTGGGACCATATGGTGATTTTAAGCAGTATCTATCAGAAATAGTATGAATAATTTGGGTGCAACATCTCAAATTTTGAAAAAGCAATAGCCTTCCTTTATCTGCTCAGAGTTACGTCACGATTAAAAAATCAAACTGATTTGAAGGATTTTGTCTCTGCTGACAGAATTGATATTTTCTGTTGTGTTTCATATCACATCTTTAGGAAAAGAAATCCACATACCTGAAAAATGTATGGTGTTCAACACACACTTTCCATAAGCGCTTTGCAGCACGATGATTTGGCAACTTAAACCCAATAGTGCTTTCAAACTGCTCAAACTAGGTAGGAAAAAAGAATAAGTATGTTTTTGGTGCTGTGCATCTATTTTTAGACAGTGTACACGGGTTCATCTTCATTTCCTCCAGCTGTATCATCTCATTGCAAGGGTGAATGTATGTGCTCATGTATATAACCACATATATAAATATTCTACAGAAGGAATTCTGGGGAAGAAATTGTGAATGATAATCTATAGCAGCCTTTGAGGATCATTTCTGAAGGGAAACATTGGTCATGAGCAAGAGATTTCTTATGGTGACAGTGATGTTTTATACCCTATAGTAACAAAGAGATCAGTTAAGACTAGGGAGACTTCTGAGAAGACATCATTTAAGTGTCTTACCCTGTTGATTTTTTTAACCAGTTTAAGGGAAGTCTGCTAATAGCTGGAGGTGACCAGCAGTCCTCAGGGACTGATTTGGTCTCACATGGCCTTAGATTAAGGATATTTACAGAGAAAGTGCTACTGTTAGTAAATCAAGTGGTTAAAGCTAATTCATCTGAGGAGGATGAGGTAAGACAGGTAATTTAAAAGAGTTGTCTAGAGATACAAAGAGACCCTCTAGATTATGCTGCAAATTTATATATTTCAGATGCAGAAGCCGTGCCAGCTATATCTGCAGTAACGTGTTGATGGGTACAGAGAGCCAAGTAGAGAAAATAGAGCTGCTGTGATTAGGAAAGGTACACAGAAGGGCACTTGTAAGGAAGTCTGATCTCTACAGAAGCTGACAGGGAAATAAGGCAGGAAACAACAAAACAATAAAGATGATATGGGATAGTGAATCACATTATGAGCAAATGTAATTTGGACAGAGGATGCATTGATTATTTTACACACAGAGCTATGACTTGGTCACAGGATACTCTGTACCAAGAGCAGCAGAGCTCAACAGGGTAGCAGTGGTGGAGAGCTTCAGTGCAGGCATTGGGAATGACTGTTTGTTTGGATTTTTAAAATTAAACTCAAGGCTGGAAATTTGGTTGCTAAAACTGTGTCTGCTTAGGGGCAGGAGATGCAGGTTTGTGGATTTTGGTTTAGGACTCTAAAAAAGGCTCAGCCTAAGGGGTAAGGAGCCCCAGCATGTTTCCCAGGTCAATTATGAAGTCAGCCCCAGAGACATTAACTGCATCAAGGGAGAAAAGCCAGTTCTCATGTAAGTGATTTCTGTCCTGATATACAGCTCCACACTCTAAATGGATATGGGGCTTTCATCTATCACAGGCCAATTATTGCACCGGCATTTAAAATGGAAATCCTCCTTCGCCTGTGATGATCTGGAATTTCTCAAGAGTTAGCATCCTTCAGGCCAGGTTGGATGGAGCTCTGAACAACCTGGTCTAGTGGATGGCATCGCTGCCCGTGGTGGACAGGTTGGAACTAGGTGATCACTAAGCTCCCTTCCAACCCAAACCATTCCATGGTATCCATGATTTCTGGGTGAGCGCATGCTCAGCCTGTGAGGTCGGTATCTGCTTTGCTGAGCCACGAGAGGGCACTCACTGTACGAGGTTTCATCACATCCCCTTCTCCAGAGCCAGAACAGGAGCTCCTGCGGGCCTGGGAGGGCTCGTGTGTGGCTGCCCTAAATGCTGTAAATATACTGCTCTGATATGTTTATAGAGTTTGGTATGGCCTGTCTACATCTCTTCGTGGATGAGATAAATGCCAGTTTCATGTACAACATGAGGGAGGATAACAAGCTCTCCATGAATAAGGAATATGTTACTTAAATGCCCAAAGTATTCATAATGTGGATGACCTTTTTTATCTGCAGATGGCCATATTTATTCCTTACATTAGTTCAGGGATGTAAACAGAAAAATAAAAAGTTGGTTTTTACCTGTGTTGTAAAGATACACCTAACCTTCCCTAAGAAAATTAGCATAAATTAGGAAATATTAATGGAGAGGAATGTTAAAAGCTTTTAAGACAAAACAAATCAACAAATCAGTAAAAACTCATGTTTTTTCAAGAGGTTCATCTGCTTAAGGGGATCAGAATGCCCTTACCTCCCCTGGTCGTATTTTGATGTAGAAGTTGTTTCTCTTGTAGGAAATTTTCAAAACCTTTGGCCAGGCAAATCTATTTATTCTGAGTCTGTCTCGATATATTAAGAGTCCACTTGCACAGACTCCTAGCATGATTTCCACTCCTTCGGAATCCTGGAAGAGCAAGCAATGCACTTTGCTGAGTATTTCTAACCTTGCATCCTACAGTACCACCGTTTCCTCTATTCCATGTTTCTGAGTTACGTCTTTTTAATGCATCAGCTGTAGTGACCTGATTTCTGAGCGCTACACTACTCACTGAATGCATTCATGCAAATAATAGTAAGGTTGGGCAGGGTGAAGGAAACTCAGTGTTTCCAATGTTTCCTTATATTTTACAAAGGCTCCAAAAGGAGGAGGCAAATTTTAGACGTCATTAAAAGAAATACATCAATCATATAGCAAAGTTTTATTAGCATAATAAAAACCTATTGTTAGGATAAATACCAGATTGAAAGTAAGTATGACAGCATACAAATTTACTTTTCTTGGTATCACTCATCTCCATGACTAAGCCTTGTGAATCATTAGATAAACTTTTCTTCTGTAGTTTGCTCATCTTGGCTTTAGTGGGTTTGCTAGTTGCTTTAAGGCTTTTGCGCCTTTGCTCAGTATTTTCACTTTGAAATGCCCAGTGGGCATAAACTTGGGCATTTGGATGAGAAAAGATTCTGTGCTATAGCCTACATTTGACAGACACATTAGCACTACAAAAGATTTGCCCACAATCTTATCAGAACATAACCATAAATATGTGTTTTTTAAAGCAAGAGATATAGAATTTCTTTCCTTTAGAAGTCTTCAAATACGCTAAAACCAATCTTCACTATCTTCTATCACCGTTTCTTTGTTTACTTGAGTACTAGTACTGATCGAGAAAAGAAGAATCCACCTTAAAGTAACTGAGCTCTTCACAAATTGTTTTTAAATAACCTAAAGTCAAAAAAGCCTGATCACAGAAGCTTATGAAGATGTCACCCTCTGATAACCATGAAATGAATTCATCATTTTCCTCTGGTTTTCCCAGCCAGCTCTCTTTTAGGCACTCAGTGGAAATCTGATTACATTTCAAGACCAACACAATGGTCAGTGATGATGAAATAGCTACGGCACAGCTTGAAATTAAAAAAAGTTTAAAAATCACAACATAGAAATAGTGCCACAAAGTGACTCCAGTATTACGAAACACACCAATAGAGGACATATGTTCTGACAGCAATGGTATCACCCCTTCAAGATAGATTTTTTCTAAATATAGCTCATGTGTGGTATCATCATCAGCCACTACAAAAAAGGCAAAGCTAATTTTTTCAGTGTACTTCTGTTTTTCACTTTCCTAAGCAAAGAACAATGTCCAAATACAGTGAATACATTTTAAAAAATGAGGTCTCATTGCAGTAATCACACTGCCTGGTAAATGCCTGAAATGCAAGTGTGATCATACATGGCACATTTATGTAGGTGCAAGGGGCTTCTTTGTTTTGATACACTTTCTCAAAAACTTGTTGAGAAGTGCCTCCTTCCCTTATTTCCACCTTTGCCACAGATCAAAGTTTATTCAAGACTTCTGTTACTTGTTGGTGTCAGAAACTGTTTCTCAGTGTGATACTATCAGTGTAAAATGAAAGCTGAGTAAAAGAATTTGGCTTTTTTCCAGGAGCCATGTAGTTACATGGGACAGAAACTCGCTAACTGTAATGTCTGAGGCACATCCCTCTGTCTCTGCATACAGATGGGGGGTCTTCCTCAGGATGGTGAGAGTCCAGAGGACAAATCTGTCCATTTGAACATATCTTTAATCACAGCCTTGCATTTGATAACTGAGAGCTAGTCTTAATGTGAGCTGGTGAGTCCAACAGCTGTCCAACACCGAAGACATTGGCACAGCCTTAATGAGTTGACATCTACATAGAGACATTTGCCATGGCACAACTTCCAAAGGCATGCACAGAGATACTTGTCCCCCAGCCTGACACCATCAAATCTCACTGGCAGACCTAATCAAAACTAAACATGAACTTCTCACTCAGAGTCTGCTTTTCCCACATTCTGCTCAGTTTTCAAGATGACTGTCAGGTTTCTTAACCCACAGACAGAGACACCTTGGTTATCACTGCAGCTTTTTAAAATAAAAAACATCAATTTAGAGAGATATTAGTTTTTTTACTAACTTCTCTTGCTCTGAATCTTTTGATATAAAAAAAAAAGAAGAACAAACCAGAATACTAGTACTTTTTCAGGCAAGAATAAATAAAATTGTTATCTTGTATATCACATCTTAAACTTCACAGCTTATGTACAATATTCTGAAAAAATTCTTAGGCCTTAATGCTATGTTATGCAAAATTTTCAGTAACAAAGCCTGTAACTTATTTGAAACAATAATCCATTTAGTTGCTGCTTTTTTGATTTCTTTGCCTCGGAAAAAAAGCTATCAAGTGACATTAGCCAATCCATTTCTCTCTGCTCCAAATATGCCTCAAGAAAGTGAGTGTATCTGCAGGATACAGGGAAGGCAGTGACATCCATCCTGGTTGATGTTGCCCATTGAGTTGTACACAGATTCTTCATTTTCAGGGAAGGCAATTAACAGAACACAAAAGATTGCCTTGAATTCTGTAACAGACATGCACAGCTCCTATGAAATGCCCCAGGGATGCAGTTTCAGGCTCTTTCAAGATTTGAGCTGCAAATTTATCTTAATTCTTGAAAGGATCTGCTGCAGCAAAAAAACAGGCTCACAATAATTTGACCTTTACAGAAAATGCAGTTCTCTCCACAGGGCAGAATTCTTTGGTTCCATATTTGTTTGCCAAGGATGCTTGCTAACCTCAAAAATGTTAAAATCCATTTAGTCTTACTCCAAAGAGTGAAGAAACAGTAATTATTTATTTGGAAAAAAAAATCCTGAAACCAAAAATCAGACAACCAACACAAGGCTAGTAAGTGGCTCTCCCAAGCCACAGCAACAATGACCATGTTTTATTCATAACTTAGCCTGCTGATGATTAGAGGAACTACTTGATCATGGGAGAATGTTTCCAGGAGAATTACTGCCCTCCCTGTCAACTGCAACAACCACACTTCAGGAAAGAGACAAGCTGCTGTCTCCCCATTATCATCAATCTGATTAGGTTTCCAGCACAGCTAAATAATTGCTTGAAGGTCCTTTGCAGCATGGAAATGATCTGCTATCCAGTTAAGATAGCATGGTTTGCCTTATTAAACTGGAAAATGTAGCTGAATTAAAAGAAAACTGACCACTCTCTGGAAAGTTTCTAAAATCCTCCCTCATCACCTCATCCATTCAGTATTTTGCTCACGGATTGCATTACTTAATCAACATGAAAATTGATGCGCAACATCTTTGAATCTGTAGGATAAGTTATGCTATGGCTACAATCTATATTTATGCTTATTTCATGAGTTGCCCTTCCTCATTTCAACACATGATTCATCCTACAAAATTCTTGTCCCAAAAATACAAGAAAAAAAAAATCTGGGAGTCCATGCAGATCCAAGTACTATGCCACAGGAGACATATGGCCAGTGAAAGAACCAAAGTACATACCTTGGCATGATGGAGGTCTACTCCATACATTGATAGCTTTTTGGCATTCTCCAGGAAATGCATCTCAGCTTCTGCAGGTGTCATTCCCCTGAGAAAAAATAACCAGTTCTAGCATAAATGTTAAGGAAACAGAATGCCAAAGATAATGCAGCAGCTAGAAAACATTTTCAGCCTGTCAGAACTAAAACCATTACCCCTTAGCCAAAGCTCTAGTGCAGACCCTGAAAGCTTATATGCTGCAAAGCTCGTCTCTATCCAAAGATGCACAGAGGAAAAACACTTGCCAGGAAAATATTAAGTACAGCAATTTCATGACTATAAGGCGTATCCTTTTGACTAAAATTTTGATCAAAACCTGGAAATGCACCTTATAATCCAGTTTGCCTTAAATATGGACAAAGTTCGGAAATTTGCCAACCTGGAAGTACAAGCTGCGGTGGCAGCTGTGGTGACAGCCGCAGAAGCCAGTGTTGGGGGTGGGCAGGAGGGCCCACAGCACGGGGAAGGCGCCTGGGGCTGCGTTTAAAGGCTATGCCGATCAGTGAAAAAAAATGTTAGAAAATTGAGCACCTGCCAGTAAACCCTACAATCAGGATTCTGCTACTAATTCGTTACTTTGTTGTGCACGGATCCTCATTGCAAAAAAAAAGTACAGTAATTTCACAATTATAAGCCGCACCTGAATATAAGCCACACATCGGGGTAGACCACAGGATTTGTCCATATATAAGCCGCACCCGAATAAAAGCTGCATTTTTTTTTTTTTTCCCCCCACGCGGCAGGGTGGGGGTGCTGCTGAGGGGCCAGGCAGTGCCAGGGCCACACTGGGAGGGGCCAGCTGCCAGCGGGAGATGGCAACACCAGGAGCGGTGGGTAGTGGGAGCAGCGGGAGCACCGGGGAGCACAGGGGAGTGGCGCTCACTCGCCCGCCTGTGCGAAGGGATGCGGCGGCAGCAGTGCTTGCTCGCCCGCTCCAAGGGAGGTGGCGCTGGCAGCAGCCTGCTGGCCACAGTGAAGGCGGCCCACTCACCCTCACGAATGCGGTGAAGGCGGCTCGTTCACTCGTGCGAAGGCGGCAAAGCAGGGCTGGCCTCGCCAATCCAGTGGCGGCCGTTGGCCCGCTCACCAGTGGCTCCGGCTCACTGCCCACCAGGCAGCAGCTCCACAGCAGCTCTTTCTCTGGCCAGCTCTCACTTCTGGGTTGGCATTTCGCTGGGATTTGTCCATAAATAAGCCGCACCTGATGATTAGCTGCACCACTGGTGTAGGCTGCATTCTTCAGTGAAAAAGGTGCGGCTTATAATCGTGAAACTACTGTAGTCTGGTGCGCCTTATATATATGGACAAAGTTCAGAAATTTGCCAACAACCCGGAAGTGCACCTTATAATCTTTTGCACCTTATAGTTGTGAAATTGCTGTACACCACCGCAGAATTTAACGTCTGATGCACCAAGATGGTACCTGAAGCAGGCTAAGCTCACACTGATGTCCTCTGCTTACCTGTGGCTCTTGTGCAGCTCGATCACTTTGTCCTCCAGCTCTTTCGTGTGGTTTGGCGCAAAGCGGAACTCACTGATGTAGTCACTGCCGTACTCGTCTGGGTCATAGTCACCGAGCTCCGACTGCACAGTGTAGGAGCCCAGCAGGGCCAGCGTGACGAATGAGCAGGGCAGCCGACCCGACACGATGTCATCTCTCAGCTGCAAGCAGAGGTAGTACCTGCAGGAGAGCACCAAAGCAGCTCAGAAAGGGTTCCTCCACTGCTGTCCCCAAAGAAGCACCACCCAAGCACTGGAAAGAGGCCTCGGCTGCAATAGGAATTTGCAAACAGCCAAACCCAGGGATTTTCAGCCATTTACAAGGACGATAATAATTTTGTAAAAATAGCCCCAAAATCCCCAAAACATCAAGCTCTTGCCTTTACTACTTTATCGGTAATTTATCTTTATACAAGAGCATAAAGATCTCTTAATAAAATAGGTTATTACTTTATTTAGTGATCTAAATGAAGAAATACGGGTTTAACATACTAGATTTCTATCATAAATCATTTACATAAAAAGCTACCTGATCTTTCTTTAAGGAGAAAAACATAACTAAAACCCCCATATACTGTTCACTTTAGAACAGCTGACCTCTATGTCATTCAAAACACATAAGCTGTCTCTTTAGCAACATATTGTGCTTTCTCAAAAATACATTTAAACAGTAAAAGCTGTTAAAACCATAGAAATATGCAGTGCAAGGTTTCACCAGATAGATGGAAACAGAAAAAAAAACCTGAGGAACATTGGTTTGGTGGCAAAAGCTGAGTTCCCAGGGGAAATTTAAGAGTCTGAAGAAGAATAAAACAATCCTTTCCTATGGAAGTCCTCTGTTCAATTGTGAACTCTTGGCACACTGTCTTTCTGCACAGTAACCTACTATAGGGGACCCTGACCTAGCCCAAAGGCTTCATGCTGCCTTTGAAGCAACAATAGTCCATAAAGCCCTGAAGGTTAAAAATGTTCAAAAGTTGCGAAACGTTGCAACAGGCCAGGGAACAGCTTGCTGATGGCACAAAACCTCATCACGGATGAAAGTTTTTGTGCCTCCTTCCAAGGAGGAAATCAGGTGAGATTTTTCTGGTTTTTTGCTGTGGTTGCAATGTGAATACAAAACCAAAGAGCAGAGGTGTAGAGTGCAGAGCTGAGTGAATTGGAGAGTAGGGAACAGCTATTAATTACCACCACATTCTCTATTCCATGCACATTGATTACTTACTTTGTCAAATGATACACAAAATTTGCATGTATGCTTATTCTCATCTATCCTGGCTTCAGGTGGGAGAGGGTTGCTTTTTCCCTAAGTAGCTGGTACAGTGCTTGCTCTGTTTTGGATTCAGTATGGTTCATGAAACTACAACATTATCTCACTTATTTTTTTTCACAGTCATGATTTTGCTTACAGTAATAACTTGTTACCACTGGCAAAAATGGGTATCAGGCATCTGTATGAATATTACTCTAAGGACTATACATATTGAAAAAGCTGGGGTTTAGGCTTAAACTACACAAAATACTTCATAAAACAGAGGACAGATACTGTACACACTGTCTTTTCTGTCAAAGTACTGCATCTATTCCATAAGCTCATATAAAAAAGAAAGAAAATTGAAATAGAAACCATTCATTTTCTTGTATAAATAGAGTGTAAGTGCTATCAGGAACAGCTTTTAAGCCACTTCTAAAAAGGTATTTAATGTTTAAAACACCTGGTAATATCTTCAGATAGCTGGGCAGGGTCTGGAGGGTAGAATTTCACATTAAATGCAAACTGCCAAGCACCACCTGGAAAAGAACATAGACTGACTGAAAGTACACTGCAAATGCAAACAGAGATGCTCATGCTATTCAATCACCATCAGACTTAAAAATATCTCAGACAAGCAATTAATAAGAACAGGTTTCAGAATATTTTTCCCACGTCATCCTGAAGATATTTTAGATCAGATTTTACAGCTCTTCTCTTATTTAGTAGGACTTCCACTGAAGTGAGGACTCTGAGTGAGCAGTAGTTTATTACTAATACTAAAAAAACCCCCAGTCTGAGTAAAAGGTTAATTGAAAGTAAGCCCCACACAGTCTGTACAAGCTTTAAAAACCAATAACGCAAAACACAGAGATGCTGGAAACACACAAGCCAGAGTACAAATAGGCTCTGGAGCAGGGTGATGTGCTGAGGTCTAGCTGCCCAAATCAGGTCACACACAGTATCCTCTCAGAGTGCTGCTTCAGCACACAGCTCCTTTCTCCAGCAGACATAAATTATTGTGCAGACAAACTGCAAGGACAAACAGAGAGTATGACTGCAAAAGTACATAGCACTGGGGAAATCTTATTTAATTATTTCACTAAATTTAGTTGACCCATGGGATGGATACTGGTTTGTATCTCCAGAGTTAGGAAAATTATTTCTGGAGTGTTAGATTTAAATGTTGTAAAAAAAGTAATATCAAGATTTAAAAATAGAGTTGAACATGGTATGCAAATATAGAAGGTATTCTGAAAGAAAGGGTTAGGTTACACTAGCACATGACTTGAATGCAAATGAAAAGCAATAACAAAACCCCAAACCACACTGTTCTTACAGGCAACAAGGAAATTTTATCCCTTGGGAGGCCCCATCCACTTTGGTCATCCACACATCTAATCTTAAATGTTCAAGGCCAGACTGGATGGGGCTTTGAGCAACCTGATTTACTGAGAGGTGCTCCTGCCCATAGCAGCAGTTGAAATTAGGTGATCTTTAAGGTCCCATGCAATCCAAACAATTCAATGATTCTATGAATGTGTAAGAAGTGTTTTGGTGTTCACCATCAGGACTCAGCTCTTAGAAAGACTTTTGGAGTTCTTGGTTCTAGGAACTTTTCCATTCTCTTGGGCCATAAAAGATGGCAAATGGAAGATTTGGCTGGCAGCGAGAATGGGGCATGGTCCCACCAGAGAGTAGACCAGCCCCCAGGTGGGAATGCAGCCAGAGGTGACACCATGGCCTGTAAACCAATTCCTCAGCACAAAAAAATTAGTCAAACCTACGATAAAGGCTATCATAAGAGCACAGATGGTTAATATAGAGGAGTAAGCAGTCTTCACCCCATTTTTACACGGTTGGAATAAAACCTAACATTGTGCAAGTTAGTGAGTTATAACTAATGTGGTGTGAACCAAGGGCCTTTTCAACCACTGGGATGAAGTCCCAGCAGTGTGGTCTGTGTGTTGTACAACTCAACCAGCATTTAGCAGGACTATATATGTGTTTTGGAAAGCATTATGGGTAACAGCACAACTTTTCCACTGTTGGCCTGTTCCAAACTTCTGGGATGAATTATACAGAGAAAGCAAATTATCAGTCATTTTCTGCAAATACAACTGTCCACTGCCTCAAGTCCAGGATGAGACCCTTCGTGCCCTGGTTAACCTCCTGCTGTCACAACCCTTCATTTTCTATTTCATGGTTTGGGTACATCCTAAATGCATTTCTAATATGTGGTGGGGAGCTGAGCTGCTGTACTTGCATTGACCATCTGTGTAACCTGATTCATCATGATCTAAAGCACCTTCCTCTCCAGATCCATCCCTTCATGGGATCTAAAAAAGGCAAATATTCATTACTTTGTGTTGCAGATCACTTACTTGTAATGAAAATAATACTGGGGAAAGGGGAGGTTGCTCACAGTAAGTGGGGAAATTTTCCCACCAGCCTAAATTAACCCTTTGAATCTTGGTGAGGGAAGGGATTTACTTGCCAGGCCTAGCCCAGCAAATGTAAACTACCAGATACATTTCTTTGCAATAGCACAACTGCTAGAAGAGGTCACTTACAAAATAGGCAAAGAAAAAAATTTACTGAGGCTTTTCTGCCCACAGCAATCGTACACATAAACATTTCATCAATTTTTAAAAGTGAAGGGAAGTAAAAAAATATAAGTCAAATTTTGAGCCCAGCAGTCTAAAAAAGATTTTCCTTTGAGAGGTTTTTGAATTTCTAATGTGGCAGATGCCTACTGATAACAATTGTGGTTTTAAAAAGATTTGTGTGAATCAGAAAATGGACTGAATGATCATTTTAGGAGCAAAGATCAATCTTCTGAAATGCAGAAAGGGAAAGTATTTTAGATAGACTACTATCTTCATATCAGTGAATTATTTCAGTATGGGGCACAAGCATTGTTTCTGGATATGATATAAATATCAGCAATGCAAGAAATAATTCATATACGTGGCCTAGTCCCTAAGGTTACATTCCTTAATGTCAAACTTGAGGATTTTGCATCTCTGCAAATGTCAAGTTGTTTTCAGTGATGCAAGTTCACGTGTTACGAGCATCAGTAATGCCTCACCACCATCATAGGCTAAAAAAATCTAAAGGATTTAAAAATCTAAAGGCAGATAATTCCTTTGCTAAAGACTTGGGACAGGATACCAAGAATATGCTTTGAAATGAAATATGCTTTGTCCCCATGAGGGGACATGTAGAAGGGGTCAACAATAACAAACTTACTTCGAATCTGCTTCTTGATTTCCTTGGCAGGGTCCAACCAATTCTGCAAAGAAAATATTTCCTTTTTTCAATTTGAATTAGAAAACACAATAAACATTATTTTTAAAACAGTGGTATGAGTCAAAGCTGGAACACGTGAATATCTGCCACCCCTTTCTCCTTGGAGCAGCAGTAGGCAGGGCTAACACTGACTTTCAAGATGTGGTCCTGGGTAGAAACATGATTTTTATTTGCCTTCACAGATTTTGAGGGCCTGAATGATTTGAAATAAAAATATAACAAATAAGAATTGGTAAAATGAACCTACAGAGATCTTTTTGCAGAGTATCTTGCAGTAAAAGTAAATTTCTACAAGCTTGTTATAAAGAGGTGGTTTTGATTGATTTTTTTTCCCCTCCAATCCTGGAAAGGCTGAAAAGACTTGCTAGAGGATAAGCAAGTTCAGAGTAGGGCACTATTTGCAATGCAGCATGTGCATGAGGGGCTCCCCAGGGAAAACCAGAAGCAGCAGCACAGCACCACCAGCCACACTACGCTGAGCCCAGTGAATGTGCAAGACAAAACCCCTTCTGAGGTAGTGGAGAGTTATCCCAGTACTCCATGGATGCCAAGGAGCAGATGAAATTCCTCTGGAGGAGGCACACAGCAGCTTGGGGTCTCAGTGTCTTTGCTGTGTTGACCTTTAAGAGAATCAAATTAATATTTAAAATGCGTCCCAGCCCAGAACAAAAAGTTCGCTTTCCCTAGGAAAGTTCCACTCTCTCCAAAGAAAGATAAACAAATGTATCAAGGAGACAATAAAACACTAAAGAGATACCAAATAAGCAGAAGACAGCAATCTCTCCCCAACAAAAACAACCAGTTTGCAGCTGTCCAAACCTGCTCTGTGGTGCAAAACACAAGCCTGAAGATCTCCAGCTATTGCACGCTATGCACCAAGGAATTAAAAATGCATTTAGAATTTCTGTTTACAAAGACGACATGGGATATGAACACATATGTTCTCTGGCTGGAAGTTATGGGCCAGAGGATGCAGACGAATTGATAAGTACTTTGACATTAAAAATATGCATGTTATTGATCAATAAAAGTGGTGTCAGGCATCTGTTCTGTCTAGCTCTGTGAAGCAACTGGAGACCCATAAATGTTTCACTTTTCTAAGCTCCATATTAATAATGAATCTATGCTTCTCTTTCCCATAGGAAAGCATACCTGTCTGAAAATGCACTTAGACTTCTGCCTAGCTTTTCTCAAAACTCAAAACTAAGCATATGATACAGCATTATCTTGCACTCACATGGATCAAGTGTCTGCTTAAGTGATTTTTTGAATTAGAAACAAAGAAGTCTCTAAAGAAAGGGGGGGAAAGAAACAAAAGGACCAAATTCTTCCATGTCATATATATTTGAAACAAAATAAAGCCTAAAAAACCCAAAACTGTTGTTCCCACAAGACATAAGCAGCTAAAAAAGTAGTAGTCGGTTCAGCTCCATCAGGGAAGACCTCTCAGGCCGCACAAAGCACAAAATACCTTCACCTAGCTGATGAGCTCTGCTGAGCTACTGTGCATATTGATAAGAAGTTTTGTACTGGCTTCTGCCAAAATATTTATCTTAAAATTTCAAAATAACACAACGTATTTTAAATTATCCTTTGACAATATCTCTTTCACTGTACCATGTCCCAAACAATATATGTTTGGGACATATCACCTGCACATTAGATCATCTTCAACACTTGTAATACACAGCTTGTTTCCTACTGAAGTTGGAATGCAGGACAGCAGAATGTGATTCATTATTGCTGCCAACTGCTTCTGAAGACTGTCTTTAGTCAAATCAGCAATAATGCTGAGATAAAGTCAGGGCTTAGAGCCTTCCCTTATCTTACCAGTTAGCAGGAGTAGTCAGTCACCTCCTGCCTATCTGTGTCCCAATCACTATTATTAAGCCATATTTTAGTATTATATACTTTGCCGTGTATCTGTGAGTGTAAATCTGACTTTCATCTATGACACTAAAAGGAATAAATCATACCAGAAAGAGCACTAGCTATATGATTAATATCTTTCATGTCATAAATTGCTAAAAGAGAGGGAAGCCAGGGAAACACAGGACATGCTCTTGAGAAATAGAGTCACAAAAAGCAATTGCTCAGACTGTGCCTATGGAACTTGGCAAGGAAGATAAAACCAACTTCTGAATTGTTTACAGCTGTCTGGGGAGGGTCTCAGGGAGTTCTGATGTTCAAATGTGAAAGGCCAACTGCAGTTCTGAGGGTTACCTTTTGGTTTTCTGTGTCTCTGTATGTTAGCCCAAAGTAGTCCTTTTCCAAAAGGTTCAGATGCTCACACACTTTGTCGAATAGCACTTGACCTCTGGAACGTTTCTGTGGGAAATGAACAGAAAACAAACAAAAAGACACTTAAGTTTGCAAAATAAAGCATTAAAGTAACACCTTTTCTGTCAGACCAATAACCTCAAAAATATTCAAATCAATGTGTTCATCTTTCCAACCTATTGACCTGGTGCTTCATACGAATCTACTGAATGGGGCAAGACCTCTTTTCCTAAAACCGCAGAGTTAAAAATTAGTCACACATGTTGTGTTTCGATTTCCAATAGGAAAATATTTTCTGTCTTTCAGAAACTTTAAGAGCAGGATGAAGTCATACCTCTGCAAATCAAAGCAATTATTTATGTGCAAGTAGCAACAAATAGCAGTACAAATTATTCCTGGTCATGGATTATCAGAGTTGTGACTGGTGGGGCAATCCACTGGAAGAAAAACCAAGCATGGACCTACTTTTTGCTTCGGTAACAGTGTGGACCGATTTCAGGACCCATTTTTGCCTAATAGACAGAGAAATATGTATGGAAATCGTGGAAAGAGCCTAGTATCTGATTGGGAATGCAGCTGGGCAAAAAAAACCCCTGGCTTTCTAGTGCCCCACTGACCTTCGTTACTACTGGCATGTCAGGCAAGAAGACCTCTCACTGTCATCACCCAGAGCCCTTAGCAGATGCTTCATAGTATCTATCATACTGGACAGTAAAAATTCAGGTCATCCTGCTTCTCAGCATTGTATGTGAAATTGAGCAAATCTCCAGAAAACCAAACAGACAGAAACACCCTCTTTATATCGTACACGTGCCAACTTTGATATGTATTAACTATGATAAACAATTCAAAATTATTTGGGCCATATTCATCACTGTGTTTCATCACTGCCTGCTTCCCTAAGTGCAACTCAGCTAAAGGAAAAAGTCTCCCCATTTTATTCTGCCCACATAAATATTTTAGTTGATGTCAGCATTTTCTTTATCTGTAGCATACATATGAATAGAAGCAGAGTGGAAATGCACTACTTGCTTCAAAGGCAATGCAGGCAGTTGATAAAAAAAAGAGGAGAGAATGCTACCTCCAAATTTATGTGCCTCTGCTGACAGAGCTGCACCGGTAATGCACGGCCAGCCCAGCAGCCTTGGCTGGGAGAGGGCAGCTCAAAACCCAAGCAGACACAGTTATGCCAACAAACCCATGGAGCCCAACACCGGCCTCAAACTATTTTAGAAGTTGTAATCAAGCCAAGAGAAAAAAAAAGGAAAGAACTGAAGGTTGCTGCGTAGCATCCAGTGAAAACATTGCAAAAGATGATGGAGAAAGTTGTGCAGTGTAATCTAATTAGTGTTAAATTTGGTATTTGTACTGGCATTCAAATGGTATACTGAAAAGGACACTGGAAAACATTCTTTAGGTTTTTATCAATGGAGAAACTGAAGCATGGCCTAAGAAATGTTCTCCAGCTGAGGAAAAAAAATAGGCCCAGAAGTGCACTACAAGTGTATTCCTGTAACTTCATTTACTGTGCCTTCCAGCATTATTTGAGCAAACTGCTCTAGGGCCTTGTTCTGCAAGTCACATGCTTTCCACCCTGTAAGTAGGAAGCATAAATATGTCCCAGCTCTTTTATAATGTCAAACAAATGTTTGGTTGATTATTTACACCCCGAGCTTGAAAGTAGGTAACAAGAGGTTGGTGGTTTTATACTTGGTACTCTCTGTAGAGGAAGAGGTGGATAAAAAAGACCTTAATCATGGTCTGTGGAGAGGAACAAACTCAGAAACTTGAAGCCAAAATGGCCACATTTCTGCTATAATCAAGCACTGCTGCATTTTGCCAAATGTCTTGCTCTTCTACTTCTTAACAAACTAAGTAGCTGTACTGGATAGAGAAAAAGAAGCAGGTTAGCTCTAGAGGAGACCAGATTTGAAAAACACTCTATCTGTGTCAGCGTACCATTTCCATGTATTCAAATTGTGGCACTTCAGTGCTCTCTTAATTTTAAGAGTCACTTAAGGCCAACAAAGGAGTTGTTTTATGTGGCCAATCCACATAGCCACACAGATGTCTTTTTTGAGAAATAGTAGCTAGCAGCTGCAAGGTATGGTGTTTTAACAGGGAATTACAGGAAACACTTGTGCAGGACTGTGCTGTAATAAAAACCAAACGCTCAGAAAACCCCCAGTACTCAGTATTTCATATTTGGCTACACACTGCAAGCGAGAGTAGCTATGGCAATCTGGAACAATTTTCATGGCAATGTAACCTCTTCCTCCTCCTGTAGGAAGATGCCCAAGTTGTACTTGGTCATTTTCCACAAAATTCCTGCGGCATTGGGATATGGGAAAACCCTGCTGGTGGTGCAAGAGGACATGAGAAATACAACATGTAACTGACCGCCCCTCCTGGCCAGGGTCTTCTCTTCACCACCACAAGGTAAGAACTGGTGATCGTTGAGGGAAAGCCTTGACAAGAACACTTCTCCTACAGAAACGTCCATAAGTGTCCAAACAGTTGAACAGATGAGTTCAAACTTTGCAGCCTCACCACTGCCCCTGAATGACTGTTCCTAGGTCAGAGATGACCTGTGGGAGAAGGATTTAGAGGACTCTGGTCATCCAGGGAATTGGGGCTGCCTAGGCAATGGAGTCACCCCTGCTGTTCTCCTAGTGCAAGAAAAATCCTCATGCCCCTGCACACAGGCAGCAGTGCCACCTTGTACCCATGTGTTGTGAGCAGGCACACTGTTTCTAAAGCATCATTGTACAGAAACATAATGAAGGGAAGCTACTGCATAAATTCATGGGAAATTAAGAGATTAAATTAGAAATATATAATTAAAGCAATTGAATAGACCTCTTTTGCCCTAGTTAATTGCTTTTATTTTACTGCGTACCCAAATAACTATGCCATGAAAGGAAAGGATATCATTGCTTTGGCATGGAGAGAATGGGAGGAGGAGAGAAAGGTCAACTTACAAATTCATACAACTCCTCAATCCATCCTAAAACTTCACTTTCCATTATTTTGGAATGATAAGTCTAAGATGATGAAAGATTGACAGTCTGCTGGTTATAGTGGATCACAAGCTAACACTAAAAATGCCAATCAATTCTCAGCAGTCGAAAAAATGTGAATCAAAAAATAAATTAAAAAGGAAGACTCTGTGCTACAAAATACTTTGTAAACAAAAAAAAAACCTGAAAGGTAAATCTGGCAAGAGTATACACTGGAATTATTCTTAGATGTTTTTCAGACATGAATGGGATGAAACGAAATGTGCAGATGTAAAAAAAGAAGCTTTTCTTAAGCTCTGGGAAATCAAGTAAATAGAAGGAATACAACACACAGATTAAACAGTATAAATGAACACAAAGGTTTGGGAGCAAAAATGTTATATTTTTTCACAGCCTTATCCCTGCAGGTCTATAAAGACCAGGGTTCTCTCTTGAAGCTGGAATGGGAATAAATGGCCTCCTGGTGAAGTTCCCAGTGCAAGGTGCCAGCAGCAGCAAACTTGGCAAGCCAGTGCCTGCCAGTAATTCTCACACACAAGGAGAAGCAGCCTCTCTTCTCACCAGCTTCTCCCCAGTTTAGAAGCTTAGTGTGTCCCTCCTTGGGATGCTGAAGGTCACAAAACGCTCTCTTGTCCCCTGATTGGCTTCTGCACCGTGCTCAAATCTTTCAACATCATCTTCTTTAGCCTTCCATCATACTCTCATAGCCTTACAAGATCACCAGACCAAGATTGTGTGAATACAGAGCAAAGAGCTCAAAAATTCAAGTACTTTCACCTTTGCTCTGCCTGGATAACAAGATTATTATCAAGTCAACCTGCCCTGTCCCTGAAAAACAATCATTTTCAGTCCTCCTGAAGGCCATTTTGGCACCCACCCTGATAATGCAGCCTGAGCTTCTTCTGATGCACCTCACCCTGAATGATCCACTTTCACTTGTTGGATAACCTCCAACCCACAAGACCTGCCATCTTTCGTAGATCTATGCCAGCTAGAGCCATCCATGCTGAGGACCTGTCAGTACTCAGGCTTCTTTCAGACAGAATACAACCCTCTGTCTGACAAATTTCTCACTCGAGGGGCAATGCCACTCTAGGACCTGTAGCTCAACACAGCTGAGGAGCCTCTGTTCTCAGAGGGTTTCAAGGCATTGGCCAGGCAGTGCCACAGCTGGCCTGACTGCACTTGCTCAGTTCCGTGGCCACTGCCCTGCCCATGTCAGAGGTCTCTCCAGTGCCTTTGGACCAGCACAGCTGTGATACTGGGATCCCATGTGCCTCCATAGGTGCCTAGGGGTTCAGTGTCTGATTACAGGGTATAGTGTTGGTCTACTCTCAAAGGCTCTAATTTTGCTCACTAGCAGATTGCTCTCCTTTTACTGACAGGGAAACAGGATGAGTAGCTGACAAGCAGTAGGCAGCCCTCTCTGCTTCCTAGAAATGAAAACTATTGCAGCCTCCAAAGTGACACACTTTGGGGCGGTTCTTTGGCATTCAATGCTCCAGTCTCACATGGGTGCAGAATGCTGAGCAAGAGTTGCTAACAGCATGGAATCAATTACAAGAGATCACATTCAGAACAAATTTTGCAGTGCTAGGGAAAACACAAAGTGAGAACAGAGTTCCACAGCCAAACATCTATAACAGGATTCATTTTTGCCACGAATAACCATTAGCTCCACTGCACAGTAACCACAAGGTCAGGATAGCCTGATGGACTGAATCTCCACTTCCCTTTCTGATCAGTCAAGGAGAAGAGCAAGATGAAAATATATCACAGTTGTGGACTTGGATTTTGAAAGGGAAGATTTTGCATGTAACTTCCCGCACAAATATATATGCAAACAACCTTGCTGCTTTCCTGGGAAATGCTGCCAAATGCTAAGGAGCAATGTCATACTAGTGCTAGCCTGGCATCCAGCTCCAAACAATTACTGTAATGACTCCAGTTAGGCAGGATCACTGGAATAAGGACAAATAGATCAGTATCATGAAATCTCAGTATGAATAATTGCACTCAAACTGATGTTGAGGTTATCTGGTTCACATTCCTAATTAGCATCTGCACTTTCCAATGGATCTAAACAATGCACTGTGTAAATGTGTGGGCTGGCTCTATCCTTGCATGCTGTAATGTATTTTGGCATGTGGCTGTAGTAACCTCTTCCTTTTCCTCCCTTCCTTCTGGTGGGGAAGAATCAGCTAATTTCCCCCTCCCCCCTCAATGCGTCAATTTCATTTGATGAGAAATATTCCAATTGTGTGCAGACCACTGATTTTATTTCATTTTACTGTTTCAATTTAAATTACTTTTTGCAATTTAATTTGGTCGATACTTTCATTTTCGACACCACATGGCATGTCTGGTAGTTTCCTCTGTGCAAACACAAGTAAAACACCTGCAAAAGTTAAAATGTATATGACAACAGATAAGTAGCATACACAAGGAGAAGCTTCTCCATCCCCACATTGCAGCTCCTGCAATTATTCTTGCAACACAAACAAGTGAAAATGATTAACTGGCTGTCAGGAATACTTTGTGCTCACCACAGAGAGCACTCTCTTAACAAAATTTCCCCACCTGAGTCTCTGAGTTGCTGAATTCCAGCCTCCTGACAACACAATTTCTCATTCTTTCCTTTACCCAATTTGCACAAAATATATGCCAAATCCCAGAAAAAAACCCTCTCAAATACTTCTGCAAATACTTACTATTTGCAAGCTAAAGTGATCAAGCCTGCAAGATCACTTGTGTATCGAGAACCTCATTTCTGGGGAAGGGGTATGAACATCACACATATGTCAAGTTAATATGCATAGGCAAGTATGTATATAATTTGACACATCCAATATGTGCAAAGAGATGTGAATTTGTAAGTGGATGTTCATTATAGAGAATGTAGAATACAGAGAAGCTTGTGGCCACATCATGTTGCCTCTCCATCTACAGAAAGTCAGTCAGAGATTCTAAACTCACCCAGTCATTCTGTTAAGGAGCACATTTTTATCTGGGAATGAAATAACAATCAACATACCATGATATTTCCCATGTTTTCCCTGAAAAGAAATTGACCTGCTCAAGAATTAAAGAGCTGAACCAAGAAATTCTAAAAGCTGATCATTGCACTTTAGGCCAGAAAATTTCCAAACATGGAGAACATGTTTTTTGAACACATCTTGATTGAACCCAACAGAAAGAAATAGCGTTTTTTTTTTCTCAAGGAAGATAAAAGAAAAATGTATTTACAAAGATGTTTAATTGCATTTTTCTACACATATGTAATGTGCATTTTCCAAGGATTTACTCTTTCCCTGTTTATACTTCTCCACAATTTCCGTCCATGAAAGAAGATGAAGCAGAAAGGTGACAGGAGAGAAAACAACTCCTGAATTTCTTCAGATCTATTGCTTCTCAACTGAAGTTCCCAGCAGGAAGCTAAGTGAGGAGAATCCAGAAAGAAAAGCAGGATGGAGAATCTTTCCTGGAGTCTTAACTAGCTGAAAATCAGCAAGTTTTCCTCTGGTTTACTGAAGTAAATATCACATTTGTAATGTGTAGGATAAAATCTGTGAGCATAACATGACTTAACCACTGGAATTTATGTCTCTAAATCCCCTGCCATGCTTTCTGAAAATGGCACTGGCAGTTCCAGAAGCATCATCAATAGTTAATTCATCTGAAAATTCGGTGTGCTGCAAGTCATGTTCTAGGCATTCCATAAAACATTTTCAAGTCATTTTTGCTAGGGAAATGAAGGTTTCTTTGCTGAACTTAGCAGTGCAACTCTGTACACCAAAGATAAAGGTAGGATATACAGTGACAAAGCAAACAACAAATGCAAACACCCCTCTTCCACGCAGACCAACAACAAAAAATTAAATATAAAGAAAATTAACTCATATTGTCTTTTTATTCCAACTACTTTGTTTCTTGCAGAAAAAAATCTGCATATGCAAAGTATTATAAGCCAATGTCTGGGGTTGGAATTACCCCTAGAGATCATCTAGTTCCACCACCATGCCATAAGCAGGGAGACCTTCTGCTAAACCAGTTTGCTCAAAGTCCCATCCAATCTGGCCTTCAACACTTCCAGGGATGGGGGATCCACAACTTCTCTGGGCACCCTCACAGTAAAAAATTTCCTTCTAACATCTAATCTAAATATTCCCTCTTTTAGTTTAAAACAGTTCCCCTTTGTCCTATCACTATATAAGTACAGTAATTTCACACTGATAAGCCGCACTTATTTCACTGAAGAATTGAGCCGATCCCAGAAGTGCGGCTAATCACCACTTATTTATGGACAAATTCTGGAGAATTGCCAACCCGGAAGTGTGAGCTGGGCGGGGAGCTGCTGCGGAGCTGCTGCCAGGTGGGCGGCAAGCCGGAGCCACTGGTGAGCGGGCGGCTCTGCACTTTCACGCGACTCGGCAGCTTGGCACTTTCGAGTGGCAAGGCACTGCCGCTTTTGGGCAGCGTGGGGAGCCACTGTCACTGCTGAGCAGGCAGGGAGCCACAGGAGTGCCGGGGCCCGTGGCACAGGGAGGGCACCTGGGGCTGCGTTTAAAGGCTTCGCTGGTCTGTGAAAACTGTTTGCAAATTGAGCACCTGACAGCAAACCCCGCAATCATGTGATGCTGTTACTAACTCGTTACTTTGTTGCACACGGATCCTCGCTTTAAAAAAAAAAAAAAGTGCAGCTTATCACCCGGTGCAGCTTATTTATGGACAAATTCCGTGGTCTTCCAGGCTACCTGGAAGTGCGGCTTATAAGCAGGTGCAGCTTATGAGTGTGAAATTACTGTAAAATGTCTCTTTCCCTCTTTTCTGTAAGCCCCCTTTAACTACTGGAAGGCCAAAATAAGGTTTGCCTGGATCGTTTTCCAGGCTGAACCACCCCAACCCACTTAGTCCTATCTTTAGAGGAGAGGTGCTCCAGCCCTCTGAGGGACTTTGTTGCCCTCCACTGGATGAGGAGGAGACACAAATGTTCAAAATATAACACACAATCATTGATAATAAATGTTCATAAATGTATCCAAACGATGGACAGAACACTCTCATCCAGTTTGCATGCAGTTGGCCAGCAAGTGTAGGAGATCTTGAACATGACATTTTTGCCAGCCTTTCAGGATGCAAAGGGAAAAAAGACACACTCCAAGAAGGGAATATGTTCAAGGAAAAATACATTCATTTTTTGGTTCTCAAAAGTTTCCCATACTTCAGTTGGTAAACTGTATTTGGAAATATCCCAAGCCAAAATTCCAGATCATATCTAGTGAATAAAATAGTTAGCCAGAACTGGGGAGAACTAAGAATTAGGCAATTTCAGAAAGATTTTGCTGAATAAAAACTATATTAAAAAAGACTTTTTTTTCCATTATGAAGCTACTTCATGTGCAGAAATGCTTTTTCTGAAAGCTGAATATCAATATAAGCTCTCCAACTGCTCTATTTCTTTATTAACTTCTTTATGTATGAACCTTCATAAAACATCCCAGTAGGTGACTAATATAGACTAATAGTTTGAAATAAAACCTGCAATAACATTTTGCATATCTGTTTCTGCCTTTTAATTTAGAACACTATCTTATACTGCTCTGCACATATAAATGAATGCCACATAAGAAAACAGAGTAGATGAGAAGGTATTTGAACATACAGTGATGACTGATCACTTTCTTTTTTTTCCCCATTATGGTAGTACTATAATTCAGCATCTTATTGATATTTATTGTAATACACCATATTGAAATGTATTACCGTTCCTGAAAATAACCTCTTCTGTCAACTGCTAAACAAGCACTTAGAAAAACAGATGAATATGTAGCACTGCCTATGCTACAGTTACATACCTCCAGCAAATGTCAATGACATTGTATAATATGACACAGTTTTATCAGGGGCAACCTTCTTTAATGCCATTTGAGCTCACAATCCTAAACAGCCAGCACTAATCTAAAAAAACCCAGAGGACTGCTAAATCCCAGTAAGAAGATTGGTGACCTAGTCCTGATTCTGGCACCAAACCAAATTAGGGTTTTTGCCTTCTACATCAGCAGCAGAGATCACACCAGCACTGGCACCATCCAAGCTCTAAGTGTACTGATGAGTACTCCACACAGTTTGCATCCTTGGGAAAATAGTGAGCACTCCATTCATGAGAATGCAACCATGCTAGGGGCACTCAATAAAAAATAAACACTTTATTTTTAATGTTTTTATGTGTGGAAGAGTGAGAGCCATGTCTGCACATGCACAATGGCTGCAGAAATAGCTGTCAAATATGATTATCTAATGCATCCCAAGTGCATCAACAGTATACTGTATAAACTGAGGTCTGCTACCAGCTTACATGCACTATTGTCCAATAAATTACAGTAGTTTCACGAATATAAGACGCACCTTTTTCATTGAAGAATCCAGCCT
>VRYO01001463.1:49293535-49343151 GCA_009812075.1 Sialia sialis
TTTATAATCGTGAAACTACTGTAATATAAAACGGTGGACACAATTTCTCAACTGGAAGTTCTGTTCTCAGCACATTAATTAGCTTCACGCATTTGCTAAATCACGTCATAAAATAATAAACAGTATTCCATTTATGAAGGCTTTTCAGCAGAGAAAGTAACCCCCTCACTCAGCTTTCTTGAGAGCACAGATTGTTTGGGCTTGGATTTTAGCTGATCCATTGGCTTAATGCCTCCTGATTGCCCTACCATCTCCTCAAGACACTCTGAAGTAACTCAGGGGGGTCTCTTGGGATTCACGACAGCAGCTGAAGCTTTCCAGTGGCAGCTATAAATATTTTCCTTATTCTACCGATACTTGGACAAACCCAGCAAACACTCATCTCTCCTCATCTCACATGCTAACTAACTCTGCACAAGCCGAGTACCAACACAGTAAGGGCAACCAATCACTATCGGAAATATAAATAGTCCTTGGCGTATATCAACAAAAACCCAATCATAAACAGTTTGTTTATTTTCAGCTGAAAAAAAGCTCTACTGTCAACATAGTCCGATTTACAGTGTAATCTTGCCATATGAATTTAAAAGCCACAGAGCTCTCTCTGACCTACATTGCCAGCCTAGGAAAAAAAAATGCACTGCAGAGAAAGATGCTCTTGAGGCAGAAGAGGGAGCAGGATGATCAGGCTTTTAGATTTGGGGTACCTTAGATGGCATTGAACCATCAATGCTGGGGTTTTCATGGAAAATAATACATCCTGTTCTCAAGCTAAATCCAAGCTTTATCCACTTCAGATCACAACCATTTCTGCCAGACTGAGATAAACCACAAGAGACAGACCTTGCTGCCTATCACCACTTTTCTTTGCAAGCAGCTATTTCACCACCCAGTCCTGTCTATGATACTCTGTTCACTGTATCAACAGACAAGGATAAGAAAACATTAAAGCAGCTCAGTGCTGCATGAGGCTCAGCTGGAAAAAAAAATCACCCGTATGAGGCATTAGAGGCATTAAGATTTTCTTTGACATTCTAATATATTTAGAAGATGGGTCTAGGAATGGCAACACTTAGAGTAAATGTAGGGATAGCACCTATAAATTGGAGCAACTAGAAACAGTTGATGATTAATTTAGACAGCTTGGTTGGGAACTGGAACAAGCAGCAGGCTCTTCAGTGACACAGAAACAGAGACAAAATTCATGGAGGCTTGGCAGGAGTGTGACTGGACAGTGACATGAAAATCAGCAACTTCTGTGTTGGTTGGGCATGAGGTAGATGGGAGAATGTACACATTGTACAGATACAGCAAAGGGCATGAATGGCCATTTGGAAAAGGGAAAAGACAAAGCCATTCTTTCCATCCACTCTTTTTGATTTGTATTCCAGCAGTCATTAAAACTACATGCAGAGGTTGGGTGCTGGCTGCACAAGGCACTCTGGTAAGAAGTCGGACTCTCTGGCGCAAAGACCGCGCCAGGCAATAACCCTGAAGAAGACAAACACAAAGGGACGGATGCAGTCTTACCCTGGTGAGGCCATCAGCAAGGATGGTGACAAGGACAGGGATCCTGGAGCCAACAGACCTCTATCAGTCTGAGGTGAAAGGCAGGTGGAAGATCACTCTCTCCTGGGCTCTTGCAAACAGAATAACCAGCAATGAACCATGCAGTACCTCAGTTTGAGTGTGCATGACCAAAACTAGTCTTTTAAAATCTTTGCCAGAAGGAGAACCACCTCCTGTTGTCTGGCTTGTGTCCAACTCGTTTCCCAACTGGAGTGAACCAAAGGTAAAATTTCAGTAGGAAGTTTTCAGCTAATCATTTTTTCCCAACATATATGCAGTTTCAGAGCAGCTGAAAGTATTTGTCATTGTAGGTGAACCCTTCACAGTAATTTTCAATGTTACGAAAAATGGCTGGCACCTCCAAGTTATCAAAATGAGTATTTTTACTTGATAAATTCAATATTTCACTGCACAAATAATTTTCAGAAACTATTAACAAAAGGCAATAGTTAAGAGGACTAGATGTAGAAAATGCAGATGAGGAGAAAATGCTACAAAAAACCCCCTTTTTTTAAGCTTCTGGCATTTGATTGTGACTATCCTCTGCTGTGCCTATATTTGTAATTTAAGGTCCCACCTGCTGTTCACTTGGTATATCTAAAGGAATGACTTAGTTTTAATTCTTGGTTCCTTATTCAGTCTCTAAAGTACTTGCATATTAACTGGAGAAAATATCTGTCTAATCACTTAGGTGTGTCCCTATCAAGGTTATGAGATACCTCCCTGAATACAGACACTCCCAGCCGCAAGAAGCTGTGGGGGACCTGAGCCTCCCCTGGCAAGGCAGAAATGCTCCAGCCCCACTCCCTCAGCCTTATGGCACTTCCAAAAGGCTCAGTTCAACCTCACTTGTTTTGATTTAGATTTCTTGAGCTTCAGTGAAATAAGAATAAGAACAATTATTATAATCACTAAAAGGAAGCTCAAGCATTTTAATTTTTGTTTTAATTACCAAACTGAAGGAAAAAAAAAAAAAAAAAAGCCTTTCTCTGCTCAGCCTCACAGTTGATCATTATGAGCTGGATAACATTGGTGCTGATTTCCAGATCATTGTGCTTCTTGAAGTATCTGAACTCATAAAAAGCAGTATTTGGAAAAAAAGCAAGTCAGAAGAACTGTATATTAACTTTATTCAGCTGAAGCATATTCAGGCAATACTCAGACTCCTACTGACATGTGTCAGGTAACATAGATCTTAAGTGAATCCCCTAGCTAATCCAAGTCAGCCCTAATTAGAGGGTCTGGGGACAAAAAACATGCTATGCAACAGCGATGATGCCTCTCAACCCAGTCACTTTTACTGAAACATATCCTGGGGAAGGAACAAAACCCAAAACAAAGGTCTGCATATTAAGTTAAGTGAAATGTAAGCAATGAGTAGGTCAAAAGGAAAAGACTTATTAAAAAAGTCCCTCTTGCATTCAGTAATCAGTTTCACATGTAAAGCCGTTTGCAAGAGACTGTGTGGAATCCATTATACAATTAAAATGTGCAGGGGGTAACTGAAACTGTATCCTTCAGAATGCAGAGCGCATCTTATTACAGGGTTTCCTTCCTGACCTTAAAGCCTACCTCAAAAAGGAGGAGAAATTGGATGTTATTAAACTCCCCGTGCAAGAGAGGCTTGCAGGTCCACACACAGAAACTCCCAGGGAAGGATTAGCTTGGACACTGTATGGGGAGGGGGATCACAGGGCTATGTATTCCCCCTCTATTGTACAGAAACACAGGAGGATTTTCCTTCAGAGGGAGTCCTGCAGGTCAGGAAAAGCAGCACAGGCAGCCAGTGGTCTCTTACGTTTCTGGCGGAGGTGGCAGTGTAGAAATAATTCTGCTTGTTCTCAACTCTTCAAGCCTGTCCTAAGACAATCTTAAATTACTTATTTTTTAAGGAAGCATCCTGTATTCTCACTTTTTAACAGGAAAATGAAAAATTCACACAAAATGTGATGCTTCAACTATTAGAGAATCCATTCATATCGTGTCCATTCTGTCTCCAAAAAGGATTACTCATACTTGTGTAGGGTAGAAAGGAAGGGATCAGTTCACTCCAGTCTACTTTGGTCCATGTTACAAATTCTGGTTTCAAATGCGGGAAAAGAAAACTTCCTGCTATTGTATCTCAAGCATGCTACTCTGATGTCACCTGAGGATGTGGGGGAACCCATTAAGAAAGTGGGGTCTCCACCAGGAAGGAAGTCACCAGAGGTTCATCACAAAGGCGTGACAGTGGCTACAGCAAGGGATACCAAACCACTGCCCAGGCTGCAGTGGCACCATGACTGAGAGAACAAGAGTTTAAAAACATCAACAGTAATTTCACGATTATAAGCCGCACCTTTTTCATTGAAGAATCCAGCCTACCCCAGCAGTGTGGCTTATATTCAGGTGCAGCTTATTTATGGACAAATGCCAGTGAAATGCCAACCCAGAAGTGAGAGCCAGCCAGGAGGGTGGCTGGGGCTGCCTTTAAAGGCTTCGCTGGTCTATGAAAACTGTTGCAACCTGAGCACCTGACACCAATTTGTGTCTGTTACTAATTTGTTACTTTGTTACACATAGATCCTCGCTTTAAAAAAGAAAAAAAAAGGAAGTGCGGCTTATATTCAGGTGTGGCTTATATATGGACAAATCCCGTGCTCTACCCGGCTACTGGGAGGTGCGGCTTATAATCAGGTGTGGCTTATAATTGTGAAATTACTGTATATACAGTGTATTTTTACCAGTCCCTTCCCACTTCAGCTGACCCCCACTCACACAGAAGGGGGGTTAACAGTAATACTTTGTGAGATGTTGTTTCTCCATGTGCCATGCAGCTTATCTGGATCCTACGTCAACTTGCTGTTTGATGTAGGGCTGCAGAGATGCCACAGACAGGCTGCCATGGAAACATTTGTTTTCATTCACTGGTGGCCTGCATGATAAGAAAGTCTGAGTGGTACAGGAATGATGAAAGAGTATAAATTACCAATGGCCTCAGACAGCTGAGCCCTTCAAAATTAGATTTAATTATTTTACCATTTATTTAGACAGATTATGTTACAGTGTTCTGCCCTCACATTGTGAGTGACACCACGTATATATTTAGAGCAGAAACAAAGACAAATTCCAGCTTGTTTTAGGAAGACACTTTAAATTAGGCTATGTGTAATGGAGAGAATGACAGCTTGTTCCACTTGCATATTTTAATTAAAATGCAGTGGTCTAGACAACAGAAACTTGAGATGGGGCAGATATGGACAATAAGGGAAATAAATCCTAGAAAAAAAACCATAATTGTACTACAGCATTTGAAAACTTCTACTTAAAATCAAAGAAACTCAGAAAAAATTTATTTTTGCTTGTTTTCTTGAATCTTAGGAAAAACTTGACTAGTGTGTTCATTGCCTTTTTTAAGGTTATTTGAAATTAATTTACTGTCTTGGATCTTGCTTGCTCCTTAGCTCTTCAAACCAACAAATGCAAAGCATAGGTCTAGCTTGCTTAAAAAAGAGACCTTCCACTACCATTTTGAAGTGCAGTTCTGGCCACAGCTCTGGCCTTGGATACTCTGATAATCAATATTTGTGAGCTTGATGCTGGTTGGGAGAGCACAATGAACAACCTAAGAACCACTGCCAGCAGGGGTGGACATCTATGCGGAAACCACCACCCTGTGTCCCTCTGAATGGACTGCATTGAGCCCTGTGATCTAGCACCCCTCAGAAATCCCCAGATTCTTCATGACATGGGAGAGCCCTGAGGCTGTTTTTCTTGGCAGAGTACCAGGGAGAATGTCAGTGTACAAATATCTCTTCTCCAAAAGCCAACAACTTTCCCTGGGGAGGGAAATTAGGTGGCCATTCCACCTTGGAAAGGAAACTCCCCCTCTGAAATAAGTCTGCCACTACCATCTGCAGGCTCCTGGACAAGAGCAGCATTGGGATACAGATGGTAACACTGATGGATTATGGTTTTGGAGGAGGATGAATGAACAGGTTGGGTTACCTCCTTAACCTGGTTTAGGCTTGTAATATGTTACTGCATGAAAGACTTTCTGGGTCAGGATGGATGGAGCACACAGGTGGTAACACTGCAGGGCTCAAGGGAAAGCTTTTACCTGGTATTGCTTAGATCCTTTCACTGAATGGAGACTACATTAGATGAACCCCTGTTAACCTCAGCTTTGAAGTGAGCTCTGCTATACTTTCCTTAATACATCTCATACAACACGAAAAACCCCCACTGTCACAAATGCAAAGCACTGAATGTGAGAGATTGAAAGATATAGCAGTAGACAGTGAAGATGCTCAGCTTTAAATTTGGAATAAGAAAGAGGGGCTTCTGAAACAAAGGACAGCAAGGGCATAGTGGATTAACCAAACTTGCCTCAGAAGTGTCTCAATCTGTGAGTACGTGCCACGTCAGCGGGGAGATCATTAAGGGGATGAACACATAATTGATAAGCTGCAGGTCGCGCTCTACTGGAGAGCAATAAGCTCCTTTAAATTACATTAATATTTAACATACATAAAAAGCATTTGTCATTTGCAAAGCACTTTATAGAGTAACTGATGGATTCTATAATGATCCCCAACTCCCAGACCAGGGAATGCAATTCTGGAGAGATAAATACCTGGCTGGCATCCAAATCAAGATTCACTGACAGAGCTATTATTCTAGTTCAAAATTAGGTTTCTAAGTTTCTGGTCCTTCTAGATTACATTGCTTTGCAGCCTTCAGTAGGTAGAAGCATGATACACATGGAGCAGAAAGAAAGGAGCTGACAACACAGGATGACATTTCTGACTCATATCTAAAAACTCTCACATCCCTACTTTGGGTCACTGTCCACTATGAAAGATGCAGTTATGTGGAATTAAAATATTAAATATATGATTGGCATGTTGTCCGTCCCTCTCCCTTTTCTTTTAAAGAATTAGTGTTGGGGAATTTACTGACCTCCATAATTTGTTGGGTGCCTTAGTATACTTTATATTTTATATATATATATATATATCTATAAAGGAACTGAGATTAGCTCACTTGCTTACAGTCAGGTGGTAATAACACCAAGGGGGTTGGTTCAACCCTGTGTTGGCCATACACTTAAGAGTTGGACCTAATGATCCTTTTCGGTCCCTTCCAACACATTATATTCAGTGATTTTGTGAAAACTGCATGGCTTTGTGTGCTGCTGACAGAGAAGAATACACACATGTATATGTCTGTGTGTATGCATGTATGCTTGTGCATTTATGCATTTTCCCCCCATTTAAAGTGTTACAGTGAGTTCACTTGAAGGTAGTCCTTAAAATATGATAGCATATTTCTGAAATGATAGATTGCTTCTCATGATGCAGCATTGAGTTTCTGTGTAACCGATGCGGAATTTTATTACCCAAAACTTCTGCAGAACTTCACCTCCAGCCTTCTACATGATTTCCTGAGATGTCTCCTGAGACAAACCCTTAGTTTCCCTGCCTTACTAACTCCTTTTGTGAATACTACTTTACTCCTGTGGAGAAAAAGCACAGTCAAAGTCACATCATTTGTCTTGGCTGGACTCAGCATCCTTTTGCTGCAGCTAAACTTTATCCACAAAGGAAGTGGACTTCCTTTGGATCTACCAAGGATTCCCATGGGTTAGAGTGGGCTGTGCCAGAGAGGCACCTGCAGTTGTATCATCAATACAAACATCATACTGATAAAACTGCCTAGGAGGGATGCAAAGCCTGAATCACACTGTTTAAGGTATGTAAATTTATGCACCAGTCCAGCTGCACTCGTTCCCTAAAATGTTTGTTCCTCCTAACTAACCTTTGTTCAATGCATCCCATGGTGTGCTCATCATCATAGCCTTACAGCTTTATCATTTGAAAATTCTTCCTTTTAGGAGCTCTATTCTCATCAATATTACATTCTGCCTGGGAAGCCTGATCAACTTAGAAGTAGATAAAATGATTACTGATGACAGTCAATACAACTTGAAAATATTTCAGCAATGTAAGTAGAAAAAATTCATACAAAACTTATATTGGACATTATTCAAGAGCTATTCAGAACTTGCAAAGCAGAGAGATCTGACAAGCAATAAAGCATGATGGCTTCCATATGCCAGCATTTTGACACTTTAAGAGAACTCAAGTTTAGTGAAGGAGAGAAACTTCCTATAGAAGTATTATTCACTGCATTTTGTTTCAGAAGTGGAAATCTAAATAACAGATCTTCCTTTCTGCTCCATCTTAGATTCTGATAAAGCTCAGCCTGCTAGACAAGATTTCCATAGAAATATTATTTGGTAAGATTTGTTTGATTATATTCCAAAAAGTGACTCACATTTTACAAGCAAGGGGCAAAAGCTGAAATGAGTTGACTCTTTCCATCAAAGCCAGTATGAGTCATTCCTCCAGCTTAATGGCTCCCACACTGACAAAACTGAGACTGCGGGTCAAGAAATGACCATTTAATAGTCACAAAAGATGTGTTCAGATAGCTAGTCCTAGACTGAAGGAAACAACATGGGACTTGGTCAGTGACATTAGGAGATAATCAACCATTAATGGACAGCTAATTTGTTATAATAGTGCAAAATACCAGTTGCTGTTTGCAGCTCACTCTTAGCATCTCAACACTTGACCCAAACTCTAATGCCAGGGTTAACTAAAAATCAACATGGTTTTTCCTCTTCTCTGTGGAACCCCACAGTTACCCAAAGAATGGTTGGCTTAGCCTGGCTCTCCAAGACACATCCTTCCTCTGCTTGGTCAGGTCCAGCCTTGTCTTGTGTACATGACCTCCTGACCTAAAACAGCACAGGCTGGTCCTCTGCCCGAAAATCACCTTGATGACAATGACTGAATGGAGGAAGGGTCCACCCTGAGACACTGCATTTTCTCATGCTTACTCTGAGATGCTAAGTGTGCTAATTTTTTGCTTTTCTTGAGCCTTCTGGAGTTGAAGGCATCCTCTTTGCATGAGTCTGCCCACAGGCACACACTGGGTTTTAAGTGATAGCAAAGATCATCCCTCCCAAAAGCAGGCCCCTGTCAGAGTCCCAGCAGGGAAGGCAAGCTTCCTTACAGAAAAATCACAGCATCTTTTTGCCAATAACATTCAGGCACAGTTATGATTCACAGACATCATGGAAAAGCACGCAAAACTCTCCATTCTCACTGCTATTTGTGCTTGACATTTCCCCCTCTTGCCCAGGGTGTCTCTCATGCTTGCAGTAATCCTACAATTGTCAGAATTATTGTATGGACAATGACTCAATGGAAGACTCAACTCATTAAAGGAAAATAAAAGCCCAGTGAGATCAAAATCTTTTTTTCTTTATGGGCTTTGTTGCCCATACTTTGTTTTCTGTATTCCACTGTGGCATATGCTGACAGAAAATTAATCCAGAGTCTCTGGCTGTTTCAGGGATCCTTCACCTTGCTCAAATCTGTGCACCTTCAACAACCTCCAGGGAAAACAATGAAAGTATCTCTGTGCTTGCCACTGGTGAAATATCATGCCATTCAAACTTTTCCTCAAATTAGAAATACAATTTTCACTATTTACCCCCTGACAGGATAAAAAAAAATATGACAAAAAGCCATTTACCTCTACTTCACACGCATATTCCGATCCATCCAGGAGCGTCACTTTGCATTGCATATTTTTAGGTTTCTTGACAATCTTTAGAGGAGACTTGGAAAGTTTGCTAGATGAAGATTTTTGAGAGAGCTTGTCGTCCTCTAGCTGCTGGTATTCTAGCTGTTTTGCACTTGCAGCAGCAAACTCCTGTTCTTTCTCTGTGGCCTGTAAGGAGAAAGAAAGGTACTTTTTGAAGACAGATAAACCAATCATGCTCTGCAGTTCACTGTATATGCTGCACCCTGGCATTTAAGTGAGCCTTTTTTGGGGCTTGGACAAGAAGCCCTGATGCAGGGCAGAGTCTTTACTGAAAAGGTTTCCCATAGTCTTTCCAGTCCTCCCTTCTCCCTCCAAAATGTACAGAATACCCATGAAAGAGGGGCATTCATGGCATTCTACTTTTTCCACAGGGTTTCCTGTGCTTGGTTTTTTTTCGTGTTTTGGAAATACTGAGTAATCATTAAATTTTGTTGACGAACGGATACTTCTACGCTCTCTTGATATTACTTTGAAGTCTCATACCTGTTAAATGATATGACATTTCCATGGTGTCATATGGAAAAGAAAAACACCATCAGGTTTGCACTAATTTTGCTGTCAGTGGGAAAACAGTCCCTGAATGAGGGCACAGATCTGCCCTGAACAGTGGGAACTTGTAAGGGGATGCTGATGTCACCGGGAGAGTGAAAGGCTCCCCAAGCACCCAAAGGGTTAAGAAAACATGACCGAAATGAGGGGCCAAACAACCTCAATGTGCAGCCAGCTGGCTAAATGGACAGGATGACAGGATGTATTTTGCTCTCTGCCTGTGCCCAGTAAGTCTCTCAAGCTGGAGAGGAGTAGGTGCTATTTGAAAGACAAATACACTGCAGGGAAGAGGGGCAAGAAGTAAACGACCATGGTTTCTTTTGCTTGGGTTTGTCTGAGGGTCAGGCCATTTGAAGTTACTGTGATGCAGCACAGGCCACAGTCCTCTCCACAGCACCAGACAAAAGCCAGAAAAAGCTCTACAGCATTTCACCCTTCCTAGCAACAGCACTGTGCTGCAGTCATTACCCTTCTCATCAGTTATATCCCTGATAGACTCCAAACAAAACCTCAACAGGAGTGCAGTAATATCTCAGCTAAAGCTTAAGTTAAATAAAAACATCTTTCTGTTATCTCACTACAAGGCAAAAAAACCCAACCTGCTCTGGCTCTGAATTATTTCAGTAATAAGCAACAAGCATTAGTGGAAATATGTTGTAAATTAATCCTGCAAGTCTGTTTCCATTCATTGTAAATAATAAACTTTCATGAGAATGGAGCAAATCCATCCAAAGGCTATAAGCTGCTTTGAGACCAGAACAATGTTGCATCATATAACCTGAAACAAGAGTCTACTTCTAAATCACAGGGTACTGTCCCTGAGTGATTTCATAAAAACAAGCTTTAAGTTTCTTCTCTGCCTTCTGACAGAGGGGGCAAGGACAATTTGGAGCTGGCTGTGATCCCTACAGTGTCAGCTCCCACCAAAGCCTAGCAAATTACAGAGGTGTTGCAAGACCTCACAGTCCTTCTTTCCCTGCAAGGAGGACACAGCAATGGCCTCCTGGGCTTTCGTGGATAGGGAAGCTGGAAGAAAGTGGGGCTTAAAAGATAAAAAGACAAGAACTGCTTTCAAAATCTATTTCATCCCCTGGGCCATGAGTGCTTCAGGAGCAGCCTAGTACCAGCCATCTCTTCCCCCATCTAGCTCCAGCCCAAGAGGAATTCCTCCTTCCAGCAGCTGGACATCCAGCTCTGTGCCTGGATGTCAAGGTCCTCACATACCTTGAAAATTGGTGGGAGATGAAGGCACAGTGTATGTAAGTGGGTCAGCTGTTTGCTGAGCATTTAACATTCACAGCAGCTGTGATGAAGAGGGAGAGCCCCCTGGGCTCACAGCAAGGCTTGAGGCCAGCTAGCCTTCTAACACATCCAGCTGGCAAGTGGTCCAGCCTTGTGCAATGAGAAATAAACAACACTGAAGATGCCTCCTGCTTGGGCCTCTGTGCAGAGCTGCACTCATGCTGGTGGGCAGAGGCCTGTGAGGATTTCTGTATGTTTTGTCCAAAGAAATATGCCAGGAAAGGTGCAGGTGCACATATGTGGGTAAAAAAGTAATTCCAGTGAAGGGGGAAAAGTGCACCATCTTACCCAGTGGTTCATCACATTTCTCATGTGAGTGTTAGCACTGTGCTCCAACACAAAAACCAACCAATAAAATATCCAAGCATGGAACTAATCTCTTTCAAGACAGCAGAAAAGCTGATGGGGAAAAAAATCCACAACAAGGACATCCATCATCCATTTAAACCTTAGAACCATACTCAGCCTGCAAGTAATTTATGTGACTCCCAATGCACTAGTCATTATTTTGCTTTATAAAGACATTCAGTATATTAAGACTACTGCAGATTTTTGCTTATTTTTAAATATTAAAAAATATTACTGAGGTTATTTTGTTTAAGGTTCCTGTCTATGTTAAGACCAGGGGAATGTATCTTGGTTAAAATCATACAAAAGGTTTTCCTCTCATTTGTCTGGAGAACAAAACATGCCAAGAACTATTAGAGAAGATCGCCCCAAACTATCCTGACATGTTCAGGCATTGGGGTACTTTCAGACTGTATTAAGTGTCTTCTTCCTAAGGAAACCTGACATCCTGGAATCTAGGAAAAAAAAGCCCAGTGAAAGACCTATGTACACAGTGAAGCATTTTGTACTTTGCAAGCATAGTTTCATTTTTTCCTAAATTCTTCTCAAAGGTATTTTTGCACTGTTTTCTTTTTCTGTAGTTTCTGTGCTCTCTTTTTGCAGTATTTTTCACACACTGTGGACTAAATTCTAATGCAGCAGAAGTTGCTTCAGGGTTTGCATTTTTTGAGCATGATTTCTCTCATGTATGACACAGTATGTTCAAGCCTTTCTAGAGCTGGACTTCCTCTCAAAGGATGCCTCTGGAGTCATGGGATTCAGCAGTAGTGATCTTGGACGCTTTGCAGCTTCTCACTGGGGTATGGAGTGATATTGCTACAGCTGCAAAGCATACCAATCCCACCTACTTACAGTATCTGCTCAGAAACTTTGGTGCCCAACCTTGTGTGATGCTGCCTTCTCTTTTTCAAAGAGACAGGAAGGCAGGCAGAAAGTGAAGTTGCATTATTACACCTGATAGGAAGGACTCATTTCTCTAATACCTGTTAATCTCAATATGAAAAGATTATTCACCTACATTAAAATGTTGGGGGGGTTTATGTGCATAGGATGAAAAACAAAGGTTACTGTCATGGATTGGTCACTTAAATCTTCCTTCCCAATGTTCTCTCATACAAGCAAGAGCAGAAATCCACTCCCTCATTGCAATTATGGATGGCAAGAGAGAGAATAATATCCTTCAGTTTTTGGCTTTTTAATGACACCATTGCAAACAGCTTTGTCTCTTAGTGCTGCATTTAAGTGTTCCTTTCCTGAGATACAGACACGAGCCACTACAAAATACACTGGGTCTATCAGTACAGTTGGATTTGGCAGCCTGCTTACAGCATGGACATTACGATTCAGTCTGGTAATCTCAGCAGGAAGGTGTCACATATCCCTTTCACTAACCCAGTTCTTGAGTTGAGCTTATTTTGTACTCTGGGGTTTTTCTTTGTTGCTGTGGTTGTTTCTTTGTTTTACATTTTTAACAAGAAAAGAAACTTGGAGTGGAAATATTGCTCAAGATGTCTCAAAAAACATCTATGTAAAAAATAATCTTTATGCCTAAGACTGATAGAATTACACTTTTAAACAATGACCAATTTATTCCACACCAATCTCGTGTGAACAAGCAGCTTTGCTTCTTTTCCCCAAACTAAATACAGGAAACTTCTGATTTGTTTGAGGCATCAAAACTGCTTCGCTAACATTGTCTACCCTAACCAAGTAAAAGAACAGGAGCCCACTTCAAGCAGCCAGAATTTTTAAAAGGATGGAGGAGAGGAGGAGCTAGATTGGCTTATTCCACTCTCCAAAGGTAAATGTGATCAGATGAGGGTCATAACCTTATGGAGCCAGGGAAAGCGATTTGCAGGTACCTCATTAATTGTGCGTCACTTGCTCATGAAGAAAAATGCCTGTTAATCCTATTGACTGGAAATTATTAACGGAAAGAAGAAAGCAGCTTCCGCAAATTTAATAAGTGCAACAATGAACTAAATGGAAAAGCACGCAATAGCTCTTCTGAAACCTATTACATGAATAGCTCAAGTAATTATAATGCAGTCATTTCAGACCCACGAGAAACTTAAGGGACCACAGATTCTTCATGGCTCACACATCAGACAAGCAAGCATGAAATCAGTGTTCAGCAGGTGTCAAAAGAAATGAACTCTGGAAACATTTTCAGCTTCATAAAAACTGACACTGTTTGCTATCTAATGCAAATGCAAGGTCAAAGATGTTTCCTGCTTAGTTAATGAGACTGCCTTCCTATTTAAGCACTGGGGGCAGAAACAACTGCCGAGAATTTAAAAACATTCTGCGTGAGAACTATTTTTCTTTAGATGTGAAATACCAACTAGCCCAGATCTACAGCATCCCATCAGACACCCTTCCATGTGTATCTGAATATATATTTGCACTCCTAGCACACTAGGATGGTTATTTCCTGGGAGCAGTAGGTGGGTACCCAGTGCAGTGTGTGCACAGGGGCTGCCTTACCTGCTCTTTTCTCACTGGCGTGCTGTGCGCTGCCACAGCCGAGAACTGCTCGAGCGCAGTTTGCTGCTCTTCACTCGGCTGCTGCTGCGGCTGCTGTGGCTGCTGCTGCTGGTCCTGCGGCTGGGTCTCTGCCACCCCTTCCTGAGCAGGGGTCTCCTCCTGATCCTGCTCTTTATCCTTGGACTCGGAGTCTGATCCTGATTCTGTAGTCATGGTTGGTTATTCTGCAAAACAGGATAAGCAGACCTGCTGAGTAACATCTCATAGCTGTGAATTTGTAAGCTAAGCATGCAAAATGAAGAATGATCAGATAGTTTTAGTCTTATTATCCTCAGCCTTTAAAACTTAAGTGCCTGTCACACAGGCCCAACCAGGATCCCTAGGAAAGCTTCCCTGGTGCAAAAGACTGGGTTTAAATGCATCCATACTCTAGGGAAAAAAATGTTGCCAAAAAATCTTATTCTACATATACACAGACATTATAGGATTTATGTGAAAGTTAAACACAGAATACTTAGTTCATAATTCATAAAGGGAGAGTAACAGATTGGGCTTCAAATCTAACAAAACCCAGTGGAGGTTGGGTTTCTAAACCATGTGGAAACTTGAAACATTAAATCCTTTGTCCCTTCAGATTGAAATCAACAGGATTTGAGCTCTTCAGTATCTGCACTCCCTTTTGGAAATGTATTCAAGTACTTTTGATGCTTCCAAGCAATATATAAATGGTTGAACTAGATGATCTTTGACGTCTTTTCCAACCTAAATGATTCTATACATACTACAAACATCTGAAATGGGTCCACCAACAATTGCCCTTAAACCCAGTTCTGTCCTTTCCACTTGACTTCATCTACACTTCTGTCATTTCTTTCTAAGTACTAGAGTATCCAAAAGAAAACAGAAAGACTTCCATTAAGTCATTCTAAGTGTTAGATTTAAACTGAAGGGAATACAACTTTCCTTGAATGTGAAAAATCTGTGTCTGCATTTAATTTTGTCCAGTACAAAATCAAAATGAAAATATTAGCGATGTGCATTCAAAATTTTAAGTACTTCAATTAAATAGTTTTGTTGCAAATATATGTTTGGCACCCAATTCTCAATCTAAATACAAGCAAACCCCAAATTTAAAAAGCAAAACTGTGATTTGTATCAAAACAAAGACTTGTAAAAGCAGACTCTGCATCAGTTCAGCGAAGGGAGTGTGCTTTTATGTTTGTTACTCATATGTTCTCAGACCTCACAAACTTATTCTTGAGTATTTTGCTACTAAGCAACTTGAAGGCAAACCAGTCTGCTGCAATCTATTCTGTTAATCATCAGGACATGATTTCTTTAACCTGGTAACCATGGCTACTGTGTAATTATAGATGATTCCACAAAATATTCATCTGCTAATTCACCGTCTAGGAAGTCACTATGAACTCTGAGCTGACACTACAAAGCTTACTAGTAGAAGCAAGTTTACTATGGAACATAAGAAGAGTAAAAACTTTTCTCTTTTTCTTCACTTAAATGTTTGATAAGCTAAATTGCTTGACGGAATATGTTTTAAACGAGGCCAATTACTATTTTCAAACTCCCTTGTGTATTCTGCATTTTCAAGGCTAAGCTCTCCAGTGGATACATGCCTCTGCAGAGCAAAGCAAGTCACAGCATTCAGCCTGTGCTCAGCTCCTGCACTGTGTGTGAGGAGGGGGGTGCATGTTCCCACCCCCTGCCAGCCAAAACAACACAAGAGAGAGGCAGAACTAGAAAGCATACATGGCAGATTTATGCTTCAGGCCACATTTTCAAGGTACCAACATGTGACATGCTTGTTTAGAAACACATCGTAAATTTCCATACTCAAACTGGCACAACTGTATAAAAAAAATGCTTTCCAAAATGTGTTATTTAATAAATTGTCTTTAGCATCTACAAAAAGCAATAATTAACTTGAGTCTTAAAACATGACAGTGAGAAAGGCATTTATTTAATCAAACTTCAGCTGTCCATATCTGAGATGGTCACTTTAAATGAGGAGCAGAAAAACAGACGTTTCAGAGAGGGATTCATCTGACCTATTTTAAATTCCTGCTTTAAGATGAGATAAATCACATACTAGAGTGATTTCAACTTGCTATGAAGGAAGCCTGAACAAGTTCCTCCAATGTAGATCATGCAAACCCTCCAATGTCCAATTCTCCTAAGCCGTTCTTTTTTATATGCTTTAAACATTAAATCGAACAACAATGTTAATCTCTCAGTTTTGCTTTACCCATCTGTCAACTCAATGTGGAATAAACTATTCCTCATAATATTCTTCATAACACTCATAATATTTTCCTTGCTTTAAAAGCACCCAAGTCTCCACAAATGTCCCAAGTTTGACCTCACCCGCCTCCACCCTGTTTTGTACAAGTGTTTGAGGACATGAAATGCAAATTAATAAAGTAATTATTTAAATAAACTTGATACATGTGTTCAGTATTCTTTTCCAGAAACCATAAATTAGGAAGTTACCAAAATCTAACTTACAGCTAAAAAGATCATTGCTCAAACAATATGGAAGAGCACCTATGACCAATACAAGGAGTAATGCATGTGGTAAGTTGTAATACTTTTCCCCCCCTCTTGATATTACAGCAGTGTAAATGAAAATTAACTATCATACTTGCTGTTCAGAAAGAGGCATTATTCTCTATAGGATCAGATTGCCAGCCAACACTAACCTATCTTCCTTCAGCTGCCATCACCATGCTGCTGAAAGCTCTTTTTTGCACCTTTGGTTCTTTCCTAATGAACATTTGTATCCTATCTGTTTGCAAGCATGGAAACAGACATTTAAATTAGCCCCATAAACCACAACTTCATGTAGCATGAGATGTAAACAAGTTTTACTTTTCCCGCCAGTTATAATTTTGGATCTCAGGGAACATCAAATATGGTTCTTATATTCTTCTGGGACATTCCTGTACGGAGCATAGACTTACAATACTAAGTTACTCTCTAGGCATAACTGGTTTTCTCTCCACTTCCATGACTTCTTACCAGCTTTAGGAGGGCTTTGTTGGAAAACTTTGTGTGCTTTATCAAATCTTTCAGTGCAAGAGATTCCCTGGATACAATATTACCATCATTAGTCAGAGAGCAGATGGATTTAATTAACCAACGACTGCCTGTTTCCAAATGTCTTTATTTCCCAATCCACGCAACACATTTAGTAACAAATACTGAGAACAAAATACTATTCTTCTCACACTGTTCTCTTACAGGTGTCAATAGAAGAAAAGCAAACACATTACAAATCCCATTTCTTACAAACTCCTCAGATAAGAGTATTGTTAAATTTATCTCCTTCCATCTAGTGCGGGTTGAAAATACCTAAATTACAAGGCAGAAAACAACATTCCTCTCTCGATGCAAACTAATAAATTGTTTTGCCTTCCTCAGCAAACAGCTGCTTATCCACATTAACTCTGACAGCATTTCATTTAAGTAGCACAACAATCCCCCTAGGAAGAGGTAATTTCACTTATTGAAAGAAATAACAGTAATCTTGAGAAATTTTCCAAACATAAATATTACTCTACCTTTGTTTGTATGCAGCAAACCTGGCAGAATAGCTGGTAGTGCCTAAATATTTGTCAAGCATGCAGCTGGCAGAGAATTTCTTATTTTTATTTGATTATTTTATTTACTGTTACTGGTTATGTACCAAAACAATGACTTCTAATCTGAATTTCAGCACAGGAAGAAAGAAAACACTCAAGTTCCTTAAACTTTTTGTGTTGCCAGCACAGCCTCTGTATCAAATTCCCCTTTCCAGCAAACAGAAAATCAAGCAATGAAGAGAAACTGGGAGCACTATTTTATACAAATGAGGTAATACTATGCAAGCCAGATGTGCTCTTGGATAGCTACGCTTTGGCTTACAACCCAGTATTCAAAGATTCCAAAAGATTAGCTGAGTCCAAACTTAACACAGATGCTGCTATTACTGGATAGTCTGAGCAAAAGTACATTTGGCTGCAGAATGAAAATCAGAATGAAAATTCTTTCAATTAAAGGAAGGGGCAGGGGGGAGAGGGGAAGCCCAAAACTAGCTTATTTTAATCTACTACTAAAAATTTAAGTTAAAAATGTATGTACTTCCAGCAGTGTAGAACAAAAATATCAGTAAAATACTAAAATGTCAGTGTTTTAGTCCTGCTGACAACAAGTAAGGGAATATAGATATTAATATACTATCAAAGTATTAAAACAAAACTTCACAAAATCAACACGGCATTCTGTAGTTATTTTATATATAACGTGGACTAAATCACAGAAAATAAATCTTTTCCTACCCTCTCACTACATGAAGACATTACGTAAGGATTATAAAACCTGTCAACCACTTATGCAAAACCTCTACATCCTAAAACCTAACATAACACCCAGACCTTCTGTCCTTCAGCTACCCACCCATTGTAGCTTGGGAGATTCCCATTCCCATTACCAATGACTCATTACAGACTTAGAGAACATAAGGGAAGTAAAACCATGTTGTCCTCTGTGTCGCCTGCAGCAAGTGACAGCCCCAATCCACTGTATAAATTCATACGTTCAAAAACTTCACACTCTACCTCTCATTTTCAGAGCACAGACCTTCTGAGCTTCATCCACAGAGCAACAAAATTCACAGCTAATTGACAGCAGAGCCCACAGTTTAATTAATGCTGCAGTCATTAATAAACGTTTATTTATATATAAATACATGCTAGTGAAAATATCTGCTATATTAAGCAAACAGAAGTCACTAGATGAGAAATTGCAAATTAATTCCGAATAAATTTTGATGTAATGAGAAAACAAAATTGAACCAAGTATAATTAAATGAACTATACATAGCCACTAACTATTTCCTGTAATGCATGGATTAATGATTTATATTTAAATGCTTCTTTGATCTAATTAAATCTCTTTGTAGAAAGTTCTCCTTTAATTACAGTAATTCTTGAAGATTGTTATAAATCTTTGAAAGGTCCAAATTTGGAAATTATGTAACAAAATAATGATTCCATACTTCAAAAATAATGTTCTGCATAATGAGAGACATATTTATCCAATAACGATGAGATGCTGATGAGAAGAGCATATGGAGAACAATACTGCTGCAATGAGCAGTGACAGAAATGCCAATTTATGTTTCAAGAAAAGCATACACGCCAGAATGCCGACTCCCAAACTTGAAATACAAACTGTTTTCATCAAACTGCCTGAACCTGAGCTCACTTCATTCCAGCTGGGTTCGTTTTTAGGAAAACGATCATTTTCTGTTGATCCTCTTTAATGTGGATGAGTTTCACCCTCACAAGCAGGAGCACTCAAGCCACAAACGCTGGGCACAGGGTCCCCAGGAGTTAAAACCAGCCCCAGTGCCAGCAGCAACGGGAAGCTTCACAGAGGAGGCACTTCCCTGGCCTTACAGTGACCTCAGTGGACATCAACAAGCCAAAGTGACTGCAGAGATGTGTCCTGAATGAACACGGGTGGGAACAACCCCAGAACAGGCCACTGGCTGCCCACTCACAACCACATGCTCCTGTCACCTTTCTCACGCTGGCACCAGTGTGACTTTGGGAGCCTGGTGGCTCAGCTGGGAGGGCTGGATCTCCCCAGGATGGGGAGGGGGAAGCAACAGCCCTCCTTTGGGCACTGATGGGTACCCCAACTGTCTGACATGGCTGTGAGGCTCCAACCCTTATGCTTCCATGCACAAACACACCGGCTGCGCCGAGAGCTCACTACTGCATCTGAAATGTACACATACAAGCACAAACCCATTAGAGTCAGCACATAAAAAAAAAAAACAAAACAAAGAACAACAAGCCAATCATGAAAATAAATTCAAAAAAAGTAATAACAAAAGAGACAAGGTAAAACCGATGGAAAAAAGGTGCTAAGCATCCAGATGAACTGCCATGGTGCCAGCAGAGAGTGCTCCAGGCTAAATGACTTGACAGATCTGGTGGCAGAGGACATGGGCCCAAGTAGAGATGCAGGAGGGAGACTCCAGGAAGGGTAGGGAAGTGTTCATCAGCAATAATTAAGAAAGATGGTAGAAGATGTTGCAAGATATAGCATGATCTAAAATACTCGCTTGGCTTCTAGGAAGGTGCATGATACAGATTTCTTTAAAGTTTCTTGATGAAGATGAAAGGAAAACCAGATGCAACATCTAATGAAGGATGTAATCTGGAGGAGATGGAGAAGACATCTTAAAACCACCAGATACGTCTTTCAAAGGGGTCAAAAAGGGAGCTGCAAACATGAGTTACCTGTCAGGCCCCAAAACTCCCTCATCCCAGGTACACACGCACCCCTTGGCAGCATCACCACGAAATTAAATTACAGCTGAGTGTTTCTGGGGAAACTTCAGAGAGCAAGCCTGGGGATAGAAATTGACAGAAGCTTTGAAAGGAACAGGGAAGGGGAGGAATATATCAAAAAGGGATTGTACACCGAAGCAGACCAAAGATACATGATTCGGGGATGAACATAAAAGGAGAAATGAAGACTAGGATGCCAAGTGACTTGGAATTAACCAAGAGATATGGCAAACAATAAGAAGAGAATTTCTATAAATACATAAGAAGAAAAACCAGGCCTGTTACAAAACATGAGAAAGGCTGAATTATCCAGTGCCTCATTTCACAGCAGCTATCTGGGACCAGACAGTGGGGGCATATTTCACTTGACACACAGGATGTGCAAGTTCAGGTTGGATGGAGTAAGGGAAGAACAGAGCAAACACATCACTCAGCCAAGTGGTTTCAAGTCAGCAGGGCACTGAAATTGTCCCTGCAGTGCTTGGGGAACCACCATCAATCATCTTTAAACCATTAACCACTGCTATGCGGATGCCAGAGAGGCCAGGTAAGGTCTAGAAGAAATGAAAAGACCAAACACAGCACCCAGTCTTACAAAGGAACGTGGGAGCAGAAAAGCCAGAGTACTTCTAATACCAAAGTTACTGGAGCACACTGCTAAAGGATTTCTAATCCTGTAAAAATAATGAGATTAGGAACAAAACACAACAAATGGCCAACATGAATGTATCAAAAAGTCATGTCAAACTAGAGTAATGCCTCTCACCCTCTCTGACAGGGCATCTGTCCCAGCTGATAAAAAGGAAGTAGAGTAGTACAGATGACAGAGCCTATCTTTAGAAAGGCTTTTAAAACAGCCCCACATGACTTTTTCATGAGTGAACTACAGAAATAGCTTATGTTATCACAAAATTAAAAAAAAAAAAAAAAGGAAAAACAGGGAGTAGAAAGGTGTACAAGTGATTAAAAAACTCCAACCCTACCTAGCCTGCAGTTATCAGCACCATGATGAAAACCCGCAAAAGTTATTGATGTCAGGAATCACAGCTATTAAAGATCAGTGGAAGATGGGAGAGTGCCTGATCATGCTCAGTATCACACTGATGAGGTTGGGATACATCACCGGCATCCTCACCTGAATTAGAGAAGAGCAAAGCAGTCTGAAGGAAAACCATTTTTGTGCTGAATCTGACTACATTCCTTGTAAGAGTAATGGCAGCAGCAGTGGGGACCTCAGAAGTGAGAAGTGGTGAGGAAGATGTGGGTTAGGCAGCAGGAATGAAGCAGCATGAGGGCCCGATAAATTTCTGTGGGATATAATGCTGGAGGTGTTCTTCCTTCTGCTGCGTCAGGGAGAGGTATACAGCATATCATATTTAAGTTTGGGATTAATTCATTTTTCTAATATGCATTAAAGAGTGTCAAGAAGGGAATAGGAAGAACAATAGCAGCTTTAGAAAATGTGAAAAAACATTTAAGGAGCTGGATAAAACATTAGACCAGTAGAAAAACATTTAAGGAATTGGATTTGTTTACTCTGGGAAAGGGAATAGAAAGAGGGGCTGATAAGAGCCTTGCAATACATTTGAGCTTCTTGCAGACAGAATGTAATCAAGCATTTGCTAGTGGAGCAAGAACTTGATTGGCATCAAGTGGGATTTAGAGTAGACAGCACATCAACTATAATGACAGTCAAGAAGAGGTTATCTATAGCTGTGTGGAGTCATCATGGGGACACTTACATACTGATAGAAAAGCAGCAGCAAAATTCTCTATTGGCAGCTTTTTAAAGCATAAGATATTAAGATTTTTTCTCTTTTACTACCCCTTCCAATTGGATTGACAACCCTAAATTCATAAAATGCGTATATTCACTTCAGTTTCAGAGCACCTGGAGGCACAGGGTGACATCTTTATCTCCTGTTTACCTTTAATTTCTAAGAGTCAATAAAATTACCTGGGTCTATTTTGCTCTCTTAGTGGGGGGCTTCACACAGCAATAATGCCCAGAATCACTGCCATTTCTGCTGCCCCACTTGCACAGAAGGTTTCAGATCACCTTTTGGAGGTCATAACACCTAGAGCACCCTAAGGCTACCCTAATTTATGACTAGGAGAAGAAAAATCAGGCCATCATAACGTATTTTGGATCATTTTTTCCTGTCCTGCTGATGCAAGCAGTTTTCCCCAGGGCAAACATGGATTTACTAGCCGAAGAAAGGAACTGCATTTTCTCTGTTGAGGTCTCCAGGCATGGGGTGCAGTTGCTGCAGAGTGAGGCTCTGCCCCCCTCATCCCCCACTGCCAGGAATTATCCACCAGCTCGAAAAAAGCAGGATTGATTACAGCCACTGCCTACCACTCACTCTGGTTCCTGCAGGCAGCTCCTGTCTGGATAAGCTCACCTACACAAGCTGGCGAGCACACTCTTCTGAGAGTGCAGAGTGTAACTACAGAAATGCACAATTTAGCCCAAACCTGACAGTTGTTTTATTCATTAAAAAACCCCCAAGTGCCACCATAAAGAGAGCCCAAAAGGTGGAAGCAGAACTCCTGAGAAACAGGAAACTTCAGCAAACAGTCTGCTCATGAAAAAGCTTTAATCAGCACAAATACTGCACTGCAGGAAGGTAAAGGGAACAGGAATAATACACAAATAACTTAGTCAATCTGTACAGTGGGAAATGACAGGGAATTACAGGAAGGAGGCAGATATGAGGAGGAGGAGAAGGTAATGTTGAAACCCATAGTGGAGGATACAGCAACATCCCACAGATGTTGGACATGAGAGAATTGCGTAGAAACACACCCAACTTCACTCCCTAGTTCCACATTTCAGTGAAAAAGTCTTGGCAATACAAAACCCACAGTAAAACCGCTTGCAGTTTGATTACAACCAACTGATAAATACTTCATTCAGAAAGTAAAAAGGCAAGAAACTGCCTTCAAATGGCACAGGCTGATTTTCTGCAAACAAGTGACTTTGATTACTTGGGTTACATTTACATGAGGTTTTGACCTTTCTAAATTGCTCTGGAGCCAAATGTTCACATGGGGTTCCCTGTGCACCATTCACTATTTAAAAGTTGTATTTAATGTCACAGAAGCTGAGTGTGCTTCAGGTATCACATCATTAAAGTTCATATTCTTTTATATTGAGCAGAAAATAGAAGCAATCCAAACTTGAAAGAAAAAAAAAAAAAAAAAAAAGGATTTGCACGGGGTTGCTGACACATGGCAGGTGTGCTACATTATCACACTACCCTCAGGCCAAAATACTGTAACACCTGTGAACAATATTTTTTGTCTCATACAGTACCTAAACAGACTGTGCTCCAGTGCTCCCAAGCCGACGACCTGCCTAACCCCACAGAAACAAGAGAATCACATAGACAAGGTACAAATCAGAACATCAAGCCTATCACCTCCAGGGCTTCTGACTCTCTCGAATCAGACATTTATCATTCCAGATCAGGTGATGGAAGAGCCTATGAAGTAAAAGAAAACTTGAACTGTAATTTAAAAATATCACCTCAAATTTTCTGATTTATCTTACTGATTAGAATCCAGCAATGAAACCACATGTTTTTTGCTTTATTTTACCAAACAGTGCTTGGAAAAGTCACAAAGGACTGCTTGCTGATAAATTAAACCCTCCCTAACTTATTACTTGCAAAAGCAATACAGCAGTATAATTTTTTTGTTTGGGTGTGCTTGGATTTTTTTTCAGTGACTGGATATTTTCACCCCATTTTTATGGTTTGGAGGGAATTCGCTATCAGGTTTTTGTAGACTTTTTTTCCAATCCAGTGTGGTTCAGAGACAGAAGAAAGGAAGCCAGTTGCCTGATGCCTCTTACAGCTGGCCACAGCCGTTTCCAGTGTCCACCCAGCAGGACACAAATCAGCACCACAGCTGCAAGCTCTGCTCCCAGCTCCCAGCCCTGGCACAGGCTCACAGGCACTGCTGCCCTGCAGCATGCTCAGCTTCAGCAGGTTTTCTGCAAACATCCCCAGAAGTGAGCATTTTAAAAGCAGTTTTTTAAGGGGGTCATGAATCATTTCTTCTCAGAGGAGATGTCTGACCTGGGTCATGCAAGGCAGGATGCTTGAGCAATGGCTTCCCCCACAACATCCCAGAATAGTGCTTGCTCTCCATCACTAGGAGCTCCAGGTGTTCCTCAATGATGGATTAAAATAATGGAAAAACTTCAAAAATTCAGGCAGGTCCAAAACAAGGAAGAAGTCACAGGCAGTGAAAAAAATGCAGAGGAACCACCCTGAATTCATGCTGGATCCTAGCTGAATAAAGACAGCTCTCTCTGATGAGAGCCATCATGCTGAGGCCTGGAGACAAAAGTGCTCCTATTTCATCTTCCTCTTTTTCTTTTGTTCCTTCTTATACTAACACTAATTTTACACCTTGTGTTTCAACTTTTGAAGGCACTAAATGGGTCTAAATCAGCTAAATCAGTAAGACTACCTGATGGTGAGGCACAACAGTGGTTTTAGTCATAATAGCTTTTGTTTTTCTGAAATTGATTATTCAATTCATATTTAGATTTTAATCTCCTGGGCATTCATGTCAGTTTTGAGTATAAAACACATCCTGCAATATCAAGTAAAAGACTTTCCACTATGGAGCACTACATCAAGGCAACCACTGGCTCCCCAAACAAATTAAAGTCTTGTGAGCCTAAACAACCAAATCCATGGCATCAGACAGCTGGGTTCTTATACCTAAACTCTTCTGGGATCTCCACGCTCCCCAGAGTTTTAATTGCTTGCTGCAGATTACAAAAATACTGTTCAATTGGCACCAGCAGCCAGGCCATGACACTTGCGCTCCAGGTTACACTGTCACTGCTAAAACATTCTCCCAGCATCCTCTGAAAATGCAGTTCAGCATTTCCCCCCCATCCAAAACTTTAATGCACATACCAGCAGTCAGCCCTAATGCCCCATGGACACCAGCAGTAAAATCACGTGTTGGATGCAAACCAGGACCTGAGGATGGTGTGGGGGCAGGAGCTTCTAGAAACACATTGGTCAGAGTAGAAATGCACAAACAACAAGTATATTTGTGGCGGGCCCAGACATCTGTAGAGTGATCTCACTTAAAATCAGCCAGAAAGCAGGATTCTTTTCCAGAGCCAGTCACACTTTGATTACATGCTTTAGAACCATTTTAATTACATGCTTCCAAAGCACGTTCACAGCTCCCAATGCGCACTAGGTTGAGTGCTGAGGGTCCTTTGCATGATCAGCTCTGTAAGGAATTAAGAGCAAGCCCTCAGTGACTTCACGTAACACCCCAGTAAAGCCAAAATCTTTCACCATCTGTGCAGCTACACCAAACTACAAGGATTTGCAGACCAGCATCCAATACAGCCTGACAAAGATAATAGCTATCTTTAAAGAGGCTCTAACCCCTTTTACCTATTAAACCCTGAAATGTTCCACAGACAGTTCCATAGTAATTACATTATATACTCCTGACCCAGTGTTATACTGGATTATGCTGTCTCTGAAGATGGATGTCACCAGATCTGGCAATTCCTCTGCAATGTCTATGACCTTCTTGGAGTTCAGACACATAGAAATGACAGCAGCTCAGAGAGGACAGAAGGGGTTGAGGAAATTGAGACAGACAGGTGGCCTAAAGTGTCCCCACAAGATAGTGGTCAGGAAAAAGAAAGAAAGAGGAGGGGAAAATAAGGAAGCAGAAAGTTGCAGTAACACAGCTTAATCACAAAAAAAAAAAAAGGAATAAAACAGTAAGAGGGAATGGACAAACTCTTGTAGCAGAAAGAGAAAGAAAAGCTCTTTGCAGCTTTGAAATCACTAGGGTTTCAAAAAAGTAAGTCACATAAATCTAGGTTACTCAATAGAAAGTGAGCATTTAATATTATAATTAAAAAAATGTCCTCTGTATCAAGTGGATAATTTGAGAGGAGAAGTGAAGATAGTTAAGCTAGGTGCTGCAATTCCCAAACTCTAGAACAAATTACTTTAAATGCTAAATTACTTCCTTCCCACATATTTTTCTTTAAACATACCTTTGCTAAATATTATGGTGTGCATTTAAGGATACAAATCACTAATTCCATCATTACAGTCTATCTTAATTTGAGGGAGACTGCTACAATTCAGAAACAAAGTGAGAGACTTTGATACCAGACCCTATTTAGGGTGCTGAATTTTAAACCTGTCACATGTGCTAACGAGGTAAGTGCCCAAACCAGTGAAACAATTCCTTGAACAGTGGCTTTTGCCATCTTTCCTCCTGATGTTATGCAGGACCTCTGACCAAGTGAGAAAGGACTGCTGTGCATTGTAACTAATGATCATTTTATGCCAATCCATTTTCTTCAGTACCCTACAGGTCACAGCATGTAAAATTCATTTACATTCCACACTATATGCTAGTTTGGGTGGGAAAAAAAAAAGGTAACTGGGTGACTGTCTCACTCCTTACTAGAAAGATCTGCCCAATAAGGCATTTATAATTTCAAGTTTAATGTATCAAACAACTTTGATGCCTTAGTGCACAATTCAGCCTTCTCAGGAGCTAATAAACAAGTAGTGTTAAAACACAGTTACTCCCTAGAGCATCATAAATGGTGACTCAACAACCACAAGTTTCTCCTAGGGCTATGTCTGATGCTAGATTAACAACAGATTCACATTTCACCTCTCCTTCCCCTCTTCTGCTCACTCTGCAATCTGTTTTCTGTGGGGACACAAAACTACATGCCAATATTCACAGGGCCATTACATCTGACCTAAAAAATGGATGAGGTAATCCACCCCCTCCCTGGATGTCATGAATGCTCCAGGGAAATGGTACCCTGCAGCTGGGCTCCAACCCGTTCTGCTGTCACCTTCACTATATGCACATATTTCACTACAGCTGGGGCCACAGACACTTCACCCTCAAGGAGTCATTGCTTTAAAGGTTTGCAAAGAACCAATAAACCAACGAACTCTTTTCCCAGCTCCAGAATGGCATTAATTATCCCAGCAGCAGCCACCACATTTTCTTTGAGAGATGCAGACATGCAAACATGCCTAAAGCACCACCACAAAACAAGCACATCAGACACATATTGGATCTTAATTAGGGAGCTTGTCTTGCACAGACTTCAATGCTCCATGGTCCCCTTCCCAACCCCCTTTGTCTAAACTATACCTGACATATATTTATGTCACCTGTTACTAAAATCCCACAATGCTGAAGTTTACATGCTCCCTCCATAGGCCATTTATTGTAATGGTTCCCTAGCCTTACTGTTTAGGAAAATTTTCTCTAATGTCTGACCTAATTCTTCCCACTAGAAATGGACTGAATTCTCCTCACCCTGACAACAGTGAATGCATAGCATGGCTCTGCAGCTTGCAGACAGCTGCTGTTTGCCCCTCAGACCACTCTCTCCTCTGCCTCTTCTGGCAAGTTCTATTTTTAGTCTTCTTTCAGGCTCTTTCTTCTCTCTTCTGTTCTCTTTGCCATCAGTTCACCTCTTTCCAGAGCAATAGCATCCAAACTCTACTTTCAGCTGGAGATCAACTGTCCTTACTGATGCTGAATAGCTTGCAAGGACATGCTGAAAATAATACTTCTTTCATTACTCCAGCTAGGAAAGACTTCAATATTTTCACCATATTATCACAATTATCGACATAGTTTTAACCTTTGGTCCATTCATAATCCCACACTATTTTCTCCACACTCTTGCCTAGTGGATAAAAACCACCTTAGCTACATTTTATTCAACAAAAAGTGAGGGGGAAACCCCACTTACTAGCTAGATATTGTTTGATTTTTAAAAAAATTTTGTACTTATACAGTCCCTTCTCTTTTGTTAGATATCATTCAAAAAATTAAAGCATTTATTACCATACAAGATCTAGTTTCAGTGACAAGAGTGCACATGATTTATGTTAGAACAACTGCAGCTTCCTGTATCCAAAGTACATTAATGGCATGATACTCTCATATTCATTAAAATATTAGGGAGTACCAATTGGAAACATTTCCAATTTCACCTATAGTTTCCATTCACTTCTGACCTAGGCACTCCAGTTCTTTGACAGGTCTTGAGGGCATCAGAAATTTGGCCAGATTGACCCCCCCAGCTGTAATATTTTCACAGGAGCTTAGATCCTTCCAAACAAGGCAGGAACTCAATGCTCTTGTCCATTTCCAAGAGCCACAGGGCCATTAAGGTGACCTGAGGGGTGTTACTGGCAGCGTCGTAACTTATTAATAAATTGAGAGCAAGCTCACATCTGCTAGGAAAGGAAAGTCTAGTCTACCTCATTTTATGGTCTCTAGCTGAGTCAAGCACATTAAAATATGTATTACCTCTGTCTACCTGTCACTTCGTGTAACATGCTTAGGTGAACCCATGGCTGCAAGCCAGAGCCCAAACTGTTCCAATTCAAGCAGTGCTTTTGGGAAAAACTTATTTGCAACAGAAGTGTCGTGTTCCTCTGAGTATGCTGGCAAATGTTTGCCTTGACCCCTACTGAACCAAAAGTTAAATGGTGAGGAAAGACTGCAATTTCAGGTTAATTCTGGGCATCATAATACACTCATGAAATGAACTACATGCTCTGCCTCACCAATGAAAAAATGGAAAAATCAAGAGAGATAGAGACTGACTCCTTAACATGCATTTTAAGAACAATTTTGATACTGGTTTCTCAAGAGGGAACAAAATTCCAGCCTACATCACACTACCAAGGAGACTTTCTCTTCCTACCTTTGGTACTGACAGTAAATGTGCCTTGGGGACATGAAGCCAAGAAAGAGCTGACAGGACAATATAGGATACTGCTTCATTCCAACTGAGTAGTAGACAATGGCTGGCATTCAGACAACTGAAAACTTGCAGAGAAGCTAGTTCAAGCTGGCTTAAGTGGATGCAAGTGTGGGCTTGGATATTTAGGAGTTCTTAAGAAGAAAAGCAGCTTGCAATATTTCAGGGTGGGGTTCCGAGACTTTCTTTTTTGTCTAATCCATTAGTATTAAATAAGACCAGGAACACAGCAGAGTCATGTGTGTCCAGAACAGCATCTAAGTCTCAGAATTACAGCTGCAATTAATGGGTTTTCCAAGGCAGGGGTTGGGTTGGAGGGGTGGGGGAGGCGGGGAGAAAAATCAATTGGAGAAAAAAAAAAAAAAAGAAAAGAAAACAAAACTAAAACTACCCAGAAAACCACAGCAGCCTGCAGACTGAGCAAGTTAGAGATTTTTTCTCTTGTTCACATACAAGCACACAATCAAGGGCACAAGTTACAAAACACACACTTTTGAGGTTCTTCCCTTTTACACCCCATTTATAATCTCTTACGGTCTTGTAAAAGCGTGCTGCCTCTAAAAATACAAGGATTCTTTTTATTTATTATTATTCCATCTGCAGTTCAGCACATCACCTGACCTGCACTGACATAACCTTAAGTGACACAGGTTCAAGTATGCAGCTTCACCATCCCTAAAGTGAGATGCATTTTTTTAAGGTTTTTTCCTTTTTCCTCTTCCTCTGCTCACACTTCAGATGACAGGAAATTCCTGCTGTGAATTCATGTCCAGCATTTTAAATAGCATATGGAGAGCTTTCAGTCCAATGCCAGACAGCTTCCCATGGACTGTAAGCTCTCCAAGAACAAGAGGTGTACAGTAATTTCACGATTATAAGCCGCACCTTTTTCATTGAAGAATCCAGCCTGCCCCAGTAGTGCGGCTTATATTCAGGTGCGGTTTATCTATGGACAAATCCCAGTGAAATGCCAACCCGGAAGTGAGAGCCAGCTGGGAGGGCACCTGGGGCTGCCTTTAAAGGCTTCTCTGGTCTATGAAAACTGTTGCAACTTGAGCATCTGACACCAAACCCAGCTGGCAGTGATTCTGCTACTAATTTGTTACTTTGTTACACATGGATCCTCGCTTTTAAAAAAAAGTGTGGCTTATATATGGACAAATCCCATGGTCTACCCAGCTACCAGGAGGTGCGGCTTATAATCAGGTGCGGCTTATAATTGTGAAATTACTGTAAATACCTTTGTCCCTCCTCACTGAGGGGGAAGCAGCTGGGCCAGAGAGGGAGCCCACAACCCCCATGTGCCACTGCACCCACCCAGCACCCACTCAAGCCAGCAAGGACAGAAGGTACCACCAGCCCCTCATACAATCACCCAGCTCCAGCCGTAACCAAAACTGGCAAGCACCCAAAACCTTCCCATTTTTTTCATTAAGATCCTTTTGTTATTTTTCAAGCTGTACCACCCTATACACCACAGCCATACATTCATTATGGTTGAGCGCATGCAAATAAGTGCAGACAGACTGAATTATTGTTGCAACAACCTCAGTGTTGCAAGACCCAGAAATCTCATAGGAGACAGTTTTGCAGCTTATTAAACTAAGTAAATTTTTGTGCACTGCAAGTTTTAATTGTCAAGGAAGATCATGTACGGCTATAAATCTATTAAATATATTATAAATAAGGCACATGTTCAAATTAGTTCAATTTTAATGGAGAAGATGATTCTCTGAGTTTATTCCTCTAATACTGTGGCCATAGCAGTCTGTAAGGTACAGCAAGTCTGCTACTATGGCTGAGTAGAAGGCAATTTTAAAACTCCTATACAACAAGGATAAATCCAAACTTCTCTGAGAGTAGAAACGCCAACAAGCCATGATTGCACATCTGTTTCAAACACTCTTCATGACAAAAAGGCTGGATTTTTGGTTTGGGTTTTGTGGGCTGGTTGGGTTTTTTGAGTTGTCTTTGGGGGTTTTTTATATATTTTTTTGGTGGGGAGGAGTTGTTTTTTTCAAAAGATGCCTTATGTTATCATTCTCTGTCCTCTCAGAGGATGACATCTGGTTACTGTAGAAAGCAGGTTTTTGTTAGAAAGCAGACTTGTTAAGTCATGTGTGCACCTAGTAAGCTTAAGTCTGGCACACATCCCTTCCAACTCCTCTTCATTCAAACAAAGCTTATATGGTGAAAAACCTATGCCACAGAAGAAAAAAAAATGCAATTTGGCTATTTTCAGAACAGACTGAGTGTACTTGAATGAAAAAACCTTAACTGAGCACCTAAGAAAATGACAAACAGGAATACTGATTAACACTGTGTTGGCTATAACCATCCTTGCTCTTTGCACTGTTTCTCACCTCAGCAGTGGGGCCTGACCTGTACAACAGGATTTATGGGTACCCTGAGCAGATGCAGAACTATTTCTCAGTGTATGCTTCCAGAAGCAAAAGGATTTGAAGTTTCCTTCAAACTGCAGGTGTGGTTCTGCAACACAAAGTACAGCTTGCTTACAACCCCTACACTTCATGCCATGGGTTTTCCTACTCGTTTTAGTTCACAGGTCTTTGCAGGCGCAGGCAGTGTGCTGTTTGGGACAGACAAGAGCAAAGCCAGTGCAAGGAATGTGGATGTCAGGGCCTCAGCCCAAACATTTCATTGTATGGATCCCCTTCTCCCAGGCCAATTCCACTCTCCTAATGAGGATATGAGTGCATGCTTCTCTCCCAGTTTATATTTATCCCTGGCCCAGGTGCTGTTTTCCAACTGCAAACACAAGCCCCCCTGTACTGAGGACTCTGAAACTGAAAAAAATAATTTTTTTCCCCCCTCCACATATGTGAGATAGTAAAATGAATTCACACAAACTGGTCACATGCCAAGGCACAAAGGCCTGGAGTTTTTGAATGTTCAAAGCCAGCATATGTTTGTCCCTACGCTTGTGTTCTATACGTTCTTTGCCTCATGAAGCCTACAGCAAACAGCTGTCATTAACATTCACCCCTTCTGCTAACACGTTCCTTAATCCCTAACTGGCTTCCCAGCCTATAATTAAACTTTCCAGCTGCCACACTAAGAGATGGCACCAATATCCACCATTTATTTCTAAGTAGTACTTAAAAATCTCTTTTTCCAATTTCCAAGACCATGGACTAGAACCAAAGCCTCTTACCCTTACAGGTTTTTGGCTAAAAACCTTCCATTCACTTACAAACTGTCTCATCTTTTACCAGGGAAATTAAATGGCCAGATTCTAGTATCTTAACAATTAAACTAATGCATTTTTATAGTGCCAGTGGCTGGAATGCAAAAAGCTCGAAAATTGGTGCATAAACACTGCATGTGTTTATATAAATCGTATGGAAAATATACTAGAAAGAGCTGCATAACCTTCAGCATTTACAAAGCTGTTTGATTCAAGCCCAAAGTTTAAACAGGAGCCTGAATTAAAATAATGAAAGGCCTAATATCTTACTTTTGGATTACAGCAGTGAATTTGGGTTAGCACTTCAATCTTGAAAGTGTGTTTTTCACATTCACTTCAGAGATTACTTGAACAGCAGAGCTGGTTGACAACATTTCCGTCTGGTGCTATTCTTGCAGTGTTCGAGAGGACTTGATATTTTATAAGAAAATTACTGGCTTCACAGTTGAAAAAGGGAGAAGAAGTCTGAAGCAAATACTGTATTTTTGGTAACATGACATAACAAGGCCCTGAGGAAGCTGTACAAAGCAGGTGAAGGCAGTGTAATGCCTAGTGGCTGGGGTTCAGAAGACATCATCCGCAAGCCCTTCAGATCCAGTAAGAAAACTCCCCCAAACAGCCACAAAATGCTGTTATTTTTATGATCCCCAAATGTCTAAGACACCTGCTAAGCCTCTGAGCCCACAGACTTCCCCCAGTCCAAACCTGAAGGCTAGAGAGACATGTACATCATCCTCAATCCCAGAACTCTGTAACTCTGCGCACCAAAACCCAGCAACCTGTGTCTCTAAATACTGTCTGTTATAGAGGAGGGCAACATCTGCTTGACTGCTGAAGCACCATCACTGAAAACAGCAAGCAGGCTCCTTTCATAGTATGATTGGCAAGTGCCAGCTGGCAATCCTGACAGCCCACAGCCTGTAGCCTGCTGATGAAGACTCAGGGCTGTTTGCGATCAGCCACCTCAGTGTCTCCTTCAACATGTGCAGGAGTAACAGCATGCTTTGGTTTTGCCTTTTGCCTCATGCGGCAGAGTAAAATTGCGTGCCAAGATGCAGCCTTCATGTTCATGAACTACAGGATGGTTTCATGGGGGATGAGGCTGCAACCTTGCTGGAAGTTACCAGCCATTTGGACAAAGTGGGGCACCTTCAGGAAAGGAATGCATTGGTGTTCCATTTATATTACTGCTTGAGCTTAACAATTCAACATTAAGGTTTTAATGGATTTCAATCACTGTGCAGGATTTATTAGCTACTGTAAGGATATTTTGGTAGGCTACCAGATTAATCATTCAGGTTTTGTCAAGCATCACTTCAGCAAAGAGATCATGCCAGAGAGGTGCAAAAATTCAAAGCCTCAACAGCTATGGCTTATTCCTAGCACCAAGGCAAGAAAGTTCAATATTTTAAGTGAAAATGGATACATTTTCAGCTCTCTCTAAACTATAGGTGAAACTGTTCTCCCTCCTTACATTAAACATATAATTTTAAAGATGAATTTTGAAGAGTGCGTGTGACACTCTTAAGCTTCAAATACGTATGTGTTGAGAGGTTAGGAGAACATGAAAACAGTGTTTCATTGAAACCCGTTTGTCATTTTTAATCATAGGATAACTTCAGAAGAGGTGTGACTGATGAAATTTAAATTTTCACCTGACAAACTGAATTATTCATCTCAGCGGTGCCTACGACAAAAGACCAAGCAGAGCAGTCAGTCAGTCACCAGCCCCAGGAGCTACTACAGAACATCCTTGAGATGCTATATCTTGCAGCACCACAGGGTGAACTTGTGTCAGGGGAAGTTTTGGTTACATATTAGAAAAAGGTTCACCCAGTGGGTGGCTGCGCACTGGAACAGGCTAACCAGGGAAGTGGTCACAGCACCAAACCTGACAGAGTTCAAGGAGTGTTTGGGCAGTGCTCTCAGGCACATGGTGTGATAATTGGGGTGTCCTTTGCAGGGCCACGACTGGACTTGAAGATCCTTGAAGGTCTCTTCCAATCCATCTTATTCGGCGAGTCTGTGAAATACTCCAAGCTCACACTAAATTTTCAAGGAACTGCCTTATTCTAAAGGAATGCACTTGTCATCATGCCTCGTCATCCCAGTTCTGGAAGATACCATGCATTTTGCAGAAGTGTTATCTTAAGCAATGCTATAAATTACTCTTATGTCCCAATTTTTTACCTCTCTAGTATTAGTGATCAATAGTTTCCTCATTGTGTGTCCTACTAGAGTTGAGAAAGAAATAAAGTTCTAAAAATTTCCACAGAGTTAATAAAATGGGGTTTCCATACATCACAACTTCAGAATAGTAGGCTCTCCAAGGTCTTCAAATGAAGACTAAATGCCAACAGAAAGCAGGATTCCTTGCCTGGAAATGTAAAGATGTTGGGCTTAAACATGAGATTAGCCAAAGAGTGAATTCTGCTCAGCCCACATCTCCAGTCTGTTTTTAAGTAGGAAATAATTCTGTTCATTATGTAAACTCTTATTCAGACTCTTGTTAATGTTTGTGCTATTCCTTCTGAATTTCTGGACAGTTTCTTTCAGGCTCAGCAGCCAACATTTAATTAAGGAATATTTAACAACTAGTGTTTTTTAAACAACATCACGTTTGCAGAAATAATTGCATATCACATCTACTTTACGAAATCAAAATACAGCCAGTGGAAACCAGATACAAAACACATGCCTTCAGCTGAGCTAGTTTTGTTTAGAAAATGAACAGACAATCTATTTCCGTGACTGAAACCTTGATCTGTTTGCCAAATACTGTCCTGCAGAGCTTTTTCTTCTTACAACAACATTCCAGGCACAGAGGACACTATCAAGGAAGCACACTCACAGTTCTGCAGGTTGAGAACAGTGATAACCTTGGAGTGCCTTAAAAGAAAGGTGGCAAAGCATTTTCAGCAAAGTACATAATGCGGTATGTAATTCATGTATCTGTTTTATCCCTTTATAACTGCTCGGAAGCCAGAGAGCAATGGGTATCTTCCTATGCAATTAGAAAGTTTTTAACGTGATGCTTTGTTGCTGCATCTTCTAGTGCATGCCAGAAATTTTTTTACTAAGGAAAGAAAAAAAAAAAACAACAAAAAACAAGCACAGCAAGATTTCTTACAAATCTATGGAAATATCAAACACTCCTATCAGTTTCCACAGACTGGTTAAAAAAGGAGGCATAGCTACACTGACAGTATTCTTCAAAGCAACATCACAGGATCAGAAGGTCACAGGGGTCATCTCTTCTCATGCCAGCTATTTTGCTTTTAGATAGAAGAAACACTGGCTAGAGTTAGAGAAGAACACCACAGATGATAGAAAATGCAGGACACAGAGAAACAGGAAAATAAATTGCAATAACCAAACTTCTGCTGGGGTAAGGCGAGGTGATTCAGAACAACCAGGGATGGAGAAGATACAGTGATCGTGTCTGCAAAGCAGATAGGCAAAAACAGCATTGGAGCTTGAGAGAGAGAGAGTCCAAAGCCAGGTAAAGTTTGCTTAAATACAGACATTCCTGTTACAGAAGCTGCTGGTATCCTTCTGGTCAGTGTAACCGTCTTGCCCTAATGGGTAACCCCAAAACCATGCAGTTTGCCCTGTACTGACAAGAGACATTTTAAGTCCATTCCTACAGCGCAGCAGCAATGGAAAGTTGGTAAAAATTTAAAAAGAAGGAACTTTTTTATTCTTCAGCCCTGCATCCTTAATTCAATCACTGTCCCCTAGGGCTGAGAAAAGCACTGGCTTCACTGCTCTGCATTATCATGTTGGCAGAGAAGCTACACAGACAAATATTCCTAGTTTATATATGATGCAAGTGCAAGAAAAACAGTTTCAGGTTCACACTAAGAAGAATAAGTCAAGAAATCAGTCACAAAAGTAGCAGATGAGAATAGAATAGTTTCAGACCTTAAAGATGAAATTCTGTGTGGTCCAGCTTCACAAGAACTGTGGTCAACAGGTAACATATCAGAAATAAAAACCTTAGCACCAACACTTAGAAGTGGAAGGTCAGCTTTTCAAGTATGTTTAGTTTAGCTTTCAAGTGATTTAGTTCTATCAGCATTTCACCATCACAATAATTGTGTGGCATATTTCATTTGTGCAAATAAAAGCAGGTATGTTATTTATGCAGATAGAAAGCCTGGCTGAATATATTTAAATATATAGATGAAGGAAGTGGGTGCTGTCTTTTCTCTCTATCTTGGAAAACTGGTGAGGGCAGAAGCATTGTCAGTTGGCTCTGCTTCTCCAACCCAGGCACAAAGAATTGCCCAAGATCAGCAAAGTGAGACAGATAAGCTAGTCTCTATTTCTTGAGAGTATCATTAAATAGAGCGGCATGAGAAGGGTCTGTGGGTGGTGGTTTGTTGTTTTTCCAAAATATCCACTATAGACCATGAATAAATGATTCTAATCCACAAATACGAGTAGTGGCACTGGGGGTAGGACTGAACACAGAAAGCAAACCAGTGTCAATACCAGACCTAAGCTGGCACAGAGCCTGTCCCCAACCTCTGTTTGCTGCACTTAGCACACCACCCCAGCAAGTAACTGATGAAACCCCGACAGTGTGCTGGCACGGTATTAAAGGATCCTCCTAATTGCTATGCTTCAAATTCCAGCTCTAAGCCTGCTAAGAGAAAGTCTGCAAAACTCTTTAATAAATCATAGAAATCAGAGACAAAAATTAGGTCATGTCACCCACGCCTCCTATCTGCACCGTGAGTTTGTTACCCATACAGTGCTGCCGAGTGCTCTGTCTCGACAACTCCTAAATGATTCAAGTGCTGAGGTTTTTCCCAATTCCCCAGGCAGGCTGTTACACAGCCCACTGAACACCACCATCCATAGGCTTTTCACTGGCCAGCTTCATCCTCTCAGTACCAATTTTGCCTCTGTCCCATTTTGTTCTGTTCCTATTTATATGTTCCTCCAACTTCGCCCAAATCTGCTCTTGATGCTACCTCAACCACTATCTGGCAAAAATTGTTGCTCAGGAAACGTTATTCTGCCTCTTCTGTAATACTGCTGTAGTGTGCTGCTATTTTTAGGAGAAAAAAAGGAGGTGGTAAGGGAATGAAAGGCTGCCAGCTCCAGCTGTACAAGAATAATGCTCCAGTACAGTGGAAACTACATTACAGTGTTTCTCTCTAAGCACATATAATTGACCAAAACCTTAGTCTTCTGGAATGATCTAAATGGGAAAGACAGAAGAAATGGAAAAGACAAATTCCAAGGTTAAAAAAAACCTCCTCATCTCATTTCACCTTTCAACCCCACAGCTGGGCTCCTCTTTCCAGGATTGTTCTTGAGATTTTAAAAGAGCACTTGCCTAGTGAGACACATGGTTAAAGTAGCCACATCCTGCCGTTATCCTAGAGTAATTTAGATTGGAAGGAACCTTAAAACTCACCAAGGTACAACGTCCCTGCCATGGACAGAGACAACTTCCACTAGACCTGGTTGTTTAAAGCCCCATCCAACCTGGCCTTGAACACTTACAGCCTTTGGCAATGCTTTCAAGCACATGGTATGAATCTCGGGGTGTTCTGCACAGGTTCAGGAGTTTGACTTTATGATCCTTGATGGGGCCTTTCAGTATATTCAGTGATTCTATGACTTTCAGACTTTTCTAGACAACTTCTCTAGAAAACCTGGCTATTCCTCCTTGTCCTATCACTACATGCTCATGCAAAAAGTCTCTCCATTTTTTCTGTAAGCCCCCTTTAACTAAAATGTCCCAATGCAGTCTCTCCAGAGCCTTCTCTGCTCCTGTTTGAACCCCAACTCTTTAGTCTGTCTTCACAGCAGAGGTGCTCCAGCCCTCTGACCATATTCATGGCCTTCCCCTGTATCTGCTCCAACAGGTCTACACTTTTCCTGTGCTGGGGACCCACAGGTGGAAGCAATATTCCAGGTAAGGTCTCATGAGAGCAGAGTAGAGAGAACCACAACCCTCAGCTGATTTTGATGAAGCCCAGGATTCTATTGACTCTCTGGGCTGTGAGCATGCCTTGCTGAGTCATGTTGAGCTTCTCTTCCACAAAACCCGCAAGTACTTTCTCCTCAGGGCTGCTCTCAATCTGTCTCTCAGCATTAGGTTTGTCCTGACCCATGTGTGGGGCCTTGCACTTGACTTTGTTGAACAACAAGAGGTTCACAGGGGCCCACGTCTCAAGGTCCCTCTGAATGCCATCCCTTCCCTCCAGTGTGCCAGCCACACCAAACCACTTGGTGGTGTCAGCAAACTGTGCGATCATTAGAAAATTATCAATGAAGAAACCACTGTGCCTTGGGCCAGCCCCTCAAGTAGAAGTGAGACCTGTGTTTTATGCCTGCTTCAAGAAAAAGTGACATGCTGACCTCCAAAAAGGCAGCTGCACATTAGTCCCTGGGCAGTGCCTGTGCCAGATGCCTCACACAAAGGGCTTTGTGCAGTCAGTACCTGGACTATTAAGACTATCTGGCCAGAGCACACATTTTTATACATCACCCACTGTCTTTATCTTTATCAAACCTCGTATCTACTGATATGCAAGGTTAGAAATTGCCACCAGGAACAAAGCAGAGGTATCAGATCTCTTGCTACAAATAATTCTCACAGGCAAGCAGTGATGTTTCTATTTGTATATATGCATATGTCCATGCATGGACTTCAGTGCATCTGTGGATCACCTTCACACCATTCTGGGAGCAGAGGGGCTAAGCTCTGTCTGCCTCAACAGTTGCTCTGCAACAGCAGCAATTTAATTGAAAGAAAACAGCGATAAATACAGAGCACCTGGTGAAGTATTCATTTCCAGGGTCCTTAGAAAGATTACAGCTTCCTGACCTAAGCCATGATTTGGCTGGGTCAGATTTTGATACCTCCATCTAAACCAAACTGAGCCTTGCCTCATAGCCAGGCTTACCGATTTCTGTGGGAAGACTGGCAGATTAAGATACTCTCCGACATGAGTCAGGGTGCAAGAACAGGTCTCTCAGTTAGTATAAACATATGTTTCCTAGGTCTGGAAGAGCTGGGGTTTTGTTTATTGTTTTTGTTTGGTTTTTTTCTTCTTCTTCTGTTCTTCACAGCCTGCTTATATTTGCTGGTTTATTAAACAAGATTTTATTTGCAGCTAGTATATCCTAGGAAACTGGAGGTGTTACATATAACTGCCCTCAGATTCATAAGGACTAAACAAAGTAAGCTCTAACACCAGGAAGTCCTCCTGCTCCATTGCTACCAGCAGGGTCCAGTTCCCTGGCTAGCATGAGCAGTGTCACCTCCTGACACTAGAGAAAGGGCTGCTGCTGCATGCCAGCTGTGTCCCGGGATTTACTCACCTCCTCCAGGGAGGTGGAGAGTGACTGAGCCACTGCAAGGGATGAAGCTCTGATGATGAGGAATATGAAGCAATAATCCCAAATGAGGAGAAGGAGAAGCAGAGCAGGTACTTGGGCACTTTCTTGGGTGATGGGAGGAATGCAGAGTGCCAGAGGATTTGGTGCCAGCAGGGATTCCACCAAGAAGCCCACAGACAGGGGGACCCAGCCAATGACTGCAGACAGGGAAAGGGGACATGCAGGGTGAATGTTACGCAGGAACAGAAGAAAACCACAGGCAGAAGAAAACCATAGGCATAAGTGTTCAACTTGCTGACATGGGCCAGGGCCAGGTGTTTTCCCTACCTCTCTCCCATGAACATCCCCCTGCTCATCAACAGGGCTCCAAACAAAAGCCCAGCATGGTCAGATGTTGCCATCTCAAATGATTCTCACTTGCTACCTGCAGCCCGTCTGGGAACAAAATCCAACTCCTGTTTTGGCACAAAGTCTGCAGTAAAAGCCAGACAATGGGGACACGCTGCACCTTGGTAGTCCCAGTTTTAACGCAGCCCAAAATCATCATCCATTCTCTATTCCACACAGGAGCTTTCTTCTCCCAAGTCTCACCTAATAGACCAATGCTGTGCCTCCTTCCTCCTGTCCCATTTGCCATCTGTTTCTTACAAATATACACACATGAGCAGGTATCCAAAACTGTATCCTGTTTTTTTCTCTTCACATTTCCTTCCCCTTCCTGAAAATACTTTTTTATATTCACATATGCTTTCCATTTATTCTAGGCCTTTATCCCCTACACATGCTCTGAGTCCCCAGTTTCCACATTCTTCTTTAACCCTCTAAACTGAAAGACTTTTCTCAATGGGATCAAACATCTGGTGGGGGATCCTCATGCAGATTTCAGTAGTTCTTTTGTTTCTCAGCTTGCCAATAGATCAGTTTTGATAGACAGTGAAGCCACTGAAAAGGATTTTCTCTCTCTGTGGCACACAAAGTATTTCCAAGATCTATAAAGGAAAAGGTAGAAACTGAAGAGGTCTATGTAGAAAAGCTCCCCCCCATATTTTTTTTTTGTCTGTGTACTTTTTAAACTTTCATTTATGTAATACTCTTTCATGTACTGCATCCCATAGGATGCAAATAGATTCATGATTTAATTGATTGTAATTTCCTTTTTGCTTTTATCTGCGTTATATAAGAACAGCCAGCTCTGCTGATACAAAGACAAAGTAAAAGTTAAAGATTTAATTTTCCTCCAGGGACAAAAAGCTAACAATTACTCAAATTGCATTATATCAGTTACTCAGGAAGGGTGCAGGAGTTACTGATTTTGCTGTCTATACAGCACACTGTCTCAGATTAACTCAGTTGTCCCAAATACTGACCCACTTCTGCTTTTCCAGAGGTCCTCAGCAATCCTCCTGAGCTTCCTCTGCACTGATGGTGATGGTGACAACGATTGAGAGTGGCAGAGGAGGGAGCAAAGGGCCTGTAGGTTTTTCCTTACCGAAGCCAAGAAAAGTGCTTATGCTCCTCTTCTCCACCACCTGGGCTGTTCCCTTTAAGAAATGGAAGTCTTCCCAAAGAAAACAAGCCTTTCTTTTTGGGTGTTTCAAGCCAGCTATTGAGAGAAGCTATGTGTCCATATACTCATTTAGACTTGGACCATTCCCCAGCCATTATAAATGGCTAACACTGGAGATTTAAAATTAGAGAAACATGCTATAAAAGCTAGCTAATCTATCATTCTTCGGGTGGTTCATCTCTTTTAACGACTTTCTTTTTGCTACTGACTCAAACTGCTTAGTGATGCTTATTTAAGTCTAGTTCTGCATAATACTCTTATACTCTACAACTTTGTATCAAATAAAAACAATCCATCATCCAGAACAAACACTTTTTCAGTCTAATTTTCAGATTAGTTGACAGCAATCGTATTTTTCAGTTATAGGCATGCATTTATACTTACTTGATTAGAGAGAAATTTTGTTTGAACAAAACACTTTGAACATTAAACACTGCAGTCATATTTCCTGTAAAAAATGTGATAAATAAGATGCTAAACCACAAAATCCTAGGGCCATGCTATATACACCAAGAAAACGCAATCCTGCAGACTCACAACAGCCCTCCCTGCATAGACTGACCCTTCATTTTCAAAGCCCAACTTATATTAAACATGCACTGAACACAAACAGATTCTCAGCCAAGGACGTATTTTGATGTGAAAAAGCCACATAGTTTCACACTTTTGTGTGGAAAATGGTGTAGCTCAAGAAATAAAGCTGCTGCTTCATCTCATGAGAGACAAGAGGTCTTTTATAACCACTTATAAATGGTTTGATGTTTTCCCTCAGACAACAAGCAGTCATTTACTGGTACATGAGATTTCCATGAAACAAGTCTGAATGTCACCCACCGTGAATAACACATTTAACCCATTTCAGGAACTTTCTGTTAACTCAAGATCACGCCTGAAATACAAAGAAGTGACATTTTACATATTTTGAGAAAACATGCATAATCCCCATGGAACTCAAAACCATGCATCAAACAACAAATATAGCAAACATAGGTGCGACCACGTTGCTGTGGGACAAATCTACTATCAACTACCCTTTTCCTGGATTTCAAAGAAAAATCTCTGAGTAGCAACTGTTTCTCATCAAAGACTAAATATTCTGCAGGTTTCCACTATAGACAAGAACAGATTTCACCCCGATTAAATGTAAAATTACATAAGTTGCAGCTTCACCTTCACTTGCTCCTTTCGGAAGAGAGAACAAAACCCCAACCCAAACCAGCCCTCTCCAGTTTTGGTGCAGCTCTCCAGCAGTCAGGCACAGCCCTGCCCAGCGAGGAGCCGCCAAGGCTGAGGAGCAGGAGGAGGATGGGGATGGGTGCCACACCCTGCGCCCCCCTCCCCTCTGCTCCTCCCCAAGGCTAACCCTGCCCACCGCAGCAGCGGGCTCCCATGGGATGAGCTCCTGATGCGCATCCGACCAACTCCTCGTCCTATGGGGAAGCCTTTGGGGAGAAAAGGCCATCAGCTGCACCACTCACAGGGGGATGCGACTGCAGGCAATTAGTGAGGGGAGAGGCTGTGGCTGTGCTGATGTGATTCAATAGAACCAGTGTATTTTTGATGTTTGCCGATGTGTTTCGTGTTCTCTGCTGCAGCAAGCAGGTCTGCAGCGTGCCAGCAGCTCAAGAAGCCTTCCTGTTCATGCAGTGCCATAAGGAATAAACTTCCAGCAGCTCTTACCCTAATGCAGTGCTCTCAGGCTCTCCTCCCGTGATTGCCATGCAGGTCGCATCCTCACGCTAGACCTGAAACTTTCCAACCCAAGGAGACCCACACAGCAGTATTTGCCTATACTCCATTATGCATGTACACACTCAGAGGTGCAGCAAGACCAGTGAATTTAACATCAGTGATGCAGCATGATGATCTTGACCTTTTAATACTCTATGAAAGGACTCTTCTCAATAGATTTAGAGAAAAAGCATACATTTAATCACATCTGACTAACCTTTACTGGACCAAGCCTTAAGCAGTTTGCTTATATTCCTATTTTTTATGGGCTTTAATTATGCTTGCTTTCTTTATAAAAAACCTTTCAGCTTTCTATGGACAGAGACAACTGCTGACAACATTAAAAGTAAAACATAAAGGTATCACTCAGCTCACCAGGCTGTAAAAGAACAGATGTGCATGGGACACACCTAACCCAGATTTTTTTCCTTCTTTTGGCAAGCAGCCCTCTGACTTGCAATCATTTTGACAGAAAAGACCTCTAACATTGTAAGTAGTTTCCCTTCAACTTCGAAGCAACGTGCATGTTCAGTGGAGGAAATACTTTCCACGTCTGCCTAAAACAGGGGCACATGCCGAGAGCCGTGGTGAGAGTAAGAACCGCCTTGACCCAGCGCTTTCCTCCTCCAGCAGAACCCCAAGAGAAATTAAATCAAGACAGCGCAAGGCCAGACGGGGATGCTTTGCTATTGCGATCACCATAGGAGTTCGAGTTTCTCGAGCTATATGTGATGAAGTTTGGCCTTTGAATTACAAAACGGGACAACCTAAAAGACAAAATCCTATTCCACCCGTCCGCCCCGGTCCCTCTCTGGCAGCCCAAGGGCGCAGGGCCGCACCCAGGATGCGGGCGGACAGACGGACTCGCTCAGCCCGCACTCCGGTCGCACCCGCGGCTTCTCTAGTCCCCTTTCCCCACAGACCTGGCCGGGCACCGACACTTCCACGCTCCGCGGGGCCAGGAGTAGGGCCGGGTGAGAGCGAGGGGCTCAGCGTCCGGGCCGCGCTCCCGAGCACCTGGGAGCGGCGGCGGGTCAGGAGCCAGGGACGCGCGGTCCCGCAGCGCGGGGCGGAGCGGAGCGGAGCGGGGCAGCCCGGCCCGGCGGGGCCCCTCGCTGCCGGCCAGGAGGGGGCCGGCGCGGTGCTGCCACTGCAGCGGTCCGGGGCTGCGATGTGCTCCGTGCATAACCACACCCACCGCATTGCAGAAGCCACGGCCCGGGGCGGGGGGGGGGGTAGGGGGTAACCCCCCCGTGGCGAGTAGCGCAGCCCCGGCCGGGCCCCTGCACCGCCCCAGGTGTGTTGTGTCCCCCAGGTGAGCGGGGCACTGGGGGAGGCACGGCCCTAGGGGGGCTCGGGGTGCGCCCCACCACGCCACACGCCTCCCCCCCGCCCCCTCCGCCGCCTACAGAAGTTTCCCACAGAAATGCGTATCGTCCTAAAAAAAATTAAAATTGCAGTTCCCCCCCAGCCTCGGCGCCCCGGCGGGAGCAGCCGAGCCCCTGTGTGTCCCCGCAGAGCCCCCGCGCCCTCCCCGCTCTGCGGGGCGCACCACTCGCTGCCTGCCCCGGCTCCCCCGGGCAGCCTGGCCGCAAGCACACGCCGCCCCCCCAGCTTAAAAATGGCTCCTAAGAATGATGTAAGTATATATAAACACATATATATTTATATATGTCTATATATACACAGGCTCGCATATATATAAACACGCATCTATCATAAAAAGAGGGAGATGCAATCTGGCCGCGCCCCCCCGGGCATACCCTGAGCCCCCCGCTGCGGGAGGGCACAGCAGGCAGCGGGGCGGAGAAGCGCGGAGGTTCCTCGGGAGCGGCGGGGGCGAGCGCGGGGCTGCTCCCGGCGGCCACGCGTCAGCAGCGGCGGCAGCGCAGCCCGGCTCTGCCCAGAGCGAGCCTCCGCCGCTCCCCAGCAAATCAGGGCCGCCGAGGCTCCTCCGGAGAGAGGGAGGGAAAAAGGAAAGGGGGAAAAAAAAAAAAAACTGTGCTCCGGGGAGAGCGGCAAAAGCTGGATGCCAGCAGGTTTGGGAAGGCAGCTTTCCCGCCTGCCCTCCTCCCTTGGCCACAGAGGGCTGCTCCCCGGGCACGGCATAGATCCCCCTGCCACCTCCGCCCAGCACAGCCATCCCCACCTGGGTCCGAAGGGATCCGTCCGGTTTTTGGCTCAGCTAAATGAATCCATCTATTTAGGGAGCTGAGTTTAGCTGCTGCAGTTGCAGGCAAACCCCCGCGATGGAGAAGTTCCCTGTCAACTTAAAAGCGGCAAGCTGTGAGCTGGCAAGGTCTGGCTTTGAATTACTCGTGGGGGTTTTAATGGCGGTGGGGGGTGGGGAGGTGTGTTACCAGCCTTTTCAATTTTAATTTTCAGTGACAAACTACACGTTCTTAAAATCTGAACCATATTTCCCTCAACAAAACTGACAAAATGGAAAAAAAAAAATTAAAATATATAGGTCCTGTTGCACATCAGCTCCTGGTCCAAAAGGGATAATGTAAAACTGAAGATGACTTTGAAGTTTCTACCCCAGTACAGACCACAAAATGCCACAGATCAGAATGTATCAGAAATATGTAGTCCATATAAAAGCAGTTTGGGAGGGGATTAATCCTACTTGCACCATTCCAATATGTTAAATACATAGCTCCTCTTAGAGCAAAACACTGACTTCTCCTCTCTACACATAGGAGTGGCTGTTGGGTTTGAGACTCTGCTGCATCACTGTGCTCAGAAGCACTGCTCATTTGCTTGTCTGGGGGACCAGAAGCAGCTGAATTTGCTCTTTTCTAGAGGAGGAATTGGCCACAGGAAGGGCAGTGATGGCTTGGCTGCAAAAGAGTGACAGATCAACACAGTTTGATGCTGCACCTTCAATCCTTGTGCAGCAAAGTAGATAAGTGAGGCTTATTCTCTCTTTAGATGGGGCACTTTGAGAGCTCTCAAAACTTAGGAGATCCAAATTATACTCAGAGCTCTGACATGAATCAAAGGGGGAGGGAGGGGCAGGGAATAGCTCTTTTAATTAGCAGCATCTCTGGGGGATTTAAGAAGAAGGAGGTTTTGACAGGAGGCAGAAGCATACCATTTCTGAGATCTGCAAAACTGTGCTGTTCTGTATTTCACATGGAATTGTAGCCAGAGACACCCTGCCCTCTTCACCTGCTATGCAAGAGTGCTGTTGAGCAGACCTGGCACACCAAAATGTGCCTGAGAAGAGAGTTCAAAAGGAAAATGCATGCCATCTACTAAGAGAGGGCATAGCTTTGGTCACACAGTTGAAATAACAAGACTTGTATAGTCTTTTCTACCAGGAGCTCTGGAAGCCATCACAGATCACAAGGGAATGGACTTGACAGCTAAGATGCACATTAGAGTTAACAAGGTTTGATTTGAAAAAAACAGAACAAGAGGAAAGGAAGAAAAGGACTGAGTTCCTCTGAGTCAAATTGAGTCAAAAGCAAGCTAGGAGACTTGAGAAATATTTGTGAAAAAGCCAGCAAGAATTTACCAGCTCAACCTTTGGCAGCTCTTGCTGTGCCCATTACAGAGGAAGGTGTTGACATCACTTTTAAGAAGACACATCACAGGAATATTAGTGCTCCCTAGCCACCCAAGCTGTCCTTGAGCAGTACTGCAGGCAGATTTGCCCCACAGTTACACTATTCTCTGTGATCCCTTTTGTGGATATTCTGCATACATAATGGCATCTTTCATCTGAGGCTCTCATTTAACCTCAAAGCATCAAGTGGTATTAACAGGCTGCTCCTACATCCAGGAAATCTTCACAAAAGATTAAAGGCAACTGGTACCTCTGGGCTACCAATATGGGCCTAAGTTTCAGCGTTCTCAACACCCACAGTATTTTTTTTTTGTTTGTTTGTTTTCAAATGTTAATTTCTATTTCCAATGTGAGTTTGTGGTGCAACTTGCCATGACTGTCAGAAGGAAGATCCAAGGAAGTGTAGGTTTCCATGAATCAGCAGTTTTGTTGGTTTTTGGTTTTTTTTTTAATGCGTTCTAAGTAACTTATAGCAAGCCTGAATCCATAGTCTTCTTACACAGGTGGGAAATGTGAATAATCCCCTGATTTCCCAACCATCTACTCATCCTAAGCCCTTACAAGAGATATCTCTTCATCTTCCCTCCAAAACAGTTTCCTTCCCCCTGTGCCATATACCTTCCCCATATTTTCTCCATTTTCTGTATTGAGATGGCAGGACCCAACTGGATGAGCAGGAGTCAGAGTCACTCAGGAGAATGGCACATAGCTGGGGAAGGCAGTAAAATAGGTAGAAAGTCCTGCCTTCCATTCTCTTTTCTATCCATCCACCCCTTTTGCTGTTCCAGTTTCTCCCCTTTGGTGAACACTAGCAACTTGCTTTGAAGGGAAGTCCTTCAAAGGGAGGAAGAAAAAGCCAGGGAAAAACAGCAGTAAACACAGCCTCTGACATGAAGCAGGTGAACTAGAGGTGGGGAAGGAAAAGGTGCCAGCACACACATACACACACACACACACACCACACACCCCTTCCCCATGGGGTTCCACTCAGAGGAAAACAATTGTAAGGAAAACAGGCCAGTGCAAAGCATTTGGCTACTACAATGACTTTTTTTATAGGGGAGAGGAATGGGGAGACACATGGTCTCTGCCAGGAAAAGATGAATAGGCAACCCTGGAAGAACAGGGACAAGGATTATTGCCCAGCTCTGGGAACTGATGCCCAAAACATTCTTGTGATTCCCTAATTGATTGGACATGGCATTCAAAATAGCACATAACAGAAAAGCAAGGCACAAAAATGCTATCAAACTCAGCAAAAAGCTGTCTCAAGTCCAGCCAACGATGAATTAGCTGGGCACAGCACTTTGAAAAATGGCAAGTACTATGAAAGTACCAGCATTAATACAGCATTATTAAGAAGATACTTCTTAGCAGACAGGAGCTTGGCACTATCTGTCTAGACGGGCAGATGGGTTTGGAGTCAAACTGATTTTTTTTCTTTTTTTTTATTATTACCGTATCCACTTCCATTTATTAAAAGCAAACCATTCTGTCCATGACTCATGCAGCTTAACTTTCTGCATGGCAATGAAACAAAATTCTCATAATTAAGAATGATCACTGTGAACAGATGAAGGTAAGATTTAGAAATCAAACCAAGTCTTCTATTCCCGTCCTCACTCAAAACAAACATAATGCCCACTAATTGGCCAATATTACCATTGCCTTCAGTAGTAAACCTTTAGACGAGCTATCCTTAAGCAGAACTCAGTGACACAGCAGGTTGGATTCATCCTTGACACTGGTTTACTGACCTCAGTGAAGAGATTTATTTGGTCTGTTGTCTGTAACTCGTACTCTGCCAGTCACTGCCAAGTCCACCCCTTCTTAAGACTACTCAAGGAACAACAATTTGGCCCCGGTGCTTTGCAACTGAAATCTTGCCTCCAGAAGATTTACAGCAATTAATTCAGCACTGCTCTTTGACACTTTCATATCTGTGGGTACTTTCTGACTGAGAGCATTAACTGGATTATCAAGGATTACCTCCTGCTTCAGCTCTCCAGCCCCCTTTATGAACCAGAGGTAGCCATATTTTATGGATCCGTGATGCTTTGGGATGTACCTGAGGCTGTGACCAAAACATACAAGGGTTAGCTTTCAGAGAGAATAATAAACCGAAGCTTTTAATCACAGTTAAGGTTTTAATTTTTGATTTATTTTGTTTATTCATAGTCATTAGTAGTCTGTTTTAATATAGTAGTCTGATTTAATATACACTGACTACAGGAAACCGGCAATGCAATGTGCAGTCAGTACAAATTTATTTTCGTTTCAATAGGGTTCCTGGACAGCCCAACAATAAGGGAGGCAAGGACAATTCTTGTTTTCCATTAGCAACTCTAGGACCACTAGATTCCCAGATGGCAACCATCTCTATGGAGGTCAACACAGACTATTTTCCTTCACTGGGCTGCTTCCTTTATTCTTTTCCATACAATTAAACTCAGGTCTGCTTTTAATTATGCAACTATTTTTTCACTCTTCTATGTCTTTTCATCTAATTCAGAGAAGGTTTTAAGCTGAAGTTTACCTCAACCATAAGCTAGAGTCTCATTGAGTCAAAGAGGAATCAATGCTTATATTTATGGACTACTATCAGAAATAGAAATGCCATCTTGAATCATAACTTCCCCCTACAAATCCCATTTAAGATGCATCTTCCTCATGACACCTATAATAAAGCAACATGCAGTGGCCAGGTTAATAGGCATAGCCCCCAACTGCTTTCATATCATTTGTCTTCGTTAGCTGCAAGATTTACCAGGGAGGGAAGGCACTCTATCTAATGAGTGTTTGCAAAGCACCCAACACAGTGCAACTCTCATCTTAATGAAGGTTAACAGCAATTAAGGGAGGCAGTAGTAGGTTCTTGTTTAAAGTAGAGTGAATGCTTATGTTTACCATCATTCTAAAATGCTGTTGCGAGAAGATAAGAAGACGTGCTCAAAGTGGAACATGTTTATCTTTTGTCTATGGTTTCTTATATGCTCAGATGTCCCAGGCTGATTTCTTCGGTAGTTGAAGGACTACTTTAGGCTCAAGGATTCCTTACAATTAAAGCATTTCTGACC
>VRYO01001463.1:49344151-49365812 GCA_009812075.1 Sialia sialis
CACAAAACTTTACAGCAGAAGTGGCTGCTCTTCCTAAAACAAGGACCTGGGGCTGTGCCCAGTGGCTCCAGGCCCACCAAGCCAGATGTCACCCTTGCTCCTCACATCCTGTCCCTGGCTCAGTTTGCCACATTCTCCCAGTTAGACATCTGCAATACTAACAGGACAAACGTCTCCACCAGTCCCACAATTTCCCAGCTGCTCCTTCCCACCATCCTGCTCCTGCCCCTTTCAGTTAGCCACTACAAATATCTATCAAAGCCGTGGGAAGAAGGCAAACCCTTTCAAATTAGAACTGAAAATGGAGGAGTAACAATAAATCTGATAAATCCCTCACTGAGATTCCCTGTGAGATCTCATCAATACAAGACTGAGAAGTGGGTGGTGTGGTGTGACATGAGCAGTGAGAATGACAGCAACATCACACCATTGCCTCTGTCAGGGGCTATGCCAGCTTGTGCTGGCATCAGATGACGATGTTAGGCATCAGCCTTGATTTATGTGAGCAACTGGTCAAAATTATACCCCTATCCTTCAGCCTCCACCTGAGTGGGGTTCAAGGGGACCAGCCCACCTCCAGCAAACAGCCTCTGGATACAGCCAGCAGCTCCTCCACCTGACATTTGTAGCTGCTCAGATGCTTTCAAAATGCATTAAAACATGATCTGATTCAGATTACAGTTTAAGTCTCACATTCAATTCATGGGAAACTGCCAGTAAAAACGAAGGTAGTGAAGAGACATTCATCTCTTCCTTCTGCTTCAACAGCTTACTCCCTCTGCAACTCACTTTCACTATCAGGGAAAAATCAGGAGTTACTTACTGATCCAGGTTTTCTGTGTTTTTTCCTCGGCAAATATAGTGGCATACCTCCATGCCTTGTGTGCACCCAGTAAATTGTATATCAGGATAGAAAGTAGCAGAGGGTCACACTCCACTGTTTCCTTTCTAACTGAAATGCAGCCAGTTGCTAACTGGACACAGACCTGCAAAACAATCCTGTGATATATGCCTTGGGATCTCTGAAGGGTAAATCTTCTTAATAGCATGAAAATTACACTGGTACAGTCGGGAGGTGAGAAAAGGCAACACCAAGACAAACCATCATCTTCAACTCACAGCTTTAAACAAATTTCACTCACCCAAATGACCAATGGTATGTGTCTGTCCCCTAGGCACTGAAAAATAGCCAGAAAAGCATCTCAGTTTCTCACCTTATGAAAAGCTTTTTACACTTTCCAAATAACGAGTATCATGAACAGCCTCTCACAGTGCAAATGTTTAATTTATTACACATCCCTTGAAACAATAATTTTAGGACTGGGTTTACTTGGTCACCACCAGGCGCTGCTCCCAGTCACCCTGTGTGCAAACATCTGTCCAGCTGCTCCCACAGAATCACATGCATAGCCCCAAAGTTGCCAAGCAACATCCTGGATGCCTTAAGCATCAGGCCAGCTTGCCTGCTTTAAAAAAGTTACTTGGAAAAACAGGCTGATAGGAATGCACAAACTTACATAAGGCTCCTGCATTTAGAAGAAGAGATGCTCTGCTGATTTCCCAGAAAATGTTTAGGTGCACAATTTGTTGTTGGTAGAAAAGTAAATGTAGTAATTCCTGCCATCATCTTAATTAAAAAAAAAATAAATAATAAAATTTAAAAAAAGGCAGCAACTTGTGAGTGGAAGTTTGGAAGTTTCTAAGGTTTCTAAACTAAAATCTGAACAAATATTCAGGTTGAAAAATCTGTTTGCTGGGCAAAACCACACTAAGCACACATTGCCTTTCCATTCCCTACCCAAATCCAGGAATAAGCAAGCAAGCCTTCAGTGTACCTGGGGGCTGACACAGCCCCACTGATGACAAAGTTAAACACGTGTCAGTGGTTTCAAAATACATCATTAAAATAATGTATTTGAAAAGAGCCTGTGAACCAAAAAGTACCAGGCCACAGTCTCCTCCACATTTGAACTCACTTTGCTCAAACTTTAGTCAAATTATTTCCCAGGCCCTCTTTAACACACCAATCAGAATAGCTAAGAACCCGCACTTTTCTGGGTTTCAATGTAGCTCCTCTCTCAAAACAAAGTAACAAACAGAATAAGAGCGACTGGAATCTCTGTTTCAAGATAAAATCATGTCAGTAGTGTCAGGGCTTAAAAACAGGACTGGTCTACAGTTTCCCAAGTTGTCTGCTTGACTCTTATGAGACCATGGTGATGGATTGCATCACTCTGCACTTTGGTATCTTGACCATGTGCTTCGGTCAAATTTGCAATTGCCATTACACCTGTTAACATGCACCATGAGCAGTCCTTTCTCAACCAAAGTAACCTGAACTTGCTGATGCAAGGGCAACAAGGCTGGAAGAGGCGCATTTTCAGTTTAAGACATTGTTTTGTCCTGACAAGACATAAAGTGTAAGACAATGAAACCTAAAAATATTTTCTCAAAGGAAAGACACAGTGGCATTGATGCAAAGCATTACATTTACACAATATGCAGTGTGCAGTTGCTACCTTTGCAATTGCAAGAAAATTCTATAATTCAATTAGTTTGGAATAAAATGCCCCAAACCCCTCAAATTCTGACTTTTTTATTAAGTCCATTCCTGGAGGTATGGTCCATTTTACTGCTATTTGTACAGCAGCTAATCTATAGTCTAAGAGTTATTTTTGGCAGAAGAAAGAAGCTACAAAGAAACACAAGCAAGCCAGATAAATGAACTCATAAAACAGCCTTCAGAGGGTTCAGCTGACTTCAATGAGTTGCTCTCCTATCTTCCTTTCACATTTTGGGGAGAAAAATTGGAAAGATGAAAATGAAGTATGGGAAAGGTTGGATTCATAAGGTTTTATTATTGCTCCTAGTCCTCTACAGTCCGTCGTTACCCCACCAGGCTGAGTGCCCCTCTGGATCTTTCTGCCAGGCAGGAAGGAGCAGATGCCCTGGCTGTGTGCATGCTGACAGGCAGCCCTGCTCACGCTGATTGTCTGTCACAACATACGCCGTGATTACCCAGACAGCACACCTGCCTGCTAGGGCCACACAGGGCCCAGCTCACGCCAAAACAAAGTGTGGCCCTTAGAGAGAGGGGCAAGCTTTGCTTCTCCCAAGCAGCCATCCTAGACCACCATGGCTGCACCACCACCACTCATCTTTATTTGTCAAACCGCTACACAGGGTGGGTTTGAATGCTTAGCATCAAAGATCCTGTGGCAGTATCTTGTGGTGCAGAGCCTCTGTGTCTCTCCCTGTGCCAGACATCCTTTGCTTTGCATTAAGTAATACGAAGCCTTGCTTTATTTTCCTTTGTGAGGGACTCTGCCACGCTATGAAGGAATCTGAAAATGATTATACAGACGAATGATGAAATGTGAGCTCTTGTTCGCATGCTCCACTCAAGCAAAAAGGCAGGAGATAGAGCTACTTACTCTTGGAAAACTGAGGTTTGAGTATCCACCACAACTGTGGTGATGCATTTCTTGGGGTGCAAGACTACCAAACTGCTTCAGAGAGCAAGATCATTTTTGTGTAGTACTCTGAAATTATCTTCAAAAAGAAAGTGCTCTCATGTCATCAGTAAATTTCTCTCTGGTAAGTTTCATTGTTTGTTTTCCTTTCCCCTATTTTTAATGAGTAGCAAATAGCAACAACAACAACAATAGTAATAATAATTTTAAACCCTAACTTTTAATGAACAGTTCTTGGAATAACAAGGCAAAATGTCTAGCCTTTGAGAGAAATAAATTTTCTTTGCTCCACAACACCCATGAAATCAAATACAGTAATTTAACAACTATAAGGTGCACTTCCAGGCTGTCAGCAATTTTCTGAACTTTGTCCATATATAAGGCGCACTGGACTATAAGGCGCACTTTCGGGTTTTGATCAAAATTTTAGTCAAAAGGGTGCGCCTTTTGATGCCTATGCATGAAATTACTGTAATCTGACATCCGTCCCCTACAATGATTAAAGTAAGGACTTCTGAAGTTAAACTCACCAATGATGAACTTACAAAGAAAAGCAAACCAAAATTTTTGTGACCTTGAAATGCCTGTGAAATATAAGATCTCTTGCAAAAGCTGCATCATTAATGTGGATATTTTATTCACTTACCCTCTTCAAAGCCTCTTCAAAGATAAAATCATGCTCCCTATTATTTATCAATTTTATTTAGGCTAATCAAATAAAATTTTCACATTGCAACTTCCTAGATATCCCATTATGTGATGTGTCTAAAGTTTGCATAGAATTCATCAGTCAATGAACGTAGCAAAGCAATGTTCAGCAGGCAATTACAGCATCTGAAAAACTCACCATAAAAGAGCAGTTACAACGCATTATGCACATGCAAACTGAGTTATTATGGTAAGATAATGTAGCATGTTACATCTTACTTTCTATCTTTGAAGTCCTTAATACCCTCAGCTTCCCCACCATGTGTACAGCAACTGCTCTTAACCACTTCTTGTTACCTCTTTCGGTGTCTGAAACTTATAAAACACTTGCATTGTGTAAGGAAAAGATCAGCTAATTTTGCTTACTTACAAAAGAAAAAGGAAGCTAAGAAAAATAGAGAAATTTTTGAAATGTCTACAGCAGTGTAAAAGTTACTAAGGTAAAGAATAAGGAATATTTTTGGTACAGTTTACTTAGCTCACAGAAAGCAGTTATAGCTGTGCTTAGGCATTCACAAATATTTGAGAGCTTTACATGTGGGGAACAACCATGTACAGAGATGTCAAATTTGAGAAGAGTGAGAGAGAGAGAAACAGCAACTCCTTGTAACCATGCAGCCAGTGCTGAACCTGCACAAGCCCAGGGAAAACCTCCACCTTCTGGAGACCTGTAGTGGGAACTCATCTCCACAAACCCTGCACTCAAGGTCAAGGGGGCTGGAGAGGTGAAGAACACAGCTGGTATCCTGGGTACCTGAGCAAACACCTGAGCACGACTCCAGAGGGTACTAAGATCACATTGCAGGAAGACTGCATCTTAAATACTGGTTTGTGATCAACCTGGTTTGTTATGAAGGACCAAGAATTAATCGGACATGAGAAATCTAGGTTATATGGAACAGATGAGATGAAAATACTAACAGGTGGAGCAGGTTAAAGCCAGCTTGAAATTTTTATCAGAGAAAGTATTTTGGAAGCATTACAATGTAGCAACAATATCACTTTGAACTATATTGTATATTCTCTTTCACAAATTTCCAATGTTCCTATATTTGCTTCTACACCAGGTTCTCTTTACACATACATTTGGGGAAATAAAAGTATACCAGGTCTTTTTGATAATTTCAATTCCCTCTTCTTCTTCCCACACATATCTTTGCATTTCCACTTTGCTTAAGCCTTATGGTTCCAAAGAGCAGTAAAGTAACTGGTGGAAGGGAAGCTGAATTTTGTAATAGCTACTGAAATGCGAAAACTAAAAATGGAAAGGAGAGGTGGTATGTATCATGCTGAGTCACATGACATTTCTGAAATCACAACAAAGAAAAGTTTTAGATTTTTTTTTCATTAATAATAGCATTGTATACCTCAGACTCCTTAGTGGACAGGCAGTATTTGGAACCTGCTCTTATCCAGGCTTCTTATACCTCTATAGACTATAATTTTCCTTACTTTTTGCAGTCTTCATTGTACTCTGATGAAGTTTACTTTCTAGCATAGAAGAAAATTGAACTAATTATGGCTATGAGAATAAGAAATAAAAATCAAGGCATTTTGTCCAAGTGTTCACTATAAAAACTGAGAATGCACCCACCTGTTCTAACATCTATTATGTTTCCTAGTAAGTGATTTTATGAAGTACTATTCTCCAGCTATTTTAAACGATAGAAAGATATTAGGAAAAAATTCTTAACTAAAAAAGATGACAAGCACTGGAACAGGCAGTCCAGCGAAGTTGTGGAATCACCATCCCTGTAAGTGTTAAAGAAAACATGTAAATGTGGGACTTTTGGACATGGATTAGTGGTGGGTCTGGCAGAGCTGGGTTATTGGTTGGACCTGACAGTCTTAAAGGTGCTTTCCAATCTTAATGATTCTATGATTTTCAAGACCAGAATCAGATCAAGCACTTTGCTTAAAGAAACAGGTTTCAAATCCGATTTGAAGCTGACTCTGAGCATGTTGGCGAGAGGAAAGGAGGGGTCAGACAGAAGCAGCTCTGCTTCCTCCACACCATTTCCTACTGCATACTCTGCTCTCTGGCAGCAGCCAGGAATTATAGTGGATTTCACAAGATGGCTTCTCTGCCTGAACCATTGGATTGTTTGTAAAACTCAGAATTAAGGCAGCATTATAACCACACAAAGAAGCCGCCTCTCTGCCTGTTGGCTCTTGGGTTACCCATCAGCAGTACTGACGGGCCTTATCTCAACACATTCTTTTCCAACCAAGCCACTGAGAAACAACAGAGACTTTCTAAACCTCTGTTTGAAAATCTTATCACTCACTCAACAAGAGCCTTAAACAGACTATCAGGAGTCCCACAAGTACAGCACAGGTGGGAAAAATATGAAGTCAGTTTTATCCATACTATCTTCCATAGTAGCTTTGCATAAGCAAACATGGTATTATTCTCCCTTGCAACAAAGAGGTCTAATCTCAAGTTCAGTGGGTGAAGCCCCCATCATTGAAAAGGAAGGGAAAACTCATCTTTTTAACAATGCAAGGGCGTCCCTGATATTCCTGGTGGCCAAGCCCAACAAAACCAACAGAAATACAGTGTCAGAGAGAAACAGTGCATTGTCTGACTGCTCTGTTTCACAAATTAGACTATTTTAATAGCTGTACAGTTTTAACTCAATTTCTTTATTTGCTTTTTTTCCAAGTGTAGCACTGCTGTATTTGTGGAGAATTTTTTAAAATACTTTATTTTCTAAATAAATAAAAAGAGTACATTCAAGAGAAACAGCTACATTATACTTAGCAATGAACTAATTATTACAAAATACACACTCATCCCCAAAGAATTCTAGCCTAATATTTAGCCCATTTGATAATTCAATTCAAATGCAGACAATATTTGAAAATTACACAAGCACACTTGCACGTAAAAAGACAGAAGCTGTGTTTAATATGGACAATTAGTGCAATTACAATAATTTCTCATCCAAGTCATGTGTGCAGTTGATTCTGTGTGCATCTCTCAGCATTAGACCTGCTGGACTCCCCAACTCCTCCCACAGCACGTGAAGGTCATCTGCTTTTAATGACGGAAATTTAGTGAAACAGCTTGGTTTTTTTATTGCATTGGAACTGGTTTTAGTCAGGGCAGCTCGCAGCTAAATGGCAGGCAGAACAAGAAAATTCGATTAAAATAGCTCTGAGGCAAAAGGAGATGAGTGTATTAGGGAAATATAAATGGGATTTAAATGAGTGCTACAAGAGCATGACCAGCCCACACCACAACCCCGTCTTTCCCTCTTTCATATCCATGTTTTTCTCTAGCAATGAAGAATATTTTTAAATAGGTTGCTCCATTTCACATCTTTATCTTACCTCAGCCTGCAGCAAACAGGCACAGAGGAGTCAGGTTTTCACCAATCCTGCCACACCAATCCTTCCCTGTGCAGAACTTCTTTCCAAAACACATAGTCTGGAGTATCCCTCTTTCCCAAGCCTATTTTTTGTCCCCCACTAGAGAGAGAATGCACACAGAGCATCTTGTCTGCATGATGCCAGGCTGAGCACAGGCAGGGCATGAGCTGCCATCAGCCTCTGAGTGAAGAGGAGAGGAAGAGTAGGACACAGCCCTCACAGCTCCAGGGCGGCTCTGCCAGGAACTTCAGAAATTAGCCTGAAAGTTATTCAGGCCAGCAGAAACATTACCAATACTCACAGATTCACACAAATTGCCCCAGAATAATTCCCCGCCCCCCTGATTTAAATCATTGCAAGACATTGCTCCATGTGTGATCAAGGGTAGTATAACATTTTCTTGGGAGTAGTTTGGGGCCTATTCTCTAGAGCTCACTTTAATCTAAAGAGTCCTAGAGAAGAACTTCACCCGTGAACTGTGCAGCTTCCCCAAGAGCCTTGTCTTCTGTACTAGGGCTCATCCATGCCTTGCTTTGCAATTACTTAATGAAATTCCTTCCCTTCATCACTGCTTGTGGCACCACTTTTACTTCCCAGCTGCAGAAAACTATCTAGATAAGGGAGAATCAAATCCTTTTTAGTCTCATCAGACATCAGAGAGTCCTACATCATACAGAAGAGCAGCAAGAATAAAATTAACATTTTATATTCAACTACTTCTGTGTCTCTCAGTGAGAGTCTCTCTTATTTTTTAATTTTTAAATCAACTGCATATGTTTTTGCATAACATCTACCCTAGATCCTAACAAAAAATTTGTTTTCAATGGGTCTCTGTTGATAAAATAGCTGTGATGTGCAGCTATATCCTACTGTACCAGGGCTGGATCAGATACCAGGACTCATCCAAACTACCAATTCACTCTGTTTCTGTGACTCTGCCACAAGTTTAAAAAAAGCCATCAAAGCAATGTTCAAGTAATGCACGTTACACAAGTTCAACCTCGAAGTTTTGCTTGTCAGAGATAACTAAAACCAGGCATTTTCTGAACTAATGTGAGTCAAACAAAGTTGTGGTTGTTGTTTTGCTGGGTTTTTCTCTATTTTTTTTTCTTTTCTTAGCAACAAACTAACGCTTCTTCAAGCACAAATATTTTATTTTCTCAAAACATGGCCAAATTTTCCTTGCAGCTTACATGATAGCCTTAATATAATGAACTTGGGATGAAAATAGACCTCAGAGGACAATGAATAAAACCTTTTCTGTCCTTAGTACCATCTACTACTAGGGCCACCTTCTTTTTAAGAAAGATAAAATATTTTTCTCCTGCATTTTCATTCTTTTTCCTCACATCCAATTTATTTCACAGTTTTAGTTATCCCTTTCAGATGTCAGTATGAAAACAACACATAATACACATAAACAACCATTAATAAACATAAAGCCACTTTATTAATTCTTCACTTGTAGCATCTCAGAACTCCAGGCAATGAAAAGAGCTAAAGCACACTATAACCTCTGCACATCAACAACAGGTAACCCTTGCTTTAGACAGCCAGGATTTAGACTAGAAACAGCACTAAATTGAAATTGTTTTGAAACTAAACCCCCTTTTCACAGTGAATCCCAGCAATTTTACATTTCTTACAAGTAATTATGTTTATGTTGTGTCTAGAGCAAGTGTAACTTGGCAGGAGTGCAACAGCAGACAGATATGGCAGCGGGAGAAAAGACAGCAACTCTAAAAATAAAGGCTTCAACAGTATCACAAGCAGGAGCCAAAATTCAGAAGAAATATGTATTCGCTGTCAGGGAGGTTAAAGAACTGTTGGAAACCCATGCAGCAGAACAGTCCACTCAGCCTCTGAAAGACAATTTTACCTTCTCTTTAAGTGAACTGGACCAGACAACCTGGACAACCTTCTCCGTTTATATCAGTAATGCTGAGTAATGCAAGCAGACTAAGAAATTTCAGAGGAATCATTAGGGCCAATGCTTACCATAAAAAGAAATTGACAAAATTAATAGGAACACAATTTTATAGGTAAAATAATCCACCAGAATACATTAGCATTATACAAGTCAATACTTTGAAATGCCAGAATTAAGTTGCCTTCTACTGATGCACTGTGTTCAACTTTCCTCTTTCTTCTTTTTTTTTTTTTTTGGCCAGGAAGGGAACTGCTGTTTTATCCAGTGGAAAAGGTAAAGAGTATTTAAGGAATTGAGTTGTGAAGACAGAGTTATCAATTTCCTTGCTTTTTTACTTGCTTTCCTGTGGTGCTTAACACTGATAAACGAGCACTGCAAGAATAGCCATCAATACTGATAATTGCCCTCTTTCCAGCCATATTTTCCACACAGGGGACCGAGCCACACACAATGATGTCAAAAGCATCCATCAGTTTGGGATGCCCAACAGGTGCCACCCAGGCAAGATCATTTACACCACCGCCTGGTACCTTCCAGCACAATCCCAGTACTTCTCAGCTGCAGCTCATCATTTTTGAACTGAGATTCTCAAATCACAGCTCAACCCTCAGAAAAGGGAAAATTCAGGTAATTGACATAGCCTCACTAGGGAACTTCAGGGTAATGGACAGGACTGAATGGATCAGTCCAGTCCAGCCCAGTACTTCATCACCCCCATGCCTTGCCCTATTTATTGCAGCCCTTCTGCAAAATATAAACAGGAGTCTGGCCAGCTTCTGAGCACACCACTAAACAAATCCTACCTAGGGCAAAGCAAAGATATCAATCTCTAGACCCTTTCCCTAACTTATTTCTGTCCTGCTTCCTTCTTTTCCCCTACTTTCTGATCTTCATCACACTTTCTACTCCAAGATTTCTCTCCCATCCATCCCTAGTTTTACCAACCTGAACTCAAATTCTCATTGAAAATAAAGTTTCTGTGCAGTACTTCGCTCAGTAAGGCCTTGCCAAAAAGGTGTGCAACCTGCCAAGCTAATAGGCTTTGCCTGAAAGCACAAGAACAGCAGAACTTTTGAGAAAGAACAGAAAAATAAATCCTAATACAGGTAAAACAATATATTATCCTTTCATTCCTGAAAACAAATTTGATGTAATTTTGGCTTAGGAAAAAAACGCAAGTCCCATCTCTTCCTCTCCAGGTGAGGTATGCACTCCTTTTGGATAAACGAGTTAGCTGAAGTATTTCAAATCAAGAGTAATTATGGGTTGAAAAGTACTCTCCATGAGAAACACCTGGCTAGCACAAAAACGCTAAATAAATGAAAAAAATTATAGCAACATGACAAAAATCTAAAGTGTTTAAAAAAGCATAGTATTTTAACTGAATCATTGAATAATTATGATTGGAAGAGACCTCAAAATCAAAGTCCTATCTCCTTGCTGAAAGCAAAGTTAACTTCAAAGTTAGATCAGACTGCTCAAGCATTTGTTCTGTCAAGTTCTGAATATCTTCAAGGATGAAGACTGAATATTCTCTGGGCAGCGTGTGCTGATATTTGATCATTACCAGGAAATTTGGTTTTTTACACCTAGCAAGAAATCCTGCTGCTACTGTACACTTTCAGGATGAGTCTGATCCACCTGATACATAAACCATTTGTAAGATTCCCCTTTGATTAATTTCTTCTCTGGGATACATAAAGTCACACTTTCCATCTCTCTTGGTCTTTCATTTCATTCTTCAGCCTCCTTGCTATCTAGATAACCTTCGTTCTGAAAATTAAAGCCTTTCTACCATGGGAGCAGGACCCAAAACTGGGCCCAGGACTCCAGATATAACCTGTATTTTGCTGACTGGAGGGTACTTGTTTTGACATTCCATTTGTGCTCTTTTTTAACCATGGACACGTTTTAGTGGAAGACTTAGCAGTGTTATGCTTATGGCTGGACATAATAATCTAAAGGGTCTTTTCCAACCTAAATGATTTTATGGTCTGTGATTCTGTCATTGCCCTTCACTGCTCACTTACTTTCAGCTTGCCCACCAAAAGGACTGGTAGGTCCTTTCCTGCAGTCCTGTTGCTGAGGCAGCCATCCCCCAGCCACTGCTTATTCCTTCCTAGGTGCAGTTCTCTGTATTTTTCTTTGCTGAGCTTCACAGGGTTCCCTCTCAGTCCACTAGTGCAGCTTTTTGTGGCTCTCCTTAACTCCTAAAAACTTCAGTCCTTTGCATGGCACTGTAACAGTGAATGGGAATCACATTCATCAAGGGAAAAGTCTTTGGAGCATAAAGTCACCTGGCAGAGTGGCCCATCAAGACCTGGATCCTAGCTATTCTAAATTGCTCATGTCCAAGCCTCGGATTGAGACACACCTGCTCAGTCAGGGAGCCCCTCAGTACCCATTGCTCTCAAAGGCAGCCCCATTAAAGCAGGGCAAACTCCGCAGGTTCATGAAGCCTTCATTAGAAAAGCCCCCAAACCACTTCCCGCAGAAGGAACAGGATATGTTTCTTCCATCATCCCTTATGGAAATATTAACTACCTCATCTGAAGGCAGAACACAAACTAGGAAGCACTAAACCAGATGTGGAACAAGAAGAAATGATGGATCTTTTGGGAAGCAAGATGAAGGATGTAGAATTGACAGGTTTCTTTTTCCCCTCTCTGAGAGGAGCATGAAGCTGATGGATGATTTTTTTAAGGAACATATTGTTAAAAATGTTGGCAACATATTATCAACCTCTAGGGTCGTCTTAATCAATTAAAATGTCTTGTCTCTAGAATAATCAAATTAATGTTAGACACAAAAGTTGAAGAAAAAGCAGGAAGCTGGAGAAAGGAATAGGTTTAGCTGATTCATTCCTCTGAGGTTTTTGTTTAATTACACTTTTCCTACAATGGAGAATGAATTGTTTCTCAAGTATAAAGTTCATGGAAGGTAAATCCGTCCATCTCCACTGCAGCAATGTACTGATGGGAGAATGCTGTGTTCCTACAATATTTAATTGACCCAGTAACTAATGTGACTGGCTTCTCCCTAGACCTAGTGTATGGCCCCACACCAAACAGCTGATGGTGATCTCAGCTGGGGTGTAATCACCTCCCACACCAAGGGCATTGCAGTTGTACTCCTTGTCTGACAAAATACTTTAACAACATCCCTGCTGTGGCCAGCTTTGCTTCCTCATCATCCTCTGCCCCTTCCCAAACTATCAAAGCACCATGTGCTACATTCCTGGGGGATTATTGGTGTGACTGCACTTGTTATCTCACCCTCTGCTAGAATGGAGGGCTGCAACAATAGCACTGAACTTCAGTATTTGTACTTGGTCAGATGTTTCTACTGTGGAACAAACATAAAAAGAAAAGTTGCTGTTTGCTAGTAGTTCAGCTCCACTTGTGGTTACTGGATTGGATGTCAGGGTCAAGAACTAGACATGAAAAACACAGATCTGATGCTCTCTGTAGGGAGCCAGTTTCTCATCTGTCCCAAGCTGGCACAGCTCCACATTGGCAGTCTGACTCCCAGTATAAATGGGCTATAAAAACATGGTCTTTTCTTTATCTGTGAGGCTTGGGGTATCTTAAATTTGACAGTCACTGAATGAAACCTTACTCTGAAGTTTAGAGGCAAATTATTGAACTGACTTGTTAAATTACATTTCATTAGCTGTAGGAACATTACAATTTCAGCCTCTGTTATTTGAGCCTTCAATCTGATTTTGTCAAGACTCTTTCACTGCACAATTTTCTAAAGCAAATTATTCTGAAAGGTTGTGCAAATGGCATAAAGAGCAGCAAGAGAGTAATGACTTTCTAAGCAATAGCCAGGGGTGGTGGGAATTATTTTTTTAAATAGCAAAACAAAAATTTTCTAAGGCTTCTCAGATCAATAGTTCTCAATGACTTCATATTTTCAATCCAAAGATATAAACCCTAAGGAGCATGGCAGTGTGAGAGCTTTGCACTTCTGTTTGTGAGTAGCCTCAGTCAGCTGAGATTTGATATGCATCACAGCAAAAGAACTTCCAGCTGCCAGCAGAAAAGGAAAAGAACTGGAAAATCAAGTTTGAATTACTTTTGTAATTCATCAGGTAGGTATTAAGGAAAAGAATATCTGATTCAAAGCCTGTAAGGAATTACTAGGTTTAAATTTACCTCTAGAAAGAATGAAATCACATCTGGAGCTCATTAACTTTTTCCACAGAAGCAGAGCATATTCACTTGTGCAATCTTAAACAGCATGAAATGATAGACGTGTAAAATAAAATTTTAGAAATATAGATTCCAATAAAAGATTTTGAAAATAACAGCTTTAGGCATCATAAAGACTGTGGTCCTACAGAAATTATTAAAAAATTTTAACTGAGTTTATTCACTTCCTAATATTATTCTGCATATTCTCATATATGATCAGGTTTTGTTTTCTGCTGTACTTGTGAAGAGCAGCCCCATGACAGTTTTAAGCTGTAGGTACTAAAACTGGCTGACGAACTTCAAGACCATGCTCTGAGCACAGCCACGGCTTAGGAAGTTTTCAGAAACAAGAAGAAATGCAGCCACTGAATTAACACTCGATATTTTGGATCACATTACTTATTACCAAGAATTAAAAATACTTTTCAGGTTTCAAAAGCACTACTCTTAGGGAGCCTTATCCAAGAGTTCTTTGCTGCTGCAATCATATGTGACATCAGAGAAGGTGCTGAAGCTCCATCCCTGTGAACACCACTCAGAAAACATGGAACAGAAAATCCCTTCAGCGCCCCAAATCTTTCCTGCTTCCAGACAACCATCATTGCTGTGCTTGGGCACTACTGGAGCATGATGCCGAGGACACATGGGCTGTACTGGGATGCTGGCTCACATTAGTTACAAAAATCCTACAGAGCCTGAGACAAGGTTTTCCGTTCATGGACCTGCAGTGCAAGTGAATGAAATCTGTGTTGAGGTGAAGCATACTTTCAAAAAAATCTCAAAAACCTACTTCTCCTGGCTGATCTGCATTTACTCCTCCCATCACTACCACTAGCACCAGAATGAGGCACATAGGTAGAATAAAAAACAATAAAAAAAATGAAAACCAGGTCTGAAAAGCTTTACTGTGACTTCTTGGGGAGGGAGCAGGGCAGGGGGAACCCCTAAACCTTAATTTCCCACTCTAGTTTGAAATTGGTACAAAATGCAGCAAAATAAAGCCCTGCCCAGTAATGGAAATTTATGGTGTAAATGAAAAATTTCTGCAAGCACCAGACAGCCCACGAGGCTCTTGCCCTACTTCAGGAGCAACCCACAGCTGGATTTGACCTCAGTTTGGTTTGACTACATCAAAAAAAGACCTCATATATTTTTGCAGATGTGTGTTTCTCACAAGTATGATGGTTGAACACCAGAGTAAAGTTTTGGTGACAACAGACAAGAGGTATCAGATGAAACCATGAAATCATGGAAAATACAGTGTATTTAAGGAAGTAAATGTTTATGATTTACAGAGATGTCGCTATTGGATTTGGAGCCCAGGAGGTTTGTACAGCCACAGCCCAGGCACCTGCTCTCTGCACAGATCCCAGAGCTGCTATGCCCCATTCCAAAGCAGCTGCTGGATAAACAAAATGGAGCATCCACAGCGTGCAGCCCCAAAGGCTGCCATGCCCTCACAAATGTTTCATCTGTGGTCCCTGCCACCTGAGAATGTCTCTGATTCACAGCAGGTAGGCCCCACTGAACAGCCAAAACACTCCACTGGGTTACCAGCACTAAGAGTAATTTTAAAGTAGCATAGCCTAGAAATTTAGCCCAAGCCTCCAGAGCAGGATTAAATTCTCTAGGAGGCTGGAGAATTATTTCACTTTGCCAAAACCATTTTTGTTCTCATGAGTGATTCCTAACTCGCAAAGCGTGTAAAATATTCTAGTCTTATAAGCATGACAGAGTTCTCTATTAAAGACAAAACCACAGCCCATGCTTTCCTGCCCCCAACAAAAAACAAACAAACAAACAAACAAACAAAAAAACAACAACAAAAAAAATCCAAATCAAAACAAACCTAAATCCTACCTAGTAAAGGTCTCTGCCATTACTGAAAAGAGATAACCCAACCCTACTAACCAGTGGCACCCACACTGTGAAAAACTTAAAGTATTCTGAATTGTTACACTATAAGGATGAATGTTATAAGCTCAAGGTGATCCCTTTATTATATTTATATTTATATATTTATATTTATATTTATATTTATTAAAATATTTCTATTTTATTCCCATTCCTCTTAGTGTGTTTAGTAAAAATGCCACTTGTATAGGGCAAAAAGTCAGGCCAGAAAATTCTACATGAATAAACCAGACAATCTTCTAACTCATTATAGAGTTATATAGAGGGGAAAACATTGGTATATAAGGAAACAAAGTATTTTTAAAAAGTACTTGTGAAAGGACTTGGAGTTACCCGCTGGCAGCAGAAGAGCTGTTTCAAATTTACTTCAGGTTTTCAGTAATATTCACATTGCTAAATTGTGTTTGAGAGATGCAGAAACGTGAAAAACAAAAATTATTAACCTCTTAACACAAACCACAAAAAAGACCCACACATAATTTCACACAAGTGCATTAGTGCTTTTAAAGTACACTCTTCACATCTCACAATTAATTTTATCTTATACACTCCCCTTTCCAAAATTTCTAATACCAGGGATGGAACACATATCAATATCACAGAAAAAACATTGCAAAACACACTTGCTTTGGAGAAAAAAGTAAAATTAAAAGAGCACGGTTAACTTCTTTCCAAAGGATCAAGAGTGCCAGGCAGCAAAAACCACTCACCAGAGCTGTCACAGGAGCAGGGGTTTTTGAGGATCTGCACCAAACCTGCAGGAATGCAAGAGCTGTTCCTGTAGCCAGCTGGCTGTCAGAGTGGTGAATTACTTACTCAGCCAAATTACAGGAACAACCAGTTTTGAGGTGATTTGTTTGATTTTAAAACCTGACTATGGCTCAAAACAACTACACTTAACATCATCCTGGTACCACTGTAAGAGACTTCATTAGTACAGTAATTTCACGACCATAAGGCGCACCCTATTGACTAAAATTTTGATTGAAACCCAGAAGGGCACCTAATAATCCGGTGCGTCTTACATATGGACAAAGCCTGGAATTTGCCAACCTGGAAGTGTGAGCCGAGCCAAGCTGCGAGCCGAGCCGCGGCAGCCGGCACTGGGGGCAGGTGGGAGTGCCAGGGCTCGTGGCACAGGGAGGGCACCAGGGGCTGCATTTAAGTGCTACGCCGATCTGTGAAAAATGTTTGCAAATTGAGCACCTGACACCAAACCCCGCAATCGTGCGATTCCATTACTAATTTGTTACTTTGTTGCGTGCGGATCCTCGCTGCAAAAAAAGCGCGTCTTACAGTCTGGTGCGCCTTATATATGGACAAAATTTGGAAAATTGCCTACAACCCGGAAGTGCGCCTTATAATCCGGTGTGCCTTATAGTTGTGAAATTACTGTATTTGTGTTTCCATTAGGCAAAAAAAAAAGCCCCCAGTTGTGCCTGTGTGAAGAGCAGCTGCACTTTGGCAGGACATTCTCTGAACCCAAGATTAAACCAGAGCCTCTATCTACACTGACTGACAAAACAGACTTTCATAAGAGAAGTAGGAAGTAGAGAAAAGTATCTATCTGGGCTGACCCATGGATATTTTTCCTCCACTATGCAATAATATATCCATGTAAACACAGCCAGAGCACAGTATTGGAGAATAGGACAATTTTTATTAGTTCTTAATGTTTTACTATCTGTCCATGCCAAGATAGCCACAGATCATATCTCATCAAATGCATAATGAGCCAAATTATGCTCTACCACTGTAAATCAGTGAAGGTCCATTGATCTCATTACAGGAGAGCAATTTGCACTTGCAAAGAGGTGGGGGAATACTTCTAAATAATGAAAGAGAACAAAACCCTCAATCACGGGAAACCTAATTCAGGAACAAAACACACGCAGATCACTGCCCCTTTTTTTGTCAGCTGAACAGCTATATTTATGCTAAATATTCACACTCAAGAGTTAAATAGTTTTAGAACAACTTACTGGGCTTCAGAGACGTTGAGGGCTCACTGCAGTGTTTGTAGAGTTGAATAAAAGCAGTTTCCTTCCCCTGCAAAGCCACCAGTGCCTGGGACTCACTTGGCATTCCTAAAGCATTCCTCCCTCCATCCCTTAGCAATGATAGCCAGGACCACTGACCACCAGCCACCCTATCCACCCTCTCCTCTGCAGCCACCATGGGGGATACTGCCAAAGGCAATGCAGAAACCAGAGCAGCACCTCTGCTAATGTAATTGCCAAAGTGTCAGGTGAACTCTGTGCATGTGTTTTACAAATTTGGGGCAGGGGGAAGGATTCGGGAGCAAATAAGATAGCCTGAACTCTCTACCATGAGTTGCCTTATAATAACTTCTAAAAAAAATAAAGAAGTAATAATTTTAAAATCAATATATCAGTGGACTTTTACTCTATGAGCTGATGATTTGTTTACATTTCCTCTTGGTTTGGGATAATATATGTCTTGCTGCAATGTAGCATTTCAACATGAACTTAAAGAAACTGCTTGTAAGCAAACAATTTGATATATCAGAAGATTACCCATTTTTGCATTGTGTATTAATAGTTTCTAAGCATATTAATCTAAAAGTATCATTTTTAAAATAGTATAATAAAGAACTCTTCCTATTAAACTTGATTATTTAGTATACATGGAAACTTCCAAACCAGCTTGGAAGTTAGTTAACTCTAGTAGACAGCATGAAGTTGAAGGACAAAAGAACCAACCAAAATGGCTTCAACAGGTATAAGGCAGTTTATTTGGCAGAAGTAACACTTCACATATAATATTAAAAGAAAAAAAAATCTTATACAGCTGCTTTTGATTCCACATGCAGCTCAGAAAAAGGCAGAGAAGATGCTGAAGGAAGATAATTAACTAGGGGGAAATCTCTTCCAAGAATCCTCCCAGACAGTTATCATCAAGAGAGAAAATTTTTCTCTGCTGGGCAAGAGGCCATAGCCATCATCCAGGATCCTATGGATCTCTGATGGGATACTTGTAAAACCAGCAGTACATTTTGGGGGATTTCTTGGTTTTTTGGGTTTGTTTTTAATGTTGTATGCTGGTACAGTGTTTTTCCATCAACTACTGCTGCTCTGACCAATGGGTTATGTTGAGCTGTTTCCCCTGAGACCCACAAAAGAAGACAGCTTGTCTCAGCTCCATACCAGGAAGAACCTACCCCAAAGGGAGAGAAATTTACCTCTTTTAAGGTTCCAGCAAAAATAAATAATAATGTTAAAATAATAATCATCATCACTGGACTCAAAGAACATCATCTCAGATGGGGAAAGCATGTGGAACAAGCTGCAGAGTCTGTGCAGAAAAAAAAAAAATCTTTGCCATACAGAAGAAAGGATAATAGATCTCTCCATATAAAAGCCCAACCTCCTGCTGGTAGAAGTAAGGATGTTTGGATTTGATTAATAACTGTAAAATGCTTTTCTCTACTTTACAAGAGCCTGTTAATGGTATATTACTTTCATTATCAGGAGGAGGTATGTCACTGCAGGAAGGAACAGCAGTTGCATCCCTCCAAAATGCTGCTTCAAGGCAGAGATTGCAACTGAGGCATAGGACTGGAGCCAGAGCTGGTTCCTGGGACACAGCAGGGCAGACAGGAGAAGCCCATAGATGCCCAGCAAGCCCATAATTAGTAGTCACTGCTTTTCTCTCAGTGTCACCACAAAAGGGAGTTTTAAGAAAGATAAAAAGCTCACAGGAGCCATTTGTAATTTTGGGGTACTGGTCTGAAAACTTGACAGCTTTTCTGGCTATATTTTGTACAGGAAGCAGGGGTAAAGGAGAACCTAGAGAAGGGCAACAGGCAAGAGAAATGTTTTAGTAGGTAAAAAGAAGACTAAAACAGAGGATAAGAGGGCTACTCTGTATTTTATCAGCTGTCAATCTGGAAGAAATGTCCAAGGGAAATCTGAGGTGCAGCAGGGAGAGGGAGAAAAGGAACTGGACCATGAATATGAGATGTTGATGGCAGGAAAGTGTTGAGAGAAGGATGCTTTCCTGCTGGACTGGCAGAGCTCCAGACTAAAACCACGATACCAAAGGAGGAGAGAATTAATTTATCCTGAAGAGACAAAGTGGTGGTGCCACACACACTCTGCAGCACATTGGTGTTATTCTGCTCAGTGGTGACATTAAAACCTGAGCTATCTCCAGGCTGCCATTCAACCATGGTTAGAAAGAAAATCTCCAGAAGGTAAAATATCGTAGCATAGGAGCAAGAGGCATCACATCCTGGGGAAGTTCAAGGGGAGGATATTTTCACCAGCAGCAGTGATATATATTCATTCAATCCACAAGTAGATCATTATGTTGCTGGCCAAAACACAATCCCTAGTTCAAAACTTAGTACCTTGTGATAGATGAAGGAAGCGTTTATCTAATATGTTGTGAAAAATGAAAAAAATAGTTAACTAGTGGAATTCAGTGTATTCCCATTCAGAAGATTTGATATAACAAAAATATTTACAGAATAAATGTGATGAGCTAGAAAACTACTGATTCATTTGTGCCTGATGTAAGAACAAATCTAACTGAATTAAAATGAGATAATGAAAGTTTCTTTCAGTATATATGAATATTTGGAAAGTACACATCAGTAGCTAAAATGTTAACTTTATTGCAATGATCTTCTCTCCCCATGAGACACCATGTACGTATCTAAGGTTGGCACCAGACATTAATTACAGGCAGGGAACATTTTGTAGAGGTTAAAAAACAAAAGCTATCTTTGGTGACCACTCTAGATAACATCAGCAAGCCAAATGGCTCTACTTCTGGGACACTTCCAAATCAGTTCTCAGCCTATAACCATAAGAAAAATGCAAGGCTTTTAAAGGGAAACTCATTTTTCAAATCTTTAATGCAGTTCAAAACATTTGTCCTGGTAAGGGATCCAAACAGAAACAATCTTTCCAATTGTGCTCCTGGGGTCCTGGGCTTTGGGTTTCCTTCCTGATTCCAGTCAGAAGGTTTCAGTGGGTCTGCAGCACTCTGCTTCAGCTTTAGGAGAGCCACAAAAACCAGAGCAGGAGGGAAATGAAAAGAGCCAGTAAATGTGAACACAGCATTTAAATTAGGAAAAGTGGGATACCAGGGAAGAATGGGACACCATCCAGCCACTTGTGAGTCTGTGCAAAGAGAGTCACCAGCCTTAGCAGCACAGCACCCCATGCAATGCCCAGGGCCAGCAAAGGGGTGGTACCATGGGATGAGGCTGGCAATGAGGTGGGATCCAAGTGGCTCAGGGCTGAGACAATGGGCAGAGCCCTGCCAGAGCCAGCAGAGCTTGGAGAGAGGCACCTGAACTTGCTGCAGCATGGCAGGAGGGCAGGGATGGACAGCAAGAGCTGGACATAATGGGGAGGCACCAAGCACATCAACAAGTGGAGGTCAGGAGAACTTAATTATGAAGCAAGGGGAAGATCCAAAGCAGACATCTGTATGCAGTGGGGACAGAAAAGTGCATCTGAGTGTTGTAACAAAACAATAGGTCAGGCAAAACCACAGCAAGACTTCAAGGGAAAGCCCCAACAAGGAGTTACAAGTGTGCTTTGGGAGGAGGGACTGCATTTGTCAAAAAAAGGCTCCCAATTTCTGTTTTGTTATTTCCTTTTTCTAATAGAAGAATAGGTGGTTTAAAATTTTTCTTTCCTATTTCAAACAATAAGAATTTATCAGCAGCAATATTTTTCCAAGACAGATTGGGACATAATCAGAGAATCATAGAATGATTTGGGTTGGAAGGGACCTGAAAGATTATCTGCTTCCAATCTTGCCTGCCATGGGCAGGAACACCTACCACTAGACCAGGCTGCTCAAAATTATATCCAACCTGGCCTTGAATACTTCCAAGGATAGGCCACTGACAGCTTCTCTGGGCAACCTGTTCCAGTGCTTAAACATTTTCACAGTAAAGAAATTCTTACTAAAAATCCAATGATTATAAATTCATTTACAGTAATTTCAAGATTATAAGCCGCACCTCTCAGTAGCCAGGCAGACCACGGGATTTGTCCATATATAAGCCACACCTGAATATA
>VRYO01001463.1:49366812-49382149 GCA_009812075.1 Sialia sialis
AAAGGCAGCCCCAGGCACCCTCCCCGACCGGCTCTCACTTCTGGGTTGGCATTCCACTGGGATTTTTCCATAGACAAGCTGCACCTGAATATAAGCCGCACTACTGGGGTAGGCTGGATTCTTCAATGAAAAAGGTGCGGCTTATAATTGTGAAATTACTGTAATTATGTTCACTTAAGCACATGGGAGGGCCTTTTGACATTGAGACCACCCACGTACTCTGTCTCAGGCAAATGTGGAGTATGTGCATGAACACTGCCTAATTTAGTTGCATAATGGCCTCTGCACCTTCTGCTTCACTTTCAAAACGCAACCTCTCTTAATGCATGCACCCTTCTCTCACCTACCTTCTTGCCAGCAGGCTTCAAGCAACAGGGATTTCCCATTTTAACTTTTTTTTTAAGCTGGAAATGTTGCAGCAAACCATCTTAATAATATACAGAGTAGTGTCAGTGTAACATCAGCAAACACTAAATTTTATATGTGAAGAAATTGAATCCCTACTACAACTTATGTATGAAGTTATCAAACAGGCTGACTTGAGATGTACTGCAGCCATAGATTTTTTAAGGCATTTTTTTTTAAATGACAGGTATTAGGACTTAATAGAGGTCAGGAAGAAATAAAGTGATTCCCTCACACAATAAGTGTTTTTTTTGTTTTGTGGTTTTTTTTGTTTGTTTGTTTTTTTGTTGTTGTTGTTTTGTTTTTTTTGGTTTTTTTTTTTTAAGATTACCATCAGATGATCTAAACCAATCAAAGTTTTCTTATGCTTTTTCCCCTACCTTCATCCAGAAAAAAAGAAATAGCAGTAGATTTCATAATGGGGTCAAAGTTCTCTTTTCCAAATATCCCAGAAGTGATGGTTTATTTTCTATTCAAAAATAAACACACTGAAATACCACAGATAAAATAAGCACAACCAGGAAAGTTACCACTCCTGTGCAGTCCAGCATTGATTAGCTCCTGGGAGCTCTATAAATACACTTTGGTGACAAAACCACCTGAAATACCTCACTTGGTGGCATCATCATTTATAAATTCTGTATTTTTCCTGCTCTGATTGAGCTATTTTGATGTAGCAAAAAATTTGTTCTTGAAATATTCAAAACTCTGATTATTGCACTTTTCTGAGAAGCAATTTTTTTTTTTTTTTTTTTTTTTTTTTTTTTTTTTTTAATTTCTCCTGGTACTGATAACATTTACATTTTCCTTTGGAAGAAAGATTTGCCTTCATAGCTTCTCTTTGTATTTTGCTTTATATTATCTTTTTCAACACTGAGCACAGCAAGGAAGAAATATCTGCATGCTAATGAAAATCAAAGCATGAAAGCCATTAAATCAAATAAAAAATAAAATAATCTCTGGAATTACTGAAAAATGAAACCACTCTTCTTTTTTTTTTTTTCAATATTAATTCAACACTTTCTTTTACACACCAGATGACTAGTTGTCAACTCTTCCCTTAACCAAAGTTATCAAGAGAAACAAACTTCTATGAATTCAATATTGTATTGTTCATTCAAAAAAAAAAAAAAAAATAATAATAATTTTAAAAATATTTTTTGTTTTTGTCTGCAAGGACATATATGTTTTAATTGACAAATTTAGATCGCATACCAGTTTTTCTAGGACCAAAAACTTTTAGGTATGTGTTGCACCCTTATAATTTCAGAACAAAGCGGACATTTGAGAAGGATAAAACCATTACAAATACTATTACATATTCCAGTTCAATCTAGTTTAATATTGCTATTTACACAGCAATCAGCTCCCAAATAACTCCAATTAACCTCATGCCTATTTTTTTTAATGGAGAATAGCTCAAACCTGCTTGGATTTCGAGCAAAAGTGCCTTAGCGCAAAGGCAGGCAGTCTGGCATAGCAAACCAATAAAACCTGGATTACTCGTAACCTGGAAACTGCGCTGCTGGCAGAGCAGCAACTTTTGGTCATTGCATTACAAAGTATCATTTTAGAAGGCTCCCTGCTTGGATTTTGTAACAAAATAAACCTCAAATGATTTTTCAGGGCATGTATTCGGCTTTAAAAATGCTATTTAAGACTATATATAAGTTGTGTAACTTCTGCCTTCAGACCGGGCAATTTCATTATTTTCCCCTATAAAAAGTGGCTTTAATAACTAAGCCTTTAAATTGTTTTCCCCATAATAAATGAACGACGTTAAAAGGCACTTGTCAGCACTGAAGATCTGGATGCAGTCCCAGAGTAGACATTAAGGACATAGATTAGATCAAGCCAACAAAACACTTAAAGCAAAGCTTTTCTCTATTAGCTATAGCAATTTTTAAACGAGATATACAGTAATAGGATTTTAATGCCAGGTGAATGAGGTCACACAAAGAAGAAATGACGTCAGCAATAATAGGCAAATTTGTAGCAATTTCATTTCTACAAATTAGAGCAAGTTTTCCTTCAGGAACAATTTACGTCTCTCTCAGCATAGAAGAAACCAAAGGCAAGACACTTCACAGCATCAAACTCATGAGACCGGAGCCACAACACAATGATGTTTGCTATTATTTCTTACGGACACATTAAGAAGGAAGATGATAGCATCTTTTTCCCAACTAAAAAGAAAATTTGATTATAAAAGCAATAGTTTAGGTCATGAAACCAATCCTCACAGTCTCAGGACAGTAAAGTTACCTTCTCTATTGCTCTTCCTTCAGTTTAAAGGAATGTCCTTTTAGCAGCACATTTCTGGCTCATAAATTTCCAATGTCACATGCTACCATGGCACAGACCCAAGAGCTTGTGCAGCTACCAAAAACATCAATCTCCAGCAGAGTAAGAAAGGAGAAGAAAGGAGTTCAGGTCAGGTAACCAAAACCAGTGCAAAACTGTAGGTGCCAGCTGGGTCCAGCTCCCAGGCCAGCAGGCTCAAGTTTGTTTGGGGGAAAAGGGACAAAAGTGTGAGAGATGTGAACATAGATCTGCTGTGACACAGGTGCTGTGCCCACCGTGCTGAGGAACATTGACAGCAGGACCAGATCAGGTCTGAAATGCTGACTGCAGGGTAGTTTATGCTGGAAAAGGCCTCCAGGACCATGGAGTCCACCTGTTAGCCAAATCCACTGCTAAACCACATCCCTAAGTGCCACATATACACACACCTTAAAAATATGTCCTCTAATTTAAGGATCTTAGCACTCTTAATCAAATTAATTGATGCATTAATGTATTCTCTCTGTCTCTCAAAATACACTGCCCAACACATCAATTAGCTGATGCCAACTGTCTTCTCTTACTATTTACTTCCACAGTGCACTGTGTATTTGTTACCTCTACCTTAAACCAGAATATATAGATGACAAAGTATTTTATTCCATAATTTTACTTGGAGACACCAAGTCTAAAATAGTTGTCTTAATAGTCAACTGCTTTCTCCTCCTCCTACCAAACCTTTTATTTATAGCTTTCTTTTTCATTCAGTTTAAATAGGTTAAGAATAATTACATCATCTTCATTACCTGCACTACTTCAAAACATGAATTATTTCTGCTCTTTTCCACTCCATCTCTGTGTTAGCATTTTACTACTCAACAGTGCAACATAAACAATCAGTAAGCTCCAAACCCATTTCATGTACAAGAACCACCTTTCTAACCTCATGTTCTCAAGACATTGCTTTCCTTTTCAACTCCTGTCACAAACTCTGCAACAGCTCTCCAAATAGAGCAGAGCATCTCTCTTTTAGATTACCCTCAGGTCATTTTGCAGAGCAGAGGGACTATCTGGCATTTGCTTTGCTCCCTTAGTCTCTTCTATACTCAGCACAGGGACCTGGTGGGTGCAGCAACACTTGCAAGTTTCCCCTGGTGCCACCATCACATTGCCTGCTGTTCAGTGTCATGACCAAATGCAGCATTTCTGAGGTTTTTCTTTCTCCATAGAGCTTTACCATATACTATCTTGGACCCAACCAGGAAGTGCTGGTGCAGTTGTGCCATAAGGCCATGTTGGGGTACAAGGATAATTACAGTAATTTCACGATTATAAGGCACACCCTTTTGACTAAAATTTTGATCGAAACCCAGAAGTGCTCCTTATAATCCAGTGCACCTTATATATGGACAAAGTTCAGAAATTTGCCAAGCCGGAAGTGCGAGCCACGGTGGCAGCCACGAGGGCAGCTGTGAGAGTTGACGCCAGGGGTGGGCAGGAGTGCCAGGGCCCACAGCATGGGGAGGGCACCTGGGGCTGCGTTTAAAGGCTGCGCCAATCCATGAAAAATGTTTGCAAATTTAGCACCTGCCAGTAAATACCACAATCCTGTGATTCTGTTACTAATTCATTACTTTGTTGCACGAGGATCCTCACTGGAAAAAAAAAAAAAAAAAAAAAAAAAAAAAGTGTGCTTTATAGTCTGGTGTACCCTTATATATGGACAAAGTTCAGAAATTTGTTGACAACCCGGAAGTGTGCCTTATAATCTGGTGCACCTTATAGTTGTGAAATTACTGTACTTTGGGACCTTCTCTCCCCTGCCAGCAGCAGACCATCTCCTTTGGTCATGAAACCCCACCACTGCAATCATAGTGTTGTACACGACAAGCAGAGGTTCACAGCCAACCTCTCACGGATTCAAAGCAGCAGTGTGAGTGAAGTGTCCCATTCTGTTGCCTGGTAGGTGACAACAAAAGCAGCAGCAGGTCCTTTGTGGCCAATTTTAGCCTCAGCTTGAAGTGTGATCTTGGTTACCATGCAAAGGGCATTTGTGTGTGGTGCAGTGTTTGAGTTGATGGCAGACCAAAAAAACCCAAAAAGTTTCCTCACCCTTTTGTTCTGCCACCTTTCAAATACATTTTAAAGCTACACGAGCAGTTTAGATTTGGACCAGACTTCACAAAGTTTAAAGTGACAAAAGGATTTAAGGGAAACACAGGTATTTCCGGCTTTTGTTTCAAAATTGAACTATAAGCACAGCTTCTACATAGATAAATAATTAACACAAAACCCACAAAATACATAGCAACCTACTGGATTACCACAAGACCCAGAAGCCTCAAGTGACACAAAAATATTTGCTTTCAGCTCCCTTCACTTCTAGAAGTGTGAAAAGTTACTAACATGGAAAATGAAACTGAATTTAACAATGTGGTATTTTATATTTTTTAAAAATTCAACACATAAAGAAATGTTGGTTTGTTTTTTGATTCCCCTACAGAAAACAGAATTTAATAGTATAAGAAATCCAGGTGTCTATTCCAATGTTATCATCTCTTGTGAGGCTGGGGAAGTTTAGAGGTTGCAAAGTATACCAACATGTCAAAAGCAAAAGAAAAAAAAAAAAGGCAACAAAAATAATAACAGCAACAAATTATGAGCAGTCAAGAAAGTATGTGTATGTATAGGTACATAAGCCATACCCCCACAACTTCTGGCTGCCTTCTTCAGCCAAACAAAACCAGCACAACTCAACAGTGGGAGGCTCCAAGCCTTGGCAGTGGTGCCCCACGCTCAAGGGATTTCACCATCCACATCCCACTTCCATGGCTGTCCTCTTCAGCCATGGCTCCTAATCCTTTCCCCAGCACTGCAGACACAGCACCCCATCCCACAGCTGCCCGTTTTCACATGGCCAAGGCCCCATCTTGCTGCTCCCTCCTGGCACCAGATGCTTCCCATTAACTTTGTCCACACTCAGTTCACAAGTGTCAACTGGAAAGCTCAGACCCCAAATATTTTACAGATGAAACAACAACATCAGGCTCATTGCCAATGACTCAGGCCTGGATCCCAGCCCCTGCTCCACACTTCTCAGGCAACTGGTGGAAAATAAGCCAAGAGCTGTCTGGGGATTTGCGTGGGGGATCTCCTGCACCTCACAAGGACAGGCAGCTCTGCAGCTCTCAGCATAAACAACGTGAGTGAGAGCAGCACTCACAACCCCCCCGTGTCTTTGAGGAATGGCAGAGGTCTGCATCACCCCCATGCAGGGAGGGAGGGGATGGTGGCTTAGGCAGGCAGTCACACTCAGCCCAGCCATGGTGCCCACTGCCTCTTTCCTCATCAGCCTCCAAGTGCTGCAAAGTGCCAGACTGCTCAGGATAAAAGTTTGTTTAAGTGGCCCCAAATGTCCCTTTAAAGAGAGGGAAAAATCACAACTGGACAAAACCCCCCTGTACTAATAATTAAACAGTTCTCAGACAGCCCAGGTTTTCCTCTGCAGGTTTGCTGTTGTGCTCTCTTAATCTAAATTCTGAATTCCTTCTTCTTCAGTATGAAGTGCAATAAGTAAATCTGCATTCAGTCTTAAGTATTCAAAAACTTTCTCAAGTTGTTCCACTTTCATAAAAAAAAAAAAAAACAACAAACCAAACATTGGTGCTTCTTCTCTCTGTTTCACAGCACTTATTATCAGGGAACTGGAGACATGATAGGTTAACTATCAAATACTATTCTATTTTGGTTTAAAATAGTGATATCCTTTTTAATAAAAATATTAAGTAGCATTTGACAGAGGGTTAAATATCACACAAACTGAAATACTGAGAAAACAAAAATAAAGGTTGGAATTCCACATGATTCTTTATGGAAGCATTACATATTGGAAGATATTCTGTTGACTGGATATTAATAGCCAATGCACATTTCAAAAGTCATTACTTCAGAAAAGAAGCCCACAATTAGTTTTCTAATTTTGATTTTATAGATGAACAGGCTGGTTTCCAACATGCCACATTGAACACTGTGAGAGGAGCTAACCACAGAGTATTCCAGGATCACATCATCACCATGCTGGTTTAATTAATTTTTATCCATGTGCTATTTCATAAAATAAGTATTTTGGTTTCATGTGCATGTGTAAAACAGATGCAGTGTTTCAGGTTGCCATTCTCACACTGACTGTACTGGAAAAAGTCTCACTCTAAATAAGCATCAGAGAAAGCAATGCCTATCACAATTCCTCCTCGGTGTCCTTTATCCACACTGCAAGGGCGTTTAAGAAAAGGAACTGGAGTCTAATATTTAAATTAAACACTAGATGGAGCCCACTTCCCAAGACTGAAAAATGAAAACTCTCCTTGCAGCAAACTCTTACAGCCTATTGCAATATCTGGTCATGCATAAACATGACAGGACTCAAACAGCCGCAGTGACTGTCCTTAATGCAAAAATATGTACTGTCCAGCAATTATATCTCTGCATAAAGGGACAGTCTTCAATATCAGGCAACTACAAAGGAATTTTTATTCCTTTACAGATATATTAGTTTGTTGTAAAAAACCCGCAATATTTGAAATAAATGTGGCACACGTGGATTTTTGTAATACCATATGACAAATAATGCTGGGTTGAGACACTATGGCCGGGTCTGACATCTCTTTATTTTGACAATAAACTGTACTGATTCCAACTGTATGAAAATCTTGCATATGTAAACTAAAATTAAATGGGAAGAATCCTTTTTCAGTTGTTTTGAATAAGCTCTAGCAAGAAGGCTCATTTGTGACATTTGATAAAATGCCGCCTCTCTCAAATGAAACATACCACACATTCAACGAGAGATAAGTGAGCTTTGGTGTTAAAAATAGGATGCAACAACACCAAACCTCAGCACAACTATTCTGGTGAGAAATAAAAAGGAAGAAAAAGAGCCAAGTAGCAAAGATCCAAACTGAACAGCCTCGTGGATACTGGATAAACCCACTTATCTCAGGCTCCACCACAAACAACTGCCAGTTCTGCAATAATTTGGCCCCACTCTGGACTGGCTCCACAATGCAAAGGGCAGGCAGAAATTGCAGGCAGACAACCCCTGGCCCTTCCTTAGCTTGTTGAAGGACACGCTTATAGGAACAGCTGGAAGCCAAGCAGACAATAAAGTTGTGCAAAGCCTCCGACCTGATCCCCAGCAATGCAATTCTGCTGACAGCTAAGCTATCACTGATTGCTTTAACCTTTGCTCAGTCCAGGCCTCTGCCTTCAGCTCATTCCTTCCTAAGAAACCTATGGTAATAGCTTCATCGAGGTCAAGATAAGCACACAGGTAGTTATCTTTACCACTGAAAACTACCTTTTGCTCACAGTGATCCATCCTGTTCAAACAAAATTAACTGCAGTAACCCAACTTGCCTTAGGCCATTTTATGAACTGGCTGGGAGGAGAGACAAAAGGAAGTTATGACCTACCACCGACATAGATCCTAATGGCTATTTCCAGAAGGGAAAATATTGTATCTGTGATGATCAGTGGAAGTTTTCTTTTCTCCCTGAAGGGCCCTACTCACTCCTTATTTCTGTGAAAAGCCTGCATAGAATATTTCCTTGGTCCCACATCCTTGTGGATGAAAGACTGTCTTTGGGTCTTGCAGATTACTGCTGGAATGCTCTAAAACCAAGCAAAGCTCTCCAGATATGAGACCTGCTGCTAGGAGATCATGGCTTGTACTCACCATCACATTGACAAGGGACTGCTCAATCCCACAAAGAGCACGCACAGGACGATGATCACATCTGTTTGTCAGAGCTGGGGCTTGTGAGCAAACATACTGTAGCCATAAAAGCAATGGGCTTTGCAGCTGTAGCAAGCACACAGCCAGTTCAAACACTGATACTTCAGACTGTGAATATCCTGCTTCAGTCCTATTACATTATGTTTGCCCTCCAGTATATCTAAACTATGTATCTGCTCTCAGATGGGAAGACTGATTCGTGTTTTGGTTTTGTTTATTTATTTTTTTAACAGTGGCTAAGCACCTAACATTTCCTTTACAAGTAAATCTGAAAATAATTAGCAACTGTTTCACTCTTGACCTAAAATCATCTGGGAGAACACACTCATGTACTTCCACAAGCTTCTGGTTCAATAAACCAGGGACTTTATTAGCAGGAAGAGTATCTCACCTACCACACAAATTAAATGTCAGCAATAGGAGGAGACAATCTAAGTACCAGCCACAGTTGTAGGTTTGACTAAATAGCAATGTTTAACTACTTCCTTATCACAATCTTCCTATACAGGTATAATTCAGGAACCTTTGCCACTGTAATTTTTCCTGCTTCATTTTCTTTAGGGCTCTGCTTTTATGTGTCAGACTAAATACTTGTTCATCAGCACTATTATCCATGCAACAGCTGAAAATAACCAGCTATAGGAAAAGCATAGAGAAGAACAAATACCAAGGCTTTGCATATGTATAAAAGAAATTAAAAGAAAAGGCAGATTACCCAGTATAGTATCCAAAGTTGTAGGGAAAGTGCACACAAAGCCACTACAGTTACACAAGTGTAAATCTGAAAACACTGTGCAGACATAGAGCAAAGTGGTTACAGACAAGGTAATGTTAAGCCTAAAATCTAAAGCTTTCCATTTCTCACAGCAAAAATCCTGATGGCTTTCAGTCTCAGAACATGAAAGGGATGAAACTCAAGCCTTGCTGGGAGCTCACCCACTGACCACATCCCATCACAGCTGGGGCATGACTGGCAAGAATGACAGTTCACTAAGTATGTGGGTGGAAGTAGACCGAATTGTGATTTCAAAAGTGCAAAAATAAGCAAAAGCTTTTTAAATCCCATTTGGAGTTACTAACTGTTGCTTTCCACACTCACCTGTATTGCCTCCAAACACAAAGGAGAAAAATCAGTCTGTAAGTTAAACTAATGCCCTTGCAGGAAAAAGAAAAATTAAGCAAAAAACCAAAACCAGACATTTTCTGTTTGCTTTCAAGTATTTGCCAGACTAAGTCTAATATTGCAGGCCATCTTCCTGAAAACACAGAGGAAAACACATTTGGAGTGTTGTGTAAACCATTAGCAGTGCTTTGATCCTCCAAAGGATATGTGGCCATATCTGACACATCCACACTCCTCTTTACATGTTCACTTACCTAATCCTGCAAGGTCATGTCAGCACCTTGACCACTTTTCTCCCCCTTCACAGAAGCACTGTTTGGATTCCCATTACCACCCATAAGCACCTACTTCACTTTGGTGAGCTGGCTCACGTTCAGTCTGATCAACCCACAGATTTTCATCTGCCTCCTATTTGTGCTCCCACGCAATTTTTGAAGGAATGCAAATGGCCACATATCAATCTCTAAAAAAGCCCCCAAACAATCAACTAAACAAAAAATCCCTGAAAGACTAGAATTCTTTTGCATGAAGAGTTTACTTCCCCTGAAATCTCTTCCCACAAGGTAAGTGGTGTGTTAAACCAATATAAACAAAAGTCAACTGGTTGTTTCCAAAATTTTAGAGATTAGTTATACAGCTACCATTGGCATAAAACAAAGAGCATAGAGCTTCTTCAGAAGCAGCAAGTGTCAGGTTTTAATTGCTTTGCTCAATTAAAAACCAAAAGCAACAAACCTTTACATCCCCAGACAGCATTCCAGAACAAGCCTGGCCAGATGCTACATCCCTTTTCATCTTACAGCAGCCACCACCAGTTAGTTGTTACCACAACACCCTCTGTGACCACACCACTTAACTCTTCCAGCTTTACTCTTTTTTCCCAGCATAAATATCCCTCTAAATTCCAGTGTTATTTCATGAATCACAAATTAATTCATGCTAGGAAGAGCCTCATGAGGTCTCTGGTCCATGCTTCTGCTCTAGCTGTGAGATCCAGCTCAGGGCTTTGTTGAGTCAGCTCCTGAAAACTCCCAATGATGGAGACTGCATGGCCTCCCCAGGTAACCTTTGCCCCAATCCAGCTGTCCTTAGAGTGAAAACACTTTACCATTGTAACTGGTGTGAACTTCTCTCATTTCAGCTGGTATCCACTGTCTCTTGGTATTCCACCACTGAGAAGAGCTTGAAATGATGTCACACTTTTAGTGAAAAGAAAGCACTCCTTATACTTTTAGCTCTGCTATTTATCTGTTTATGCAAAGTACACTTTGCTCTGTGATTTAGATTGCTGTTTCAGATTTTAACTTTGCTAACAGCATTTGCCAAAAATTCAAATATAACCAAATCAGAGTGAAAGTGAAAAACAAATCTAAGAATAAAACTTGGGTGGAAAGCTCACCCATGTGATCGCATCAAACTTTCCCTGATGTGCCATGGTGATGGCAGCACTTCAGCACTCATTACTGCATTTCCAGAAATCAAAGAAGCATCTCTTTATATAGGTGCAACATGAGAGCCAATTATTCATGCAGATTACAAAATAGGCCAAAAAAGCAAGATACATGCTGGAGCAAAGCTATGAGGAATGCAGTCTGCTAGTTTTCTGAATCAAAGAGTTTTAAGCAGTATGTCCATCACAGTAAATATGCATTTATTCCTGGGCCCAGAAGCTATTGCTCTCTCAGGTTCCTCAAGTCTCCTTTGCACATCAAAGGACAGCAATCCAAAGCAGCAGCATCTTTACTGCTACTCAATCCCAAATTACCCTGTACCAGTCATGCAGAAAGCTTCCTAACTGCACTCTTAAGCTGAGCAGTATCAGACATAACCAGAACCAAGAGTGAAGATAAATGCAACAAATGTTCATCCTGCCTGAGCAGTCACATGATATGTGATTAATGCCATTATCCTCCAGAACTCTGGGAATTGCCCGGAGACAACAGCTCTCCAGCATAAGCTATGGATCAATAAAAAGGATTAAGCAGCAATACTTCAGAAATTCTCAAAAGTAAACTATCAGGCTTTATCTCAAATTTTCTCTAAATCTGTCCCTGATAAGAAATCCTTACGCTTGATGCCCATCTTTTGGTCTCAGGCTCTTTGCGCCAGTGCAAGAATGCAGGTGACGCAGACCGTGCACACTCAAGAGACTGAAAAAGAAGGAGAGGGAAAGAAAGCCAATGTCAACCTTCCCCCCTCCCCCCCAAGGGGTGTGTTCCAGCTAAACTCAGCCACAATCTGTCAGCGAGTAGCCAGTGCCAGCTTCACGCTCACTCCCACGTCTTACCCAGGACACCACACCAGGACCACTCGCCTCATCCTGGGGTAGAACAGGCTGCCAACCCCGCTCCCAAACCAAATTTGTCTTGTCCCTCTTAAGGCTCTGCATAAGTGACGTTGTCACCACACAAGTGAGAGGTGAAGCAAGTTGGTTTCCCTAATTAAAGCTATTAGTAGTAACGAGTCACTCCTGCTAGGTCTAAATAGCTCAGAGATAAATCCCAAGGCTGCTAAGCTGCCAACCACCTCCCGTCAGTGCTCAGAGGCAGCTTTTTTACTCCTGCAGACAACACTGGGTAAACACTACCCCCTCCAACCATGCTCCTGGAGCAGATCTCCAGGTTGATATATTCAAAGCAAATGCTTTCCCTGCAGCTGTCCAGCCATCCTCATTGAAAGCCCAAAGTGCCCAAAGCTCCTCCTCAGGGAGCAACAGCAGATACCCCCAGAGGAATATTCTCCAAGTCAGGCATCTGCACACAAGAAAAGAGTGTGACACTCACAGAGGCCTGTGGTTTTTTTAATTAAAAAAAAAAATAAAGTCTCACCAGAGACTACTTGGGATGCAAGACCTTTTCATGGAAAATTCTTCTACAATATTTAATGCAAACACACCATCAAAACATCATCCCTTAAAAGTTCACACCCTAGGCAACACCAGTATTAAGAACAGTAAGAAAAACACAGTGCCTTTCTAAAAAGACATCCAATGAATCTTCTGTCTGAACTATTTGCAGAAACAACTGAATAAGCCAGAAAAGAAAAATTAAAATGTTCTAAGCTGTTGCTTCACAGCATGTCTTACAGAAAAATAATTTAAAAGTTATTACAAAGGTAATAACACTCAATCTTATAACATGACACTATTTCAAATTAATCCAAAGCATATTAATTCCTTCATCTTTTCCAGTGATAAAACAGAACAAGAAAAAATAAAACCTACTCCATCAGAAATAATTTGAAATGTAGTAAGCTTTGCCTGTTGCACTGACAAAACCAACATGGTGAAAAACAGCCTTAGCTTTCATCAAGCACAACTTCCAATACACAACATTCTTCCTCTTTCTCCCAAGCAAGCAGAAATAAGTGAAACTTATTTTGCAGACTCACCAAAATTATCCACATTCCAGGAGGCAGGTGTTCATCCAGTTTGTGAAGTCCATGGTTTCAGCAGTCATAGCCATCAGGAAGAAAATGGAGGGAAAAAGAAGAAAAAAAACCTATTGAGATTCAATGAACAACACAACACTACTTCCTTCTGTTAAATCTCCATTACAAAAGTTTCAGGTAACTCATTAAGTGGACAGAACATAAACAACACCCCACTCCCCAATTTACTTTAAAAAGAAATAAAAGAACCCACAACATCATTGTTAATAAAAGAATAATAATTGCAGTCTAATAAAGATCTGTCAAGGTTGACCTCAGAAGGAATATTTTGTGAGGGGTGAAAATGTCTTTTTAAGAAAAAACAAACCTTCTACTGTGCTTCCCCCATCAGGCAGTAACAGGTGTGCGATATCAGAAACAGAAGAAGGTATAATATTTTCTCTTATACTGCTGACATTTGGAAATTCTTAATGAGGATTGGAAAGGAAGTAAGGCAAAGCCACCACAGTGACTGCTCAGTTTCAGAATCCTCAGTCAAGGATAGGGGATTTTTAATTTATTCTTTGCAATTAAGGGGGCCTGTAGACTATCCCACAGCTGAGTATCTACACACTGTTACACATCTGCAAACCATCAAGAACACCCAAGCTGAAACAACTTTTTTTTCAGTTTGAACTTTGAACAGTGTCTGAGTGACCAAACTCAGTGTGTGTCACTTCTCTCCTACTAATAAAAACTCGAGAAAGAATTTTACAGCTTTCCCAGGCTCAGCATTGATTTCTTTTGGCAACTGTTCCAAAACAGTCGACCGATTTAGCATTTGGGGTTTTTTTGCTTTTCTGTTTGGTTGGGGTTTTTTCATTATTATTCCTTTGGAGAGGAAGCGCTTCAAAGAGATCACAAAATGCCAATTGCTATGGGTTAATGTAAACAACTGCATGTGTGTATGTAAGGACAGACAAAGGCATGCTCATCTTTTGACTAGAGAAATCAATTACATGTGCAAGTTCAGGAAGTGCACAAGGTCCTGGGCACAGACAAGCAGGCAAGGAGAGTGATGAAGCCTGCAGTGGAAGGAAAGGAGGCAGTGAAAGAAATGCTGTCATCATCTCCTAGCAGTTCTGTGACCATCAGATTGATCACCAGGCCCAGGCTGACAAGATGTCAAAAAGTCAAAGGCCACTGCAGGCTCTTCCAACAGATTGGGATATGTCTTCTCAGTTCACATGTTTCAGCCGTCCAAATTCTCCAAAACAATTGTTCTCAGGAACAGTCATCCTCACAACTCAATGCTCTTCTGCTGGGTCCCAGCAAAGGGATCTAAGGCCAGAGCAGCATTTTCACCCCCATAAATCTCAAGGCAACTCAGGAGGGCAGTGAGCCACCAGCACAGTTCCTGGTGTGGTTTCTATTTGATCTCTGCAGAAACTATGCCCATATGAAGGCAAATTTATCTGTTGGTGTCAAAAAAGAAAATGAAACTGGCACAAGCAGCTCCCCCCTACTCCATGGATAATGGCTGATGAGTTACCTCCTCCTCAGCCTTCACGGCCCATTAATAAGACAGCCCAAAAGGCTGCAGAAAAAGCAAGATGACTGCTCACATATTTACCATTTTGCTAAAAACAACTTTTTGTTGTTGTTGCTGTTTTTGTAGAAGTGCTTTTAGAATAGGAACCTTTCCAGTGTCCTCATGTGAAGAATATTGGAGAGGAAAGGGAAAAGAGATTGCAAAGGATTTGCCTTCATTTCTGATTTCTCTTGTCAGTCTTGTGTACCCCAGTCCTTCCCCAGAGCTGCAACCATGCACCATTACTGTCAGTGTGACTGTAGTTACAGATTGTCCTCAAGATATTACCTGTCTTTTACCTCTGCAAGGGAAGCTGAGCTTACTGGGAAAACATTTTTACTGGAGCAGACATAAATCCAAGGTACTTCCCAAGGACTGTAAAAGCCATTGAGTCATCTGGCTGGACACAGGACTTCATATTAAGGAAAGTGAGATTTTGATGGGGGCATGGAGCAAGATAACATTAATGTATTTATCAGGATACGAGAGGTCACATGAAAGCAGATGTTGAGTAGGTGGGAATGGCGGGAAACATGGTGTGCAAAAATACAAGGAAGGAACAAAATAAAAATGTATGGATGACTCAGAGCTGGCAGAACTTGTGCAGGAGAGCTGCTGAACTGGTTTATTTAGAATGGGGTGGGGATAGGAGAGCAGGGTGCCCTTTGACAATACTGCAATGTGAAAACAAGAGGTGTTTTTTTGAAGTTTGACATGTTATAAGAAGCAGATTTCCATTATCAGCTCAGAAGGTTTGGGGGGGGGGGGGGGG
>VRYO01001463.1:49383149-49397034 GCA_009812075.1 Sialia sialis
TTTTTTTTTTTTTGCTAGAATCACACTTTAGGATGAACTCTGCAATTACACTACTTGCTTTTTGCTCCATCAACTCATTCCTGACTGTTACACACTCTCAAAAGTACAGATCTCAAGTGGTAGAATACACTTTCAAAACTATGTGAAGCGTTTTATCCATTTATGACAAGAATATATCAATATAGGTTTTCCAGCTGAAAGCATTTGAAAGTTTCCTGAAAACTTTTATAGTTCAGCTCGGACCTACTCCTAATCCACATCCAGGGTAAAAGACTCATCTTACACCAGCACACCACAAAACAAGTAAGCAATAAAGCCTTAACGAATTTAGCTGTCCAACAAGCCCCAATACTCAGGGCTGCATCTTTTCCTAATGCTGTCACTACAGCACAGAACAACTACAGGCCTTGGTGCTGCAACTGATATCACTCTGTATCCAGCTGAATCAAGCTGGTGTTTAAACACCATTCCAGCCAATGGCCCAGCAGGCTAGGAGAGGTGGAAGCTAGTGAAAATTGGAAAGACATTGCTGGGGATGATGTCAGATTTGGATCTATTGTGTCATCTTCAGTAGCAATTCTAGGTCAGAACCAAATTTTCGTATTTTACCTGTCTATGCAAACGTTAGAGAGTGAATATGAAAAATGTACCTTTAAAATGGAAAAAAAGTCCAGCAATATTCTGCAAGTTCTATAGGTCTTCACTTAATTTAAATGAGAAGTGATGTTTCATATCCAGGAGGGATGCTCATAAATCTTTTGGGCATAGTGAGTTAAGATGAGAAAAAGATGAAATCAGCAGTGCTATGAAGATTTTACATTTAAGTGATACATGAAAATGTTGTGTTTGGTTTTTTGGGCCTCCATTTCAGGTCTACCTTGCCAGCCTGCTATTTGACCATTGAGGTGCTTGTGGAAGCTTACCACACCATAAACCATGAGCTATGCAACTGAAAATTCCCACTTGCCTTCAGAAGAGCAAAGGCAGCATTAAACATCAGCAGTATCAAAATTTCCCATCTACCCTGGAATACAGAGCCCAAGTGCCATTTGAGTTACAAATAGTAACCAAATACAAGCTGTGCTTAGTCCTCATAAGGTCAGCAACTTCAGGTCTTAGCAAGGTTTCATAGTTTCACCCAAGAACATGTCTGTGGAAAAGCTGTATGCAAATAAACACATACATAAACATAGCATATGTATGCAAACAGAAATGCACACGTGTATGTATAAATTATGTATAATTGATATATAAAGTGGCTCATCACCCAGCAGGTGGCACTCATACCCTGAGCTCCTGAGGCTGGGACTCAGCACTGCTCTACAGGAGGCACCATCTTCATGAGAGGTGAAAAACACCATGGGCACGAAAAACACTCACCGCCCTTCTGCAAGCCCTGATGTGTCAAGTCCGGCATCTGGGCCAAAATCTCATTTAGTTTACTGGCCATGCACCCCCTCTATTAATTCCCCTAGCAGCTGCAAGATCCCTCCTTGACTGCTGCTGATTCTCAAGTGCTCTTGCAGCCTTTCCAGAGGAGCAGCATTTTGGGAACAGAAAGGGTCCTGGAATATTTTCCATGTAGAAGCATCACAATCTGATATCAAGAACAATACAACTAAATGCAAAGCTTCCTTCTGACTTCATCACTTCTTTTCTCCATTTGACACACCCAACTAGCTTTCAATTAGCCCCACTAATAATTTGGGCTTTTGAAGATCTTATGAATGAGCAAATCAGAACTGGCAGAGGAAATGCTGTTTTCCTTTGATTAAAATTAAAGACTTGTTTTCACCCTAGACTTAAGTGTCACTATTATATGTACATTCTTAATACACCTTCTTCTAAAGCTGAGTGGTGCTTCAACTTCAGCTGAGTGGGTTTGTTTTTAAAAAAATATTTTCCTTTCCAATTCAATATTCCACCCATCTCGCTTCCCTTCTTAAAAAAACAATAAAATCAGTTTAGAAGCATCAATTTGAAAACATCAGCTCTTCATGGAGCAGTGCTGTTCACCGTTAAGAGAATGCTTCGTGTCAGATTGAAAGATACCTTTCCAAGGTCATTTCATGTTCCAATGGGTTTGTTATGAAGTTGTGGAATGGCAGATAAGGTTGCATGAGATAGTAAAGTGCCTTCCTAAGCTAGTTCTGGGCAGTAATGTGCAACCAATATTTGAGCAAGGGACTTCATATGCTGAAATAAATGCTGCTGAAGGAAGGACAGAAGTAGTACTGAGATAGTGATAATCTACTTCCCAATTAAAAAAACAAACACAAAACCTCAAAAAACCCAAAAATGAACAAAAAAAAAATCCCTCTTGACAAACAAACCAACCTCAAAGAAAAAGACATTTTCTGGACAAGTTTGCACAAACTGCACACGTTTATGGCACTTGGCAAGGTTGGGTGCTTCTAGGAACATTAGGGGGTATCTCTTCAGCAAGTCTAAATACCCAACCCTGTGTAATAATAAGGATTTGATGTTAAAAACTGCTCAATGGTGATGCCTTCAAATTGCAATATCAAGGATACAAGAGTAGCTCCCTTTCAAGTACCAGGACTGATAATTTGCAAGGTTAAAAAAGTGAGGGGAGGGAAATGAAAGATACATAACTAAGAACAGTTCTTTGAAAGTCTTACAGTTACAAGCGTGAGGAATGATGATCCAGTATTTTTAGATTGCTTCCAACAGATCCCAAAAATGGGGGGAACCATATAACAGTATCCTCTTAGCAAGCTTTTAATGCTGCCTGAGCCTATCCCAAACTCTGAAAGAAGGTAAGCATCTGGCAGCACACTGAATTGCGTGCCACCATTTCAGCCATCATACGAGGGACTAAATCCTTCCCTGGAAGTAACAGGGGAACAAGTATACAAACTCCAGGGAGAAGGAGGCGGGGAAAGGTCCTCCTCACAAATGGTTAGCTACCTCTTAACGTGGTTTAAAGCTTGATGAAGGATCACCCGTTTGGAATACGAAAATACAAGTATTTGGCATCGAAACAGCCCTAACAAAAGGGATGGGGAGCCTGCAGCTTTTTCAAGTCCCAAATGAGCATTTTGTGGGTCCAACAGCCTGACAGTAAAAAGATTAGAAAAATGGCCACCCAGCACTGAACTATGCACAAAATGCAGAGTTTCAGCGCTTCCAGTTCTGCATTGCACCCTGTGCTCCCAGCCCCCCGCACTCCCACAGGCTCCCGGCTCCCCCACGCCGCTGTCCACTGCCGGGAAGCAGGGGGGTCCCTCGGCGCTATCTGCAGCCACCCCCGGGGCTCCATTACTACTACTTTTAATTTTCCTGCCACTATCACTTTTCTAACGAATTGCTGTTAGTACAGAAATGTAAATGTCGCCAGCTGAATAGTTCGGGGTTTTTTTTAACATCCGAAAAGGTAGGGGAAAGGGGGGGAGGGGAGGTGGGGAACACCTCATTAATGTCCGCTATTAAACATTTTTATCGCTGGAGCGGCACCGACCCCGCCGCCCGCAAAGCCCTGCGGCTTCATCAGGACTGGCCCCAAGCCCCAAAAAAGGGTTTCAGCGCCCCATCAGCACCGGCTGCGCTTACCAGCGATGCTAGCCCAGCCGCGCTCCGGCTGGCGCAGCGCAGCGCGGCCCCTCCGCGCCCCCGCAGCCACCCCCGCCGCGCACCGCCCGGAACTTTGCGGGCACCGCCGCGTCCCAGCGCCCGAGCGGATCTTCCGCCGGGGATGCTACGCTCCGCGGAGGGCAGGAAGGAGGGAAGGGCGGCTGAGGGACAGGGTCCGGCAGGAGCTGTACCCTGTCTGCGGCATTCCCGCACCGCACCGCCCGGCGCCGCGCATCCCGCGCCGCACCGCGGGCAGCAAGCGCGCCCCGCCACTGGAGCGGGGGCAAAACCTGCCCGGGGACCCCCGAAACGACCCACGCCCGGGACGAGTGAGGGCACGGGATAGCCTAAAGGAAAAACGCGGAGAGGGGAATGGAAGAGGTGAATACGTGCCCCCGCGCCGCAGCCCCGGCGCCCCAGCCCTCCCTCTCTCCCTCCCCGCACAGAGGCGCGGAACGATGCGCAGCGCGCCCGCGGGGGCAGCGCACGCCCCTCGGCCCTCCCCGCTGACCTCAAGCCAAGGACAGCTCGGCGGTCCCGCTGCGCACCGCGACCCGCGGCCCCGCTGAACGCGGCCAGGCCGGGGAGGCAGCAAGGGCGGGCAGGGAAGCGAGGGGAGAGGGGGCTCCTCACCTGAGCCTGTCCCGGGAGGTGCTCTCCGCCGCCGCTGCGGGACGGACGCGGCTCCTGCCTCTGTCCACAAGGAAAGCTGGCGCGGACAGCCCCAGCCCGGCGAAGTTACGCGCCGTCGCGGAGCCGGGCTCCCACCTGCAGCGCCCGTCAGACTCCGGCAGCCGGCACGGCTCGGCTCGGCTCGGCACGGATCGGCACGGCACGGCTCGGCCCGCCCCCCTCCTCCCCATTGGAGCCGCCGCCGCCCCGCCTCCGCCCGGAGCGCCCGCGGGGGCGGCGGTGGGCAGCGCGCTGCGGGACCCTCCTGCCGCGGAGCCAGCACAGCTCCTCACCTGTCCGAAGCGTGCGAGGCATCAGCTCCTCTTGCCACCTCCCACGGCCCCTGGCTCGGCTTGTTTTTTGGGCTTTTTTTTTTGCTTTTCTAGGGGAAGAAGGAAAATGCTAAAAGCAGGTCCGAGAGGTTACCTAGTGCCAATGTTTCGTGCTGTTAGGCTTATGCGGGGCTCGTTGCCACAGCAGGCACTGAGAGGCTTTGATGCAGGCGCTGCCGCCCGGTCCGACCCATCTGAACATGGTCGCTAATGCCCCGAGCAGGCAGCGGCAGCTCAAACAGGATGTCACAGGGTGAGTAGTCCGTGACAGATCCAGGGAAACCACAAACTTCTGTGCAACAGCTACAGTATGGGGCCGGTTGGACTTCCCGAGGTCTCCCCGAGCAATGCTACCCACAAAAAACCCGAGGACCTCATCCTTTCAGCCTGCTTGCCTCAACAGCCACCAGCAATTTCTGGCTTTTTCCGTGTTGTTTTGTTTTTCTATTTAAATTATAGGCAGCCCCCTTCACAAATGCACTCTAGACACATGGAAAGAGAGCATTTGGGAGCTGTGGGACAGAAACAAGAATGCAGCTGCACTGGCGGGAGTTTGAAAAAGCAGTTTCCAAATAGTGGAAATTCCCCCTTAGATTTGGGAGCAACCACTCTGAAACTCCGGGGAAGTGAAGTCGCAGTTCCTGAGAGCACAGCTGTCTCAGGACGGGAAATTTTCAACCGCATTTGGAGGAGACGGGAACACGCATGCAGAAGTGAGAATTTCCCTGGACCAAAGCATACCGGGGTAGAGCCAGAGCCACTCTCAGCTGACTTATCGTTGGCAAAATGGTAGTGAGATGTCCTCCCAGACAAGGAGCTGTGGGTGTCATGCCTAAGTCATTAACACCGAGATTATACCTGACCCTGCCAAGGTCTGTAAATCACGCCGAGGCTGACTTATCCCCCGTGGGAGGCAGCCAGAATTGCTGCATTTAGAAAGCCTGCTGGCTACGCAGAGCCCAACAAATCCCTCCGCTCGACTGCAGGGAAGGCCGTCTCCCTTCCCGGAGGCCAGCCCCGGGCAGGGAGGGCTGTGTCCCGAAGGCCACTGTGCAAGGCGGCGTTAGGAAGGGCTGCGGCGTCCCTTGGCGTGCGGCCAGCAGCCGCTGCTGGCACCTCTGCCTGAAGTTTGCCCATAGTGAAAATAATTGCTGAGATCCATCACATGTAGTGTGTCAAGAGTACAAAGGATACCCGTGGGGGAGAGCTCCTTGGGAGGCGGGGCACGGTGTGCCAGCTGCCGGTGGCAAAGGTTGAAGTTCCAATGGGGAAGTTTTTGTTCAGCACATGAGATAATTTTCTGCGATAAGTTATGCTTAGGTCGGCTCACCGAGAACATCCTGCTACTGAAGGGAGTTGTGTGGCAAGCAAATTTCCTGGGCGCCTGCACTTTTTTTTCCCCCTTAACTGTGGATCTATGTACAGCTGTTGACTTTTATAGCTTTGCAAATTGATATGCAAGATGTGCACAGGACGAGGTGAGTGAGTCGGGACACGACCCTGGCCGATGCATCAGCAGGAATGCAGTGATGTCAGCGGAGATACGGCTCCAGCTGGGAATGGTGAGGCCAGGCTGCCCAGCAAGAGCAGGGCTGCGAGGCACGAGGTGAAGCTGTGAGCAGATAATAATATAAATAATAAAATAACTCTGGTTATTACTGAATGGACTGACAGTGCACCTCACAGTATAGGGGGTTTCTTATCCCTGCTAAGGTTCAGGTGGGCTCTAGGAAGGAGTCACATGTGTACAAGTGCAATGATGTGAGTGGTAGGATTGGGAAGTCTCCCGCTGGAAGATGATGCTTTGCCAGGGTGGCAGCAGATACCTGAGGCTTTAGGGGAACTGGCTTCAGGTAATTCATAAGTGATCACCCAGTGCTGGGACAAAATGGCTGAAGCGTATTTTGTTCTGCTGATATGGGAAAAGGCCGCACCAGTCCCTGTCGGAGAGGCATTAATTAAAGGAACTAATGGCGAGTTCCTAAAATATCTATCGGAGTGATCAGGATGTCTGCTGAGAGAAATCTGACTTGCTAGGCTTCAAGTTGTGCCAAGTCATTGTGTTCATCAGGAAATGAGGGTGTTCTGGGGCAGGTAAAACAGAAATAATTCATGCTGACCCTCCTCTGGTGTTTTCTGCTCCTATTTCCAAAGCCACATTTCAGGAGGTGGCTTGCATACATTTGTTACATTGTTACTTAATGGGATGTAACAGCTCTAAGGCTTTTTTTTTTTTTTTTTTTAATATTTTTGCTTATATCGTGGTTAATGCTTTAAGCACATTGTATAGGAATCTCTCCTTACTAAAATTACCATTCTAAGCACCCCTATCCGAAACTCCCCTGCCAAGTATTCCCTGCAAAGTCTGCATTAGAAGAATGTTAATCTGATTTACAGTAACCTGACATGACAACTTGTGGTAATAGGTGATAAAAAGTTGAAACCTTGCAACGGAGAAGACGTTCATCTTTGACCATGACGTGAACGCAGGATGTCCCAGGGGGCTGGCTCAGGATAGCACAGAGCCAGTGAGCACAGGGTGATGAATGAAGGCAAGAATTTGCAGCATCACTCTAAAGAGCCACTTACACCAGAGAGCATCATTATTTCCACACATTTCAGCAGTTCCTAGTGTGGGCTAGCCTCATATATCCAAACTTCTATAGGCCCTCTGTATTATTTGTGTGGCAGTGGTGGGTTCTTTAAATGAACCCAAGTAATAATGCTTCATCTGTCACTGCTTATTAACACACTTCCAGGAGATCAAGTGGTGGGAGAGGGGCTGGTGGCTGAGCTGAACTTCATACTCTGCAGGAAGAGTCCAACATTTTCTTAAGATCTATGCTCTGAGGATGAGGCCAGAGGTGCAGATTTGCAATTAAGTTTACGTTCACATAAAAGTAGTAATACTTTAGTAATACTATAGTACATACATACATACATACTGTAGTATGCACACATATGCATACTATAATAATAAACTGTGCAGATGGTGTATTCTCTGCAGAAAGATCCTCCTGAACAGTCTCTGTGTCTCCACCGTCACACCCTGGCACATCAGCCAGCAGCACTGGCTATTGGCATCCTCTGGCCCAGGGGCATCCTGCAGACCTTCCACCATGGCACTGAACCTCACTGCTGTGCCATGGCAACATGTTCCTGAAAAGTATCCTGGTGTGACAACTCACCTGCTTACAGCAAAATCCAAGAGCACTTGTTTAAATGCTCTGTTTCCAGTAAAGAAACTCTACACCACAGTAGCAGCTTTGTCCTTGCCTGGTCATTTTAAATTGGGGTTTGTTAGAGGCACCAGGGCAGTGTTTGTTATAATTTGCCAGTCCCTGAGGATTGCTTTCAAATTGGAGACCATTATTACCTGAGATTAGAGCTATCCCAGCTTTATTTTTATACCATCATCAGTGCATATGATGTTGAAAGACAAAAAGACAGGAAGAGGCAGCATCCCTTCCCCAGCTAATATACGGTTTGGTGACTGAAAGAGATTTATTGAAATCAATGTGCACTTTACCATTGATTTCTTTGTGCAGCAAGGCCACCTTTAAAGCTTGTCAGCTTTTTCTTGTAAAGCTGAAATGAGACTAACCTGATGTATCAACAGTGAGTAGTTTGAAGTGATACTTCTCTTTCTCTTCCCCCCCCCACCCCCCACACTCTCTGTCTTTTTCTCTCTCCAGGCTTCTGAGACACCACAAAATAACTTTTATTTAAAAATGTATTTATCACATTTACTGAAGGTGTCCAAACAGCCTAAAGAAATAAAAACTGCATGCAAAATTCAATTTAGCATTCAATTTAGCATTGACCAGCTGATCTGACTGGTCCTTTTTAGCTAGCAATGACTATAATTGCATGTCCACATCATGCTGTTTAAAATTTAAAATTCAACCCACACCATATTTTCACTCAGTGAAAGGAATTTGCTTTAGCATCATTCTTTGCCCATGTCAGGAGAGAAATTTTTCACTACTGATAGGAAAACGTCATTTTTTGTTTTAAAATTGCAAATGAAAAAAAAACATCTCTATGTCTCCTGAGCTTTTATTTATTGTCTCCTTATTTAATGAATAATTTCAATTAATTTTATAGTAATAACAGCCTGTAGTGCATATCTATCAAATTGTACAGAAAAGACTTAAAATAAACTATTGTGAATTATGATCTTGTCATAATGTCATGAAATGCTGCTTTTTCAGCCTCTATAGCTTGACCCCTAAAAAGAATAGCAAGAAACACATTATTTGACATTTTAAGTGGACTGACAGGCTTCTGCAATGAGGTGACCTGCTCAGTGGATGAAGGGAGAGCAGTGGACCCTGTTTACCCTGAAACATTTCAAGGTAAGAAAGGCATTTGACATTATTTCCCGTAAGACCCTCATAAATAAGCTGTCAATATGTACGTTAGGTGAAAGGACAGTGAGGTGGATTGACACCTGTGTGAATGACCAGGTCCAGAGTGCTGTGGTCAATGGCAGTGGGTCCAGTTGAGGACAAGTCCCTAGCAGTGCGTACAAGGACTCAGTGTTGGGAGCCAGTACCTGTGACCTCTTCATTAATGATTGGGATGATGGGGCAGAGTACAAGTTTGCAGACGAGACAAAACTGGGAGGAAGGGGCAGACATACTAGAAGGTTGTGTGGCCATCCAGAGAGACCTTGACAGGCTGGGGAAATGGGCAGGTAAGAATCTCATGCACTTCAATAAAAATAAATTGCAAAGTGTTGTAACTAGAGAGCATCAACCCCAAGAACTAGTACTGGGGGTTGATCAGCTGGGATGACCTGGAGGTTCTGATGGGCCTGGGGGTTCTAATGTGTGAGGAGAGAAGGGCCTGGAGGTTCTGATATATGAGCAGCTGATCAGTCAGTAATGTGACCTTCACTGCAGCACTTGGCCCTTGCCGTAAAGATGGTCAGTGGCACCTTGGACTGCATGATGAGCAGTGTTGCCAGCAGTCAAGGGTGGCGATCCTTCCCCTCTGCTCAGCACTAGCGAAGCCACAGCTGGAGTGCTGGGTCCAGCTCTGGGCTTCCCAGCACAGAAGAGATACAGATGTGCTGCAGAGAGGTCCAGCAAATGGCCCTGAAGATCATTAATGCACCTGAGTTTCTGGGGTGGAAGGAGAGGCTCAGAGAGCTGGGACTGCTCAGTCCGGTGAAGAGAAAGGGCATCTTACATAGGTATGTCAATATCTGATGGGAAAGAACAAAGATGAGACAGCCAGGCTCTCTTCAGTGATTCTCAGTGCCAGGACAAGAGGCAGCTAGTACAAATTAAATCACAAAGAATTCCATCTGAACATAAAAATCCCCACATTTTTTACAGTGATGGCAGTCAAGCACTGGCACAGGTTGCCCAGGGAGGTTGTGGAGTCTCCCTCCTTGGAAATATTTAAAAGCCATCTGGACAGGGCCTTGGGCAATCTGCTGTAGGTGTCCCTGCTTGAACAGGGGGGTTGGACAGGATGACCTCCAGAGGTCCTTTCCAACCTCAGCCGTTCTGTGATTCTGTGAGTAATTCAGATACCACACAGAACACATTCTTCCTGCTTCTCAACGAGAAAACAGCAAATGGCTCCACTGCAATTCCATTTTCTGACTTTGATGAACGGAAATATGTTACGCATCATTAACAGCATGCCAGCATATTAAAACCATATTATGCTTGTAAAATAAAGAGCATTTTTTTCATCCATTGCCATAAAATTTATTTCTGAGTTAATCTGAGAAATTAAATAAATCCACATGGATCTTCCAGTTAGTGCTGCCAAGTATGCATATTCTTTAGTTTGAAATGAAAATACTTCTGTTCAAAGTTTGGGATGGAGCACATACAATCCCGTGTTTCAAATTAAAATAAACTAGATGATTTTCAATTGGAAAGCTATGTCAAAGTGAAGGAGATGGCAATATTGCAGATTGGCCACTCTGCCTTATAATGGCTCATCAGTCCAGGCCAAAAGTGCAGTAAAACCAGAGAAACATCTGTCCTTGGTCTGGTTGTTGTGAATATGCAGGAGGCATATTCTTTTTTTTGGACAGAACTGGTGGCTGCCTGCAAGCATGAAGTCTGAATTATCCCAGACCACACTGAAGTGGAAGAGCATGCTGATCATCTTTCTTTTAGATGAAATGAAAGAGGAATTAAAGCCTCATTTATTTAGTGGTAATTGAAACAAGACAAGCCACCGCCCAAGGTGCAACACAATATAGGAAGGCTGGATTGGATACTCAGCCATGTGGCTCGAAGGGTTTCACTGGAAATTGGTTGCAAAACCAGGAAATGGGGCATTGATTTGGTTGAAGCTTTGCATTAGCTTGTGGGAGGAAGGGAGCACAAACCAAGCAGGCGACCGGACATGCAGAGTGTGTGGCCCCAGAAAGGTAGCCAAGAACAAATGACATTTTTTTCTTTCCAACCCTGAAAAGAACAGAAAAAGACCTCACAAACAGGAAGACAGCTTCTAACTATCTTGTCCTTCTGTGTTTCAGTGGAAAAAAATATTTCTATTTCAACAAACAGGTTTTTCCCAACTTGTAAAAACAATGTCGACTTGAAGCAACCCTAGAACTCTGTGAACTTTGGCTTCCTGCAAGGAGCAGCCTTATCTAACTGCAACACCATATAACCTACAGCACTTAAATCAGTCTTCCATAAAGCAGGCTGGAGTCCCATCCTGCTGTCAATTAGAACTCCTCTCACAAAACAGACTGAAAAAGATGTGTATTGCAGCCTTGGAGCAATTCAGCTTCTTCCACAAAGTTATGAAACCTTTCTCCCTTTAGGGATAAACAGTAAAGCAACATCTAATTTGTATGAATAACCCTTTCAGCTGCTTAAATGCTTCCAGTCTGACGAATTTTTAAGCTGAAAGAGAAATTTCCGATTTATCTGAATGTATTAATCTTCCTCACCTATTATTTCAGTGGATTTCCTACTGTGCTTTTTTGGAGATTTGTGATTTGACATCTTTTTCAAAATAGTAAAATATTAGCCAACTGTCCCGTAGATGGTTCTTCAGGTAGGGATTTTTGTCTGATGCTTTGTGGCATGGAAAAATATTCACTTGCTGACAAAGCTGTTCAGTCTACTTATGATCCTTGTTGAACTGAGAATTTGCAGAAATGCGTAATGGTGCATGGACTACGTTTTTTTCAGTGCCAACTCTGTCTCTAAATGCAATGCCATTTGTGTACAGAGCTATCCAGATGTGTGTCACAGCTTGATTTCCTGAGGCTGTCTAGGGAAATGCTTCAAGAGAAGCACTGCTCTCTACCCCAGCAACATGAAAAATCCCTTCAGGATGCTATACCAGAGAAGCAAAGCTTCATTACATTTGCTTTTAATGTGTCCCTTTTCAGTTTGTTGAAAATCCATCCTTTCTTCTGAATGTGTTCATGAAGCTGATATAAAATGCTTTTTGTCATGTCTGACTAAACCTTTTTTAATTTGATGGTGGAAATTATGCTTCTGTATTCTTAGCTGGTTGTTTGTTACTTGTGCTTTTTCACTGATACAACAAAAATAGCTCCAATCTGAAGGTGAAAATTCTAGCCTGCATTTCTGTGCCAACATCCACAGAAGAAGTCTAGCAACACAGGGGGATACAAACATATGCCTTAATCCTCTGAACGAACAGGTGCCTCATAGTTAAAGACAGATGAATACTTATTTAGAGTATTATTTGGCATCTCCACTATAGGTCACTGCCTCTTACCACCCCATTGGAATCCTAAGGACTCATACCCAAAGCACAGCATGGCAACTCCCCCATTTTTGTCTTCTCATGCACCTGGTTTGTGCCAAGGGCTGAGTTGGGAAGGGTAGCTCTTAAAGTAGGAGGTAAACTTTGACATGTAGGGAGAGAGGAGGAGAGGTGGAAGGATTCAGATCCTCAGGAATTTGGGATGGGCCTGCAGACTGAAATCTAGAGAAAGTTTGCAAGCTGCAAATTACCTTGGGTATTTTTTTTTTTGTTTATTTGTTTTTCTCTTGCTTTTCTTTCTTCCTTTTTTTTTTCTTTTTTTTTTATTTTTATTTTTATTTTTATTTTTATTTTTATTTTTATTTTTATTTTCCCTTGACAATGTGCAGTAGTAGGGGGTTATAATTGCACTTTGCTATAGCTTGGAATCCGGGCTAGTTCCTAGGTTCCAAGGCAGGTGCTGTGATTTGTGGGGCTTTCCCTGCTCTGCCAAGCCTGTGCTCTCCCTCTCACAGTTCCTGGCCACATCACCCACTGGGTGGCCCTCAGAGGACAGCCTCCAGCCAGGTGGGCACTTATCTGCTGCCATAGGTGGGCTAGGATGGATGTGGAGAGCTACGTCCAGCTGTAGGTAAGGCTAGGTTTGTTTTCATGTAAGCTGCCAGAAGTCTAAGAAGACATTAAGCAGAGCATGCTTGCGTAGCTGCCTTTTCATTACTTTCTTTTAAAGCTTTGGCTTTTATAGTTGAAAAAATAAAGATGACAAGAGAACTGAAAACATTCTGAGGATCAGAAAATTTGTAAAGGTGCTTCCTGACAGCTTTTATATTATGGCTGTGTCATTCCTCAATGACACTTACAGTTACTGTGACAGTTGCTATTAAAAACATTTAGATTATTGTATGTGATTTAGCAGCATGGATCATGGATTGATTGCAAAGAATCATTGCACATACTTAAGATTCATAATCTGCTGGGTGTGTTACATGCAAAAATAGAAAATGCTTGAAGCAGCACTGTCTAATGGACTTACATGTGTTTTCAGACCATACTATTGTCCCTCATTAGACCACAGATTTCAAATTCTGGAGAGGAAGGATTAAACTTTCTGACAGCTGCAAGAGTTATCACAAGACGAGTGGTACATATATCATTAAAAAAATCCAGAGAATCAGTTCAGCCCTTCCACAGTAGTGACTAAAAGAGAGAAGATGGTAATTCCTTAGTGAGATAACATTTGTCTTGGGTCAGTATCAACATGAAATCTGTTTTTAATCTAATTTTTAATTTTAACTAAAAGGATCAAAACAAATGATTAAAATAGAACCTCAAATAGAATTTTTTTACTTATTACAGTAAAAAAAAGAGGTTATTAACATTCATACTTAAAAAACAAAAGACTTCAAGTGAGCTGAAAGAAGAAATAAGTACTGCAAGAAATACAGAATAGCATCAATTAGTTTCAATAATTACAAATATGTTGACATATTTAACTGCTTTCATACTATTTACAGTAGTTTCACGATTATAAACTGCACCTGAATATAAGCCACACTTCCGGG
>VRYO01001463.1:49398034-49495966 GCA_009812075.1 Sialia sialis
CGTGAAATTACTGTATTAACTGCACACACTAAAATCAAATGCACACACCTGCAAAAGCAGCAGAATGGATATGTTTAAGTTTAGTAATTCTTTAACACACAGCATCATTCTTAATCATATGAGTGGAGGAAAATTGCTTTTCATAACTGAGGGCCTAGTTTTTCAAATGTTGCTAGAAAGACAATGAAGCCAAAAGCACAGGATATAGCTTGTCCACTTTGGAGTCTCAGCCCAACAGAAGACAGGACTTAGCTTTAATTGTGACCTCTAGCATGGGTATTAATGTGGAGACTAGGCATAAAAAAAAAATTAACTCTACAGCCAAACCTACCTGTAAACAGTGTGAGGTTTATGGGTGAGACTGCATGGCACTGGCGGTCATCACTCCAGTGAGATAGTGAGACAACTGAAAAGAGCATATAAAGAGGAGAAGGCTTGTGTTATGGGATATTAGCAGTACAGAAAGGGTCATATGTGCTGACTTCTGAGTGTTACTTCTATGCAGACTAGAGAACACATAAAATCCCTGAAGAATAAAAGTGAATATACATTTCCATATATGTATTATTTTAGTGAAAGCTGTAACTCTTCTGTGAATTATTTATGACATTCAGTCCCACTGCACTATATCTTACACAGGTAATCTACCAGGCTGTCTGGCTTGCAGCAATTAAGGCTTGTTTTGTCAGTCTGTTATTCACAAATGAACTTGTATTCTAAAATTCTTTCCAAACTGCTTGCAACCACACCTGCCACCCCATGTCACACATGCCATATGCCACAGTCATGGGTAGTGTAAAGGCGTGTGTGGCACTGATTTTGGTGGAGGCCCTGTGATTCATCCTGGCAGGGAGCAGAGCCTGACACCGCTGCAGGAAACTAGAAAGCCACTGAAAAGTGTGAAAAGCAGTTTGGGAAGAAGATCAGTCATGTGGTTTATGTGTCACCATTTCTCTGATAAGCCTGTGACTGTGTCACTTCAGAAGGTGCACTGTGCCTTCTAAGTTAATATTAGAGGTAAACTTGTCAGTTTGGGTTTTCTCCGTGACCTTTTATCTTGATAACTGAGACATGCACATTTTTATGTTGTTTATGAAACTTTTTAAATATGTTTTACATTCTTTTGATAACATTATGGGCAATTTTGATCCTCAAGCACCTTGCTCAGTAAAGCATCTAAAGGAGTGCAGTTACTTTTATATATAACCATTAAGTGCTCCCCTCTATTTGAGCATTATGGACTAAATTTCCTGCCTACAATAAAACTAATAAAGCAAGTTATTGGAACAGGATTTGAGATTTTAATTCAGATTATTATAAACAGAAGGAAAATGGGTAATGTGTAGTGACCACCAAAGGTTACTGTGTGATGTAAGATAAAGACTAAGAGAGACTTCAAGCAGCTGAAGGACTTTTCATCACAATGAAGATGAATTTGTGATGCTATGGACTGTTGCAGCCTAAACAGGATATTTTTTTTTCCAAAATCTTACACAGAAACTTTCCATTTATATTGCATTAAAGCATTCTACATCAATGTCAGAGATTTGTAAGAATTGCATGATTTTTCTTTCTGTTATCCTTTTTAAAGTAAGTCACTACACAGAGAGAAAATCCTATGGAATGACTTTACCATGAAGTAAGAAGGATATCGCTGTAAAAGTAAGTAGAAGTTCAACTCTTCAACAACTTTTGTTGTTGCAGAAATGGTTTCTTTTTCCTGAAAAATGAAAGTGGTCATGAATGAAATGCAAAATTGAAAAAAAATCAATAGCATTCCTAGGCAAAATCATTCCTTTTATTAACAGGGGAAAAAACATCTCAGAATTAAAGATTTGACAGCGTAGACTCAATATTCTTAACTTCAGAATTCTATAATTAAAACTGTAGATTTATAACTTCAGTCATACAAACACATTCCTAGAAAAGGCTATCAAAAGGCAATACAATAAACTAGGATAATTTATTATCCGCTTTTATCTGTCCCTCAGTTTAACTGTATTTTTGTCTGGAATATATTACCATTTCAGAATTAAAAGAGTGCCTCAGAATTGTAGATATAATCTATTTTATCTTGCTTCTAGGCAGAAAACCATCAGCAATTGCTCCTAAAGTATTTCAAATCTTGTTCCAGCTGGTGACTGGCTGATGCAGACACTGATGGCTGAGTTCAGAACTTAAGAGAGGTGAATATTGTGCTGTCAGACTCAAATGCAATTTCCCTCTCTGTACTCCAGACCCAAACTAGCTCCCAGTAAATAATTAATCCCGTGGAAAACTCTAAAACTTCCAGGATGTGAGACATGGGTTTGGATGTCTCCAGTTTCCTTTGAACAATAATCCTTCAGAATTTAAGAGTAGCGGGAAATGCTTGGCACAACCAAATGCATCCTGCAGGCTGCAGATCATCTCCCATATGGGTGTAACAGGAGGGGCCATTTCTCAATTTCCACATTGGTATTTGAGATAGAGAGAGATAAGAAACGTTTCCAAATACAGTTTGTACTTCCAGGAAAATGGAAAATCTTATCTTCTCTGGTTATGAAGCAAACAGCGCATCTGAGTAACTTTTACCAGGATGATGATGTCTCTTGGGGCTGGTTCTTATCTTTTGGTTTGTTTTTTTTTTTTTCCTGAAAAGAAATAAGGCTATTCTCACTAGTCTTGATTAATTCAACCATGTAAAAATGATAAGAAAATAACATTTGTTAAGAAATAAAAGTGAATTAATAATGCTAGCAGTTTGGGCAAATACTGTGGGGTACCTGAGAGGTTTCTGGTTCTTAGCTATTACAAATACTACTGTTCATTTTTTCAGAATGGCTCTCTTTGAAAACTTTGCAATATTTATTTAAGAACTATGCTTTCATAAAAAAATTCCACCAGTGAACTTTGGTACTGCTGAGGATTTTGGGAAAATTTTTTTTCTTCAAAGACCAACAAACAGACATTGCAATCCCTTATCTGTCCAGACATTATGTGCTTCTCCTTTTACTAAAGTCAACCTCATCCAGTTCTGCACTGCAGTTACCTGTGGTAGCTTTGGAGCTGCCTACAATCATCTCTGAGCGCCTCCAGCTTTTAGGCTGGCAGAGGTTAATATGACTCAGCTACTATCTGCCCAGCATTTTTTGCTCCTTGTAAAATAAATAGTGCAATAACCATATTAATTCCTCTAATTTCTACATTTAAGCAGGTTTTTTTTCCAGTATGTGTTTTGTATTACATATTTTATTTATATATTTATTCAGATGGAAAGAAAGAATTGAGGAAAAAAAGAAGTCTGTTTTATAGTACCTGAACAAAGTAAAATTACAATAGCATACATGTGTAGAATAAAAAAGTGCTTTCATTTTTAATTTTGATTAGTAGACCATTTGCAGGAAGAAATAATTTGTTAAAGAAAAAACTATATCAGGTAAAAAAAACTTTCTAGGTTAAAATTTTCTCCTATTTTCAGTAAAATAGTTTTCAAAGTGGAAACCTCCTGTTTCCACTCATGTTGCTTTATGCAAACTATCTGAGCCAAGGAAGAAGTTTTCATAGAGTCTCCAAATACTTTTCCACTTTAGCAAAGACCTCTACCATTGATTTGATACTCTCTTTATGGATGAAAACCTTATTTACAAATGAGAAATGTTTCCACTGAAATCACTTATCAAATAATAAGCCATTAGTGTGTTTTCTTTATGGAAGGGATGATGCCAAGTAAATTACTTTCATTATAGGTCAAATATCACCAGTACTAAGAGCCTTGGACACAGTTTTTAAATGCTTTGATGGATTTATATCAATGCACTTTCTGCTAACGAAGACTTCTGAGATCTCAACTCATCAAAATGTATTTATTCAGCTCAGCCTGCCCACTCAGTTCCAGTTCAGGCCTTTTCTTCACAGAAGAACTTCACTGAACAGTCAGAGGACACAGGAACAAAGAATAGAGTTTTGTTTGTTTGTTTATAATTTTCCTTTGTGAGATCCCCCAGGAGAAGGAAAGAAAATAGTTCACAGTCTGGTAAGATCAGAACAACAGAAGTATTTGCAGTATGCCACACAATAAAGCATTGCCTGCTTGGAAATACTGTGCTTCCAGCCAGCACTATCCTGTGAGACTCACAGATGAGCTCCAGATCCTGCCGCAGACTTGCTCCAGGAGCTAAGATTCCACTCACCTCAGGAGACTTAAGATCTGACCCACTATAGAATATCTGGTTATTTTTCTAATTTTTTCCTCTACGAATGGGTAGATTTCAAAATAGTATTTTAAAATTTGGGTTGGTTTTCATTCCCACTGACAATGCTCATATCCAACTAAACTTTTATTTATTTTACAAGTCTGTTTTCTTTAATCTTGTCATGGAGCAGACCACTAATTCTCTCCTTCTGGATGGCTGCAATGAGACCACACACTCTCCGCTCTGAGCATCAGCAGACTGGAAAGAGATGAAAAGACATAACAAGAACAAAATACCATTAGAAATCCAATACTGCTTCCATCTGAATTGTTCTCTTATGCTTCCTCACCAAGTTCCTCACCAGAGATCTTTGGTCTCTTTGGACTGACTATTATTTTTTTTTTTCCATTGCTGTATCATTTCAAAAGTTATGGCAAAGCCGCATCCAAAGAACTATCGACTAGCTCTTGGAGGTAGCCCAAAACAAGCTGCAGCCCACACTATACTTTTTGTTTGGGAAGTTCAGAAGAAGAGGTATTCAGCTAGTCAACCTGAATAAATAGAGTACCAAATGAGGGGATTTATGCCAGTTGTATGGGAGATAAGTCCCTGTGCTAATGTACTCATTGATTAGTTGCTCCCAAAATCACAGTTAGCATCTATTTGAAGTCTACAGTGGGTACCAGTGAAAACTGTGACTTCCCTTTTTCGAGCAAATTGTTGAGTTGTAAAACTTTGGGACAGCTATACAGTCTGCAATGGAATACATTTTAAAGGGAATTGCAATTTGAATCTCACCTAGAGATTAATCTGAGACAACACTCACATTTCCTGATTTGAAACTATGAAGTATTCACTTTGATTTTGACAGCAGTGATATTATCTAAAGGACAGGGACAATGTGGTTAGTACAGCTCCCTTAAAATGTGGAGCTCTCTTTTATCTTCCTGTCCAAGATGACATCATTTATGGTAACCCATGTCTCACCTGAACATCTGGAAAGAAGGCCATAGTTCAGTGACCTGGTTTTTAATTTTACTCCATTTCCACAGTTCCTGGGGCAGTTGTTTATTCATTTATTAATGCAAGACACACCAGAGAATAAGTCTAAATTGTCATTGACTGCTGCCATCTCTGCAGTCCAGTGTAATTTACATTAAATATGTACTTCCATTAGGAATTCAGATTCTTGTCAGGACTGCAACTCTAGCTCATAGTCTTACCTCAAACCCACGATCTCAAGTGGTACATTCTATAATTTTTTTATTATTTTAAAGACATTCTCTCTACTCAGAGAAGCAATGGCAACCACTCAGAGAAGTAAGGCTTGCAAAATAAGGCACTTATGGTGATAAGTGGAGGACCCATGAGGATGGGTGCTCTCTTCACAGATTCTTCAGGTCGCAGTTCTTACTTTGGACACATTCCTCTGCCAGCAGCCAAAGTCAGGTGTCTGCACCTTTCCTCAAGCAGCCTTGACTGGATCTGGATCTGGCTGCTATTGACCAATATTTGTGATCTGATCTACCTGAGACAGACAGACATCAACTAGTGTCATGGACAGAATCATTCTTGCTACAGACATGTTCAGGAGCTGTGTGGGAGCTCAGCCTGTTCCAGCCACAGGACTTGCTTTGGCACACGAGCTGCAGTGCACGGGCACTCTTTGGGCATGGCAGCAGACAGAAAGATCAGAATTGTGTGATTCCTACCACAGGGTTTGCAAGGGAGTCCAACTCTTCAGCAGCTCAGAGCCTTACTACAGCAATTTTACATCAACCCATCTCTTCATCTCTCAATTTTTTCATGCACAGAATGTGCATTTCATGATAATAATTTTTGTCCACACTTTGAGCATATGAACTCTGGGTAGTTGCAGGCTTGTTTCTAGAGGCCTGTCAGTCTGTCTTTCTGATTTCGGTCCTGCAGAAGCTTGTGGAGCAGATCATCTTGAGTTCGATGGTACATGCAGGACAACCAGGGGATCAGCTCAGCCAGCAGGGGTTTGTGAAACACAGGTCCTGATTGCCTAACCCACACTCCTATGGAAAGATGACCTGCTTAGTAGATGAGGGGAAGGCTGTGGACATTGTCTACCTAGACTTTTGTAAAGCCTTTGACACTGTTTCCAAAAACATTCTTGTAGAGCAACCGACTTCCCATGGATGAAGATGGGTGCTCACACTTTCACCAGCTTCGTTGCCCTTCTATCAAGACCAAGTCCTGCAGAATTACAGGCTGGGGCAGAGTGGCTGGAAAGCTGCCTGGGGAAAAAAAGACTTGGGGAGCTGGTCGAGAGCGGCTGAACATGAGCCAGTTGTGCCCATGTGGCTAAGAAGGCCAGTGGCATCCTGGCCTGTATCAGCAATATTGTGGCCAGCAGGACCAGGGCAGTGATTGTCCCCCTGTACTGGCCACTGGTGAGACTGCACCTTGAATCCCTTGCCAGTTCTGGGCCTCTTGGCTCAGGAAGGTCAGTGAGGGTCTGGAGTGTGACCAGAGAAGGGCAACAGATCTGGGGAAGGGTCTGGAGCACAAGTCCTGTGAGGAGCAGCTGAGGGAGCTGGGATTGTTTAGCCTGGAGAAAAAGAATCTCATTTTTCTCTACAACTAACAGAAAGAAGTTGTAATGAAGTGGTGGTCAGCCTCTTTCCCAAATACCAATCAAAAGGAAAAGAAGAAATGGCTTCAAGAAGTGCCAAGGGAGGTTTAGAAAAACTACTTCACGAGAAGGGTTGTCAGGCAGTGGAACAGGCTGCTCAGGGAAGTAGTGGTCACCTTCCTGGAGGGGTTTAAAAGGTGTGTAAATTTGGCACTTGGGGACATGGTTTAGTACTGGGCTTGGCAGTGCTGTACTAACAGCTGGACTCGATCTTGAATGTCTTTTCCAACCTTAATGATTCTATGATTCTGTCACGAGTAAGTCTGAAAGTTCAATTTTTACTTCAAACAGCCAGCTGATTCAAGTATTCAAGCAAAGTTTCTTATCTTCAACAAGAAAAAAAAAAAGCTTTGGGTGAATAGTGGAATAAATCATGAATTTATTTTCAACTTTTTAAGAGCCATTTGCTCAATATGGGCTCTGGCACAGTACATGCAACAACCAGTGAAAAGTGCTTGTACTGAGAAACCAGCAGCAACTATTTTTCTGACAAATATTTATCCTTATGTGTTGCCTCATCTTTCTAGCCAACATCTTTGTTACCAGCTCCTCAACAAACTGGAATGAAACTGTCTGAAATACCATCAGATCATGAACATTTTATTGTGTCAAACTGAATGTAAAAAAAGAATATTAAAATCAGTATTATATTCAATTAAATTAGTATTACTGTGTGCAAAGGATTCTTTGCTGTCTTCATTTCAACACCAAATGTTATTTACCTTCTCCCAAGCTTTTCAAGATGTATCCCAGGCTATCAGATTGACAATGTTAAATTACTTTGTAGTAAAAATTGTAGGGAGGAATCTGGCAGTTTTGGTGACTGGGGAGAGGATAGGTTCTACATCTGGCACACAGTGAAAAATATGGGAGGTGGCTTGGGAAGGTAATAAGAGCATATTGGCTGCATGTTTCTGTTAGAGTATTCAGTAGAAAAATATTTAATGATGCTGACATTTAAATTGTGATAATTAGATTTCCTAGTTAGCACCACATTGAGAAGAATGGGAGCAGTTTGTATACTGCTCAGAGCTATTATTTCAGACTGTCTACAAACTTGGATTGGCAAGAATGACCTGGTTCACATTCTATTTATATAGGAGTTTTATTTTGGCATTAATGAAAGCTTAGCTTTTGGATCACAGTCCTCTTCTATTATGTGGCTCTGTGAGGATGGGAATCACAAAAGGCTTGCTTCCAGCCAAGCTTGGATCTCCTCTAGTGAGATAGCCACACAAGGCATTGCCTCTGCAAACACTGGCTCTGTAAATATGGTCAGGACACATCTCTTTCAAGGAAAGGGAGGTTATCTAGGTGTCTTAGAAGGTACACTGGGCATTTGAATAGGGAACATTTTCTTTGCAAAAGGATTGTGGGAGAAGTGGAGTAAATGCTCGCCATTATTTCTTCTCCAAGAGATTTTTCTCCTTGCTGGCAGAGGTTTGCCACAGCAGGCAGAACAGAGAACTACCCCCACCATGACACAGACTGGCAGTCTCCATCTTACAGTCAGTTTTTCTGCCTTGCACTGTAATTGTGGGGCAGCAACCCATGTAAAAAAAAATCTTCCAGCTGACTTTTCCCCCCTCCAGAGTTTTTGCAGCACAACAACTTTGGTGGATGGGATGAGGAAAGAATCTACTTTCCTGTTAATTTTAAGAAATATTATTATCATCCTCTTCTTTTTCTCCAATGGACAGGGAGATGACCTCACCATTAACTCACCAACTCACTTGGACAAATGAATTATTTCAGTTTAGATGTCTTTGTCACAACTTTGGGGGAGGCAGCTTGTCTTCTGAAATGCTGCCTTGCAGCCAGGTTACTCTACATCCAGGTGTGGCTGTGTTCAAGTGAAAACCCCATAAGCAGAGAGCTCCATCACCCTGCTGCCAGCTGAAGGGGCAGAAACCCCTGCCTGGGACTGAAGGTAAGAAGGAGCATTAAAGGAGGTGCATCTGAAGAAATGTCAAGGCTGAGGGAGGATTCATTTGTGGGAAACGAGGGCTAGAGTAGGGTTGAAGAGGCAGAATAAATGTACATGGGGTGTGTGGTGGAGATGGATGGATGGATGAATAAAAGACCAAATTATGTGGGTAAGAACAAACTGAAGAGAGAGATCATGGAGGCAGACAGTCCGTAGTCACTGGGGTATTCTGCCTCCAGGAAGCCAAGTTGATCCCAGAAGCAACTCCACCCTTCTGCTGTTGGCCGATATTGGAGAAATCCAATAACAACGTCTGAATCTCACCTTCCCTCATTTCCAAACGGCTGCCTTGCACACCCCCCACAACTATTCCAGAAGAAAAAGTGATCAGGAAGCCAAGATTTTTTGCTGTACTTGTGGGTATAAACAATGCTGCTGTTAAAGTTCAAATGATGCATGCCTGGTTTTATAAGAAATCATGAAGCCTTCCAGAACAGTTCCAAATAAACCTTTTTAAGAGGGGGGGAAAAAAGAAAGTACTTCAGGGCAAAGCACTCAAAATTTAAGAAGAGCATACAGATGCAACAGAGACTCAGAACACTCTCCATATGTGTGCTCTGTGAGACAGTGTTTAATTAGGTGATCATGTTATATTTCATCCACATGACCTTTGCCTGATCTCACACACAGGGCAATGAGTCTTCAAATTTTTTTCAGCTCTTGTAAAGCACATTTCTGTAGCAGACATTTTTTTTTTTCTCCACAGTAATAAAATGTATTTTAGAGCTGTAGTACGTTAACAGAACTATCTGAGGAAAAGCAGAAGGGAGGAATAAATTGATGAGTAACTAATCACTCATAAAATTCTTGCTGTGACAGTTCCTACAGGTATTTTGGAATTTGTGAACTACCTCATCTTCACTCTGGGGTTTTTGTTTGGGTTTTTTGTTCATTTTTTTTTTAAAGTGAGCAACCTGTCATTATTTACTTTGTCTAGTATATATCTACGTAAGGGGTATAATTACATAGCAGCCTTCCCCTTGGAGAAAGCACCATGATGGCCTTTGGACCTGTATTTCAGTTTATTTTATGAAACTTTCAGGATGTAAAGATTGCATAACTTTGGACCTGCTGTCAGATCTGGCCAGTGGCAAGTGAGCTGAGACCAGCTCCCCCAGCCCATACTCACACTCGCACCCACAGTTGCTCAATCAGTCACAGGAGTACCCAAGCTCATTTCTCCAGGCCAAATGGATTCATTCCCCGTATGGAAGTTGCAGAAGTATTTTTCCAGTGTGTACAGATTAGATTTGCTCAGAAAGGTTTGAGCCCTGCATTTTTGTGAAGCCTTGTCCTGGGTTCCTGAACAAGCAATACCTGGCCCTATGGTATTGCCAAGCCAAGTTTACAAGGGAGGGAGGGAGGCCCCAAAATGCAGCCTGTGAATCCCTGCTGGGCGAGGATCACCAGCTGCACAGCCTTTAATACCAAGTGCACTGTTTCATTAGAAAGAATACCTCTGACCTTACACATTCCCTCGAGCTTGGAGTGTGTGCAAACAGGCAATTTGCTCACAGTGTGGAAGCTTATCATCAGGCAACTAATTCAGCTTTCCTCCACTGGGATAATAAATTCTATTTACTTACCTGTTATCAGCAACAATAGTTGTTTAGAAAGAATGAAACAGAACATGATTGATTACTTCTTTCTCCAGCTCCTTGTGGATCCAAGGTTATTTTTTTCATCCATCATGCCACATTAACACAAGCACGATTTCTTTCAAGGTAGCAGTGTGGCTATCATGGTAACGGAGTGGATTATTCACTGACGTGTTCAGCAAGAGTAGCTGTTTTTCTCCCTTCTTCACTGCAACATGCATATAAGATTTCTAAGGCTACCGTATGCTTACAGCTTTTTCTCCCATACTGTATTTAGACAGGAAAACCTGTTGGTTTCTCTATAAATTTCAGTGTCTAGAAATAAACTGCAATCCTCTGAACTAAAACAGGAGTTCGGATGTATTTCTTTGCTAGGAGAAAATAATTAAAGGAAAGCTATTATATTTGTTTATTTACTTCCTTATCCTCTATCTGTATGGGCAAAGGGAATTTTCTCTTCTGCTTTTACTGAAAAGTCTCTTATCAGGGCTTAGGTACTCTCTTCACCCTTTAGTATTCTCTTCATGGAGCTGCAGCTGGTGAAAATAGAGCCAGCAGAACTACAGCCATGTCCTTGCTTATTTGCTTGCAACTAAAGTCTGCTGCTGGTTCTACAATAGACAATATGATTTCCCACTTGCAACAGGTGGTGGAGCAAATGCAATCCAGACAGGCACTCACCCAGCACAGCAGCTGTGGCTTTACCTCCCCTGGGACATGCCATGAAAAAGTCAATACACATAGGAGGCATGTTTTTTTTCCTAAAAGCTGTGTGCTTGGATAGGGACAACCCACATCTCCCTTGATCTGGCCTCACCCGTTGTCCTCCACCTGTAATATTCACTCTGTACCATGAGTCTCTAAGCCAAGGCTCCCTCTGCCACTTAGCGTGGATCAACACATCAATACTGAAGATGAAGATGGAAAGGCTGGGGCTTTTTCCCCAACAAGCCTTAAGGGATGTGGCTATGCTCTGTGTGCTATTACTTTTGGCAGATTCTGAATGGGTAGCACCAGTCCCATCACTCACCAAATCTGTCTTTCTTTCCTGCCTTTGCTGTTCCAAAAGCTGGTTGCTCATTCACCTGTCTCATGGATTAGGAAACCTGGGGAGATAAGGGAGGGAGGCAGAGAGGGTAGGAAGACATACAGACGATCACAGGACAGATAATCTGAGTGGTGCAGTCATGTTCTCTCTTTTTAAAAACACCAAATGTATGCTGTCTCTTTATGTCTTGCATTCGGGAAGTTCTCATCTTGCCATTCCTGATCAGCAACAGGCATTGTGGAAGAGTACTGACATTTAAACTTTCAAAGCATGTCCATACTGCGTGGGATTTCACATGAAGAAAGAAGACCTATGGACTGGTTCTTGCCTTGAGTGATGGAGCGTTATTGCTCCTTGTGGGGGAAAGGTGAGTGCATTACGCAAGAGCCCCAGTAAAAAAAAAAAAAAAAACAACAAAATTAACAAAGATAAATGACTGTGAACTTGACTAAAGCACTCTGAGGTCCCAGCTCAGTTTTCAGCTGAACTAACAATAAGAACATACTTTAGCAGATTTAATTTTAATAAAGTGAGAGGAGTGACAGGAGTCTGAGGAGAAAATTAAACAAGTGCAACCAAATAGGAAACCTGCTGCTGCACTGGCTTCATCACACCTTGCACTAATCCATTCCCCCCTGCACCGCTGAGGAGGAAGAGGAAAAGCCTGCCTTTGCAGCAAAAGTTGACCCACCACACTTTGACACCAGGGGATCTGTACTTGAGCACACCAGGACTATCATTAAGTCATGTAATGAATGTTGGAACAGTCCGGGCTGGCCCTTCAACACAAGGGGCCAGAGCAATCAAGCAGTCACATGGACATGGGCTGTCAACTTCAGCCCTTCAGGCTGAATCCAGAGTACCAAGCTGGAGTGTGGAGGGAGCCATGCAATCCCTGGCAGGAAACCAGGTGTTCCTGCTTTAGCATCTGGGCCCCATAGAGTTTTCCTTGGGATTTCCATGACAAAAAACAGCAAGACTGCATTGGGTTTTCAGGACTGAGCCCTTAGTCCATCCTGCTTAATGAAATCAGCTCCCTGCAGCGAGAGCAGTCCCCAAACCCATGGAGAGCTCCACGTCAAAAGGGTTTCAGGGTATTACTCTGACACAGTAAAATAATTGGTTGTAATGGGAATGCTGAAGGAGATGATGCCAAAGTGGCTGTCAAGAACACTGAATTTTGCTGAGAAAACATGGCTTCACATAATCAGAATTATAGGCATTTCTGTTTGAAGGTGTAGAAGTATCTTTTCCAAATGAAGCTTTTATCGTTGTCTCTAAAAAAAAATCTTTTACTTTATACCTATAAAAATATCAGAAGGTGCTTAACTTGATACAAAATACTCTTAAATGCTGTCCCGACATCATCATTTCTGAGCAGTTTGTACTGAAGATGTAATATCTTGGTGCTCTGAGCAACAGAAGACCAGAAATCCTGGAATGATAGTGATCCTAGTCTAAGGAAAAGCTAGTCCTTAGCTTTTAGTAAAAATCTACTTTTTTTTTTGTTATTTATAGTAATATTTCTAGTTCCAAGTTCTCATGCTGAGAAATGTGAATGAAATCAACTCTTGTCTTGTTGCTGTTTTCTGTAAAGGGATGTGACTTGGGACCTCTGGTACAAATGGTGTTTCACATGTTTCTGAATCTGTGAGATTCAGAAATGTCCAGACATATTCTGACAACTAAAAGTAGCTACAAAAATAAGGCTATGTCTACAAAATAATGAGTTTTCCCAATTTACCCTCACAGATTTTAAGCATGCATTTTGGAAAAAATGCCTTAGCAGTACCTTTGTTAAATCAATTGAGAGTATAAGCCAGACTATATAAATCTAGACAGAAACAGATATTAAATACTAATATTTCTATTAATATTAAGTAGCAGAGACCCTCTACCTATATCTGCATTTGGCCCCCAGTTATTAAAGTAATTGTGCATATTAAAAGATTAAGCCTTTTTGAAGCTGCAATCATTTTCTGCCAATTTATTCTATACTGCTATACTGCTATATTTTTAATGAGGTCATTTACTGGAGGGTTTTGGGACAAAATCCAGAGTATTTACAGACTGGCATGGATTGCCAAGAACAATAGTGGATAAAAATAAAGTGTATGACTTTTTCATACAGGGAAAACTGAAATCTGTAAACTCATTTTTAATGAAAAGGTCCTTGGTCTGGGAGATAGGTGATATATTCTAGATCTAATTAATGATTACCCATTTTTTACTATATTTATTAATTCTTTAACAGTTTTCAAATATTATGCTGTGCTGTTAAATACAGTGGGCCTTATTCTCATGAACAGTGAGTTTCTGTCCCCTTCTAACAGCTCAAGAATCCCTGAAAGTGAGCAAAACTGGCAAGAGAATTTTGCAATTCTTTTTCATGCTCCCATAGTTTCAGAACAAGTCCATTATAAGCGAGAAAAAAGGTATCTTTGCTTCTTAGAAAAGAACAGACATATCCTTTGCACAGGAGCCTTATATATGTCTTCAGCAAAGCTTTGGCTTTTGCACTGGCTTAGCAGGGCAGATAAACACTCCCTACAGAGAGGAGCACTTGAAGGTTATGTTTAGCTGTTCTAGCTTAGTTAGTATTTGCCAGCAGCCAAAGCATCCTAAAACATTGCTAAGTCCTCCAAGAGATGAGCTATATCCTTGTTGCATTATTTTATTTCTGTGCTAGTAGCAATGGTCTGAAATACGAAGGTCATTGACTCTCCAAAAATTCACACTTTAGGGTGACTATTCATATTATGCCAGTTCGAGTCTATATCCACAACCTCATAAATGAGGGTCACTCTTGAGACAAAAGTAGACTCTCTTGACTACTTCTATCTGGCTCTCCAGATTCTCATTTAATTTATTTAAAGTGAGATTAAGCTCATGCTTTAAGGTTAATGGTGAAATCTTGACTAGAATAAGTTTAGTCCAGACACTCTTAGTGTCATCCCTGCTATAACAACAGAATTCAAGGCTTTTTATTTTTTAATATCTATCTGTACATCCCAAGATTTTCTTGAAGAGGAGCTTGAGTTTAGCTAGCAAGATTAAATTGACATATAGTTTGAGGCATCTATGCACAAGTTTGGATGTTAATCAGTTGTTTCAGCACCTAAAAATTCCTCTCAAATTGATTAACATGTTTCCAAACTTATTTTATGCCTTACCTATTAACCTTATACAGTCCATTGTGGCCTGCTAAAATCTTCAATAAGGGAAACAAAACTAAAGATAAAGAAAACTGTGAAGAAAAGTAATGATGAGAGCTGTGTGTTCTCTGTTAGCACAGGGGAGGTTGATGAACTATCCTAAGCTGTTTAAGCAGGCAGTGTCGATAGAAGGATTGGATCTGGTGCCTGTGCAGCATTGACTGGTAGAAAGTAAATCTTTGCTATTGCTTGCAGTGCAATGCCTAAGGCACAGTGCTGTATCATAATGGGGAATTAGAGCCAGACTATGAAAAGCCTTGTTGCCTGCAACTCATCTACAGGATGACAGCATTTTAAAAAATGGATGAATGCTACCTGAGCAAAGGGGAGAAATTGCAATATCAGAGAAGACACAGCATATTTCCCCATCAGCAACAGAGGATATATCTCACAGTGCTCAATTCCTTGGCTGCTGTAATCCTACTCAGTACACCATGTGATTGTCTTATGTGGTTGATTTGCTGTTATCTTTAATTAGCCACAATTCTGTCTTTTTGAACATTAAATGAGTTTGGTTTAAGAATTCTAATTGGAAAAGTCTCCCAAATTAACAGAATGGAAAAAAAATACATTAATAATGAACTGAATTTTAGATTACAATAAGCTAGTACAGAGAACAAATGTGTTCAGGAAAATGATTAAACTGCACTGAGTTGTCCATGCTATACCACATTCCCCTGCCTTGCCCATCTTGGTTCCTCTTCTGGGCTTTTTCAAGCCCAGAGCTTTCCTCATCTACATCCACAGTCAGTTTGTTTTAGGAGAGACAATTCCTGAGCTTCAGCCACCGAGTTAGGGAATGGATATAAGCAGTCTCAGAATTTAGATCATAATTTTCAAAGGCTAGAGCGACTGGAAGATTTTCTGCCACTTAATATAGAAATGGGTTTTATCTTCCAAGAGAAATTTCACTCTCCCACAGCCTTGTCTTGAATCTTCTGTCAAAGGAAACAGGCTTATATATCGCTAAAATATCTTGAGCAGTTTTTGACACTTCAAAGCATCAATGTGCTCAGCACAACGTGGACTTAGCTAACACTTCCAAAGTGACTGTACACTGAGGATCACACTGCTTTAGAGACAGACAAAATTCTTCCAAAACAGATGTCAAAAGTGACACAGCAACCATTCTGCTGTGTACTCTGGCTGCCGCTTTTCTTAAGCCTGCCACAGGGCAACTATCAGCATACTTGCTATTCAATACATGCATTTGCAGCTCTTTCATGATACATTAGAAAACTACCTCTGTGAAGCCAAGAGGACATGTGAATGTAATTTCTTGTTCCACAAAGCATTTTCTATGTTCTTCAAAAGGTTAACCCACCTTACTAAACTGTACAAACATTATTTCACTTTTATTGACACTCTTTTCAGACCATGAAATGACTTGAGTTTTAATCTACTTTTTTTTTTTTAATACTGAAGGGAACTGACTAATTTAATAAGCTTCACACACAGAGGCATTTCAAAAACATGTTTTCCAAAGCTTATGAAGTTGCAAGGGGTAAAGGAAAATGGTGTTTCACAAAGAAGGTGTTTTTGGTGAGATAAATAACAGGTTTGTTTACTGGGATGGTATTAGTTTGTTGGGTTTTTCTATTCCAAGATCTGCGTAAAGACCATGGCACAGATTTCATGCAGGAAAGGCTCCCTGCTACTTTCATTGCAAATAGGAAGGTTATGTGGTCTGGTTATCTTTTCCTGGGGGAAGGGGGAATATTACTATTAAAATAAAACTCTGAAAGGATGATTTCATTCTCAGCATAACATTCTATTCCCAAATATGATGCATTGCCCACTTCATTTCTTGTGGTGTGTGAAAGCAGAAGGTGGAGCACCTAACAGGGCTGGCTGCTCACTGGGGCACTAACAAATGTGGCACCCAGTCTGGTGCTACATGAAAGGAAAGTGTAGGCAGCAATTTGGTCAGGTCATTTTGCCATATTATTTTTCCATACTGTGCCTAGGGGGAAATAAAAGGTCCCAACACTCCTGAAGATGCCTGGAGGCCTAACTGCAGAAGCTGATTAAACACCATTATCTTTGTAAACGGCGTGCCCAGATGAATGAGCTGGCTGGTGGAGCAGGGCTGGGGACCAGGTGCACGGCAGCCTTTGCTTTCAGCAGCTATAGGTCATGCGAGATGGCTCCCCCAAAGCTGAGTGTCTTCTCAGGCGAATAGGATGCCCATCCAATACAACTTCAGAGTGAGCACTTTTGTGGAAAACCAGAGTAGTGCGGGAGGTCCTCGTTTCACAGGAGACCATGAAAGAATAGTGGGGCACCAGTCTTGATCAGGATGCTTCTGTTAACACTCCAAACTCTCAAGAAAATATTTCAGAAGTGTGGGACATGGTGATCCTGATGGTTGAAACTTGTCTTAACAGGGAATTCCACCTTTTATTTTTCTGATGAGGGCTTAACTCAGGGACAACATGCTGCAAATACTCCTTTCAAATTCAGTAAAGTATTTGAACATGTGTTTGAGTCACACAGCTTTGATCTGAAGAACTGGATTTGACTATCTGCAGACTCGGGTTCCATGGTTCAAGAAATTGGTTCACATAGCAAAATATTAAGGATCTCATACAAATTCTACAGTCTATATTGATTAGAAAAACGGCATTAGCTAGCAGTTGCTTCATACTTAAAATGATAAAAAAACCCAAAAACCTCAGCAGTTCAGACAGCTCTATAGTAAGCCTACAAGAAATTCAACTTCTTCAAGACCAGGCTGGTCAGATTGACCAGAGTAATAATTTCAGTCTATACTAAAAAAAAATTCCAAGTACAACTAAAGAAATGAGGATTTTGTTCTTGACAAAACAATCTGCTGAAATCTGTAGCCCCTTTGTTTTTCTTCCCCGCCCTTTGGGCTGAACATTTGAGCATTACTAATCCTTAAACAGTAGCAAGTGATCTTTATGATAAGAAAGACTGTCCCAGTGCAGCTGCCTATCGAAGGCTTCTGCTAAAGGGTCTGTGCCAAAGTGATCAGCACTGGTGAGGCCACAGAATGAGTGTTGGATCCAGTTCTCCAGTGTAAGAGAGACTCCAGCAAAGTGCCACAAGGCTGAAGGGACTGGAGCATCCTTCCGTTGAAGAAATACTGAGAGAGCTGGAGCTCCTCAGCCTGGAGAAGACACAACTCAGAGGAATCTCATCAATGTCTATAAACATCTGAGGGGATGGTACCAGGAAGGTGGAGCTGGGCTCTTTCCAGTGATGCCCAGTGACAGGACCAGAGGCAATGGCACAATGAGAAACACAGGAGGTTCCCTCTGAACAGCAGGAAACACTTTGGCAACAGAGCACGGACCTTGGTTTTCCAAGGAGGTTGTGGGTTTTCCAGCCATTTGTGGAATTTCAAAGGCCATTGGGAAATAATGCTGGGCAACCGGCTCTCTGCATCCTCACTTAAGCAGGAAGGTCAGACCACAAGACTTCCAGAGGTCATACTCAAAATTTCTAGAATAGTCTTGAATTTTTTGGTTGTGTGCAAATTTTTACATACTTCCAAAATTTTGTATTAAATTTCAGTCAGTGACTACTGAAGTACCAGTTGTAAGGATCATACCTCAGACCAGCATTCAGTTTTGGGCTGAATGTAAAATCAGGGGAATTTTTGTCTTTCAGTCATCATAATTTTAATTGACTTATATTGTACAGAAGATTTAAAAGAAAGAAAACAGGAAATAAAGGCAAAAGTCAATTCTATGTACAGTAATTTCACAATTATAAGCCGCACCTTTTTCCTTGAAGAATCCAGCCTGCCCCAGTAGTGCGGCTTATATTCAGGTGCAGCTTATCTATGGACAAATCCCAGTGCAATGCCAACCCGGAAATGAGAGCCGGCTGGGGAGGGCACCTGGGGCTGCCTTTAAAGGCTTCTCTGGTCTATGAAAACTGTTGCAACTTGAGCATCTGACACCAAACCCAGCTGGCAGTGATTCTGTTACTAATTTGTTACTTTGTTACACATGGATCCTCACTTTAAAAAAAAATAAAAAATAAGTGCGGCTTATATTCAGGTGCGGCTTATATATGGACAAATCCCGTGGTCTACCCAGCTACTGGGAGGTGCGGCTTATAATCAGGTGTGGCTTATAATCGTGAAATTACTGTATATATACTTCTATGAATTCTGTATTCTGTATGTAATACTTCTATGTACTCTGCTGATTTGTGATGTTTCATTAGCATCCATAGCTTCAAAGAAGATTAAATAAAATGTATATTTAACAATGTTTTATTTGTATTTTAGCTGAAAAATTCCTTGCCACTGTCCAGCCAAGGCACTACATACCATCCACAAGACCTGCCTTGATGGATAGTCAAAAACACCACATGTTCTAGGAAAGAAATGGAGTCTTATGTGTAGTGCATGCATCAAACTTAATCCTGTGTTAAATATGAAGATAATCGTATTTTCTAACAACTGCTTTACTGACTTTTTACAGTTTTAGGGGCAGACTCTCTTAAAAAGAATTGCTACAACTAAAACTATCCTATTTGAGATATTTCTGGAACTGTAAACAAAGCTAAATCTTTCCCACTTTGTCATAAAAAGGATGAAGGGGTTTTTTTTTGTTGGGTTTTTTTGTGTTTTGTTTTTTTTTAAACATAATAGCTTAAAGTTTCTTCTTCAGCCTGGAACAGGTATTTTAAATACTGTTTCTTCCTACAATGATTTAAGAATTCCATTTAAAAACTGCTGTATACATTGTAACCCTTTGTTTTCCTTGTTGAAATCCCTCATAGTCCTAAGAACAGACATTAGGCCATGCAGTCTTCTTTTCCTCTGTCATTCGTTTGGATCTGTTGTGGATAGCTCAGGGTCCATTTTTGCCCAGAAGTATATTCTCAGCAGATTCTAAAAGCCAGGACTGTGTGTGAAATGTGAAAATCCCAAATCACTTGGACAGCTTGGGCTCTCTCACCAAACATTAATGTTCATAGAAGTAGAAAAAGTCATACTTCTTAATAAGTGGAACATCACTACAAATATACAGAAAAATTACACAAATATAAGAGCATAACGTATTCAAACACAAAAGCATAATGAGTTTTAACTCCTTAGCTGGTAAGTGTTCAAACATTTGGTTATAAGCACATAACTGGGGATATATGTATCGTAATGTGGCAGGGATTCCTGTTATCTTCACAATTAGTTTGAGTATTTGCAGTAGTTGAACCAACCAAGAGAGGAAGAAGAAGTGAAGAGCTACCAGGCTGTATCAGGTGAAGAGAAAAAAAACGGTAGAAGAGAGAAGTTATATAAACTGATCTACAGAATTTCGTAAAAGTTTTGGGTAACTGAATATTTCAAAATGTTAGTTATATTGAATCTGTGATAAAAATTAAGGTAGACCTGTCTGATACTAAGACAAACCCTTTTTATATTCTGTTGCTTAGTAGCAAAAAAAATAAGGAATTTGTATAAGTTACCAAATATATTTAATGTAGAGACTGATTTTTAAAAGTAGTCACTAGAATAATTTTTTAAACTTGAATTTTGAAACTATTATTTTTTAAAGTTAGGAGGAGAAATAAATATTTTTCATCTCTTTAAGAAGCATATTTTTTGATGGACCATCTCATTTTCTACAAAGTCAAAAGTTATAGTATTGTACAAGCTCTGTGCATCATATTAGTTCTACTTTTCCAAAATCTGCTGATTTTCTTCTGAGGCTTCTTTCATCAGTTCCTGGGACTCAAAGACTAAGCAAAGACTTTTTTTAGTAGCAAATAAAACAATTTAGAAGTTTAATGGTCTGTCACTTGGAAGGAAAATTATCTAAATACAGGCAGCATGTTTAACTGTAACCATTCCACTTTCAGCTCTTCCCATGACCTTAACTTTCTGTGCTGCAGTTAAAATAAATTAACAAGAATGTGAACACAGCTAAAGTGAGAATTTAACCTGGCAAGATTCATGGCTCTGTAAAGTAGATTTTATTAAAAAGTCCTGTTAAAACAGACAGAAGTAATTTGGTTCCATCCTCCCTTGTTGTATTCAGCTGGATTTGAACAGCAGCCATTCAATTTGCATAGGAGCCTACATTACTAATAAATAGAACAAAACATGGCATTAACTGCAGTTGGAAACTCAACTTCCTTGCCTGTAAAGGGAATGGGCATTTATTCTCTACTTAAAATACATGGTAGTAATATAGGAAACATTCCTCTTTGTATTGTTGCAATCAGTGCATGAGAACTAGTGAAGAAAATTTCTGTTTACCTTTTCTTTTCAGAAATTAAATCAGATGTGTGAAATTTAGCAAGAGAATGTTAAAGCTTCATTGTAAATTCAGTATATTTTTAGAGATGTGCTATCTGCTTTAAATACTTTCTAATTTGGATCTGAGCAAACAAAATCTGCTGGCTGAGATAAATACCTATGTAGGATGGAGAAGATTTTGGCTGGGATATATGCAATCAAGCATATTAAAAACCTTTAATAAAGCGTTGAAAATCTTTGCAGTGCTTTATTAACACATAATAGTATACAATTTTAGGATTCAATTTTCACTTACATTTCACACATCAGAAAAAAACAACATATTCCTCCCTTGAAAAAGGGTGCATTTTGACATGGATACTGTCTGTATCCATGTTACCTCTGTAATGGTCTTCCCCCACAAAATGCAGTGGGGTATGGAACTCCCCAGCAAGGGCTGAGAAGATGGAATCCACATAGGCATCTCTGTGTCCACAGCAAACACTGCTCCAAAAACTGACAAAGTGGTTCAATTGCCTTGTCATGGATGTTCAGAGTTCACTGGACTTCCCATAAATTTCCTCCTCAAAGGCCTTTCCACAGAGTATGGGATTCCTGCACGTCAGGACTGTGTCACTTCTGCCTGCCCAATGCAGATTATTTGGTTACCATCAGGCACCTAAAAGGACTCTGTCCATCTGAGCTTAGGCAGCTGACTCTCATCTCAAGCCCCCTCTACATTCATAAGATTGAGTACCTAAATTTCTTCAAATATCCAGGCCTCAGTATCTAAAATTCGATGGTGGCACCAAATTCATTATGCTGCACCATATTGCAAATTGTAAGGACATTCTGACAGCTATTTCCAAACCCACTGCAAATAACTCACCAAATTTGTATATTTTAAAGCTGGTTTTGTTAAACTCCAAACTCTCTCTTTGTCTTTACTGTAATCATTGTTGCTCACATTAAAAGCTGTATGTTTGGCTACAGAAAAAATTTAACGAATGATCAGAACACATTAAACTCTGTACTCTAACAGTGCTTCCCTTCTCTTGGGCTAAATGTTTTTGGGAATCTTATGAGGTCACTGCAGGAGCACGGCTTCTCTAAGTCTTAAAGGCTTGTGTTGCAGGTAGGGGAGATAAAGAGCAGCAGCATTAGGCACTCCCATCCATTCAGCCATACCAATCTGCGGTGTCAAGGGGCAGTAAATGACCTTCCTTCTTCCTTCTTCTCCCAACAGAGCCCACTCTCTTAGGCAGTACCTCACTTTCTATATCACAGCCCTGTTGGGGTGGGGATCCCCACTTATCTCCTCTCTGTGGTCTCAGGGTCATTCCAACTCCTCTGTGAAGGGCAAAAGAGCCCTCCAAAAGCAGAACTTGCCTGCTCTCAGCTACATACCACAGAGCTAAGAAAAGTGGAGTCAGCTTCCTTAAGACCTCCCTTCTGGTTCAATGAATCTTGCCCTGCTGTGAATCACCTCATATGCTTCCCTCAGGCACCTAGCCTCAAAAGAGGTCAGAGTCCAGCCTTCACTCCTGTATTAATCCTCTCCTTGGGCTGGCTGGAAGCAGTTCTTTTCTCAGTGACTGGTTTTAAATCATCTCCCTTGGTCCTTGGATTTCATTGTGGTCAGCATGTGTCTGGAATGAATTGCAGTATCGCAGTTATAAGCACCCCAGGCTTTTATTAGCTATAGTCCTAACAGCCTAATTCCATGGTTTAATCATTAGATAGGTCTTCCTGTTAGAGATCAAACTTCAGTCTTAGGTCAAGTTAACAATGTTTGTTTAATAAATGTTCCCCCATACCAAACCATGTCCTGTCAGAACATTAGTAATCACCCACCACACTGCTAGCCTTTTGCACCTCTTGAGCAAATTTGATTCAGAAAATATCACAAAAAATGTTTTTTCCATTAGCTAAGATAAAAATTCACAGACGAGAAGCTACAAGTCATCTTAGGATGTAACAGATACCTGAATGAAATTTGTCTCTCTTGTGAATGAAACTCATCTCATTCATGTCAGAAGCAGTGCTGTGGTAGTAACACTATGAGCCTTATAAAAAGTTTTTACATAATTATGATAGTCTTCCACTATGCTTTTGGGAGGAATACCAGAGCTCAGTTATGGCAATATTTAATGCAGTCCTTTTCTTCTATGTGAGTTTGGGGCACATGAAGGTTTTGTTTTTGGGTACAAGAGCCGCATAGAAACCATAGAATAGTATTCTTCTATTCTCTTAAATGTCAAAATGACAAAAATAAATGTCAACATTTATCCCAGTGTTAGGGATAAAGGAATGTTACTGTAGGGCAATACAGATAGCAACACTTCAGCCATTCAGTATGCAAAGATCAGATTTTCAAAGGATATTTGAAGTGACCCAGGAGTGCTGGAATAACTCTGTCCTTACAGAGTTCAGTCTTGGACTCTTGGCAGTCAATATTCCTCACAATAGGAGCAAGATTTGCCAAGGAATTTTGGATCAGGTCTCTTCACTTACTCGAGACTTTGAAATGTGTTTTGCAACCCATGAAGGAAAAAATAGGGATAAATTAAAACTGTGACTCAGAACCATCCCTAGAAGGTGTAAATTAAAGGGTTAGAAGACATCTCACTTTTAAATGGTGTTCATATTCAATAGAGAAAAGCACCCCTTGATGTTGCACTGACTTTTTGATTTAGAGCTCAGTAATTAAAAGCAGCTATTTTTAAAATGGCTGTTTGTTAATCCAAGATGCTGTTACTTTGCATTTTATTCCAGGCAACACTTTTATAAGTTTGCTCATAAAAAGCACCCCAAAAGGACTAGTTTTAAACCAAAAAGCCTGTGAATATTTATCTTCTGGATTTAAGATGTGATGAATTTAAGAAGCTTAGGAAAATGCCAACAAAAGTCCACCAGTACTTTCTAGCGCTGCAACTGATGCAATATAAATTGGACATTAATTTCTCTCAGAAGAGAGGGCTTGAATTGGAAATAGTACTCTCTCATTGGAGGTCCAAAGGAAGAGGAGAAAAACATTGTGCTTCTGCCATGCTGAACCCCTCATGGCTGATCATCCCAGGGGAGGGAGCTAGGTACTCTGCATCCCCAGGAGGAAGAAAATCCCTAGGCCTTAATGGTTTTTATCCAATTGGATCAATATGAATGGTCATTAAGGTTAGATTTCATTCTCAATGGTGTTTTTTTGTTATCCAAAGAATGCAGTGACAGGTTGGTATTTCAGATAATCTGTGGAAAAGCATCATGAGGAGAACTAGTATGGATTAGCTGCCTTTAACTTTTAGCTCCAGCATCTATTCTGTGCAGCTAAAGCTGGGTATGCAATATTATGAGTGTCTGATTATGAGATTTTGAAAGAAGACTTGATCCATGTCTTCTGAGAATACTTTAGCTTGTCTGTTTAGTCTTAACTCCACTTTCTTTTTCTTACTTTTTCCACTTACTTGTAAGTTCAATTTCCCTCTATTCACATTCCTGGTGAATTGAGTTTTAATATTTTGAAGCCTTCCTATTACAGAAAGAAGCTTGAATATGAGAGTATGTCTTTATTTGTAGTAAAATCCAAGTTTCCAGGCACCTCACTAATGCATCTTGCTCAAAAGTTCATGGTTACACCAACCTCTAGATCTGGAGTCCGAAGAAAATTTCCACCTTCTCCAAACACATCATCAAAGGGGTGTTAGAGATCTGTTCTCATTGAATGTGGAGCACAGTGTAGTTTCTGACTAAAGGCCTTTGGACAGTAAGAAGTTTTCTTTCATGGAACAGGTCTCAAAACACACATGACCCTAGATTTTCTTGGTCTCATGGCTGTATTTACAGGTTTTTTACTGAGTTTGGTATAGACTGCTGAGAAGTCACAGAATGTGAGACATCAAGGGCTGCATTTTCCTCTCTGCCCAAACCTAAAAACTGTGCTAAAGATGCCCCGGAGCAGGTTCCTCAATCCTTTTTGATTTGGTAGTGAAGAATCCAAACTTGCTGGTCTTGCAAATTCAAAGCTTTCCAGGGAGAAACCTCTGTGACCAGAGGATGCCAGGCTGGAACTTCAGTGATATTACTCTGCAAGTATGTTTGCCAAAGGCAACATGAATGTAGAAGCATCATTACATTTGGTCTGAGAACTTCAGTAAGCAAGCAGGACTTCATCCAGAAAAATTCTTACAATTTGAACATTTCCCTTCTTGTGAGTCTATACTTTGTCAATCTTTGACAAATATCTTAACTTGTTTGTCAATAAAAATAAGAAAAATATAAGTTCAGAAGCATGTCAACACCTTCTGTTTTGTCATCAACTGTGATAAGGTTAACCTTGAATATTTTTGAATTTATTGGGTAAAAAAGAAAAATGACATCTGTTTTGTAACCTCACATCTTCCTACACTTTCTGACAGCATGCTGCATTTTCACTGAACTGTACGGTTTGCTCATGAAAGCTGAGCTAATCAGAGGTGGCTATCCAAAGTTCAGTCAATAAATAGCTTGATTTTCTAGGTTGTAATATTATAAATGGATCAATAAGAACGATGAAGATTATTTCTCCATTTCCTTCTGCTTCATGTTAAACTGGCCATGAAGGACAGACTACTTCCCTTCTACCATTTTTGTGCACCTGTTCAGGGGATAGAAAGAAGTGTAATGTAAATACTAGCATCTGAACATTTGCATTTAAGTAATACATTCCTATACAATACCTGCTTATTATAGCCTTTGCATATTTACTCTCAAATCAGAATGTTTGATTAAAAAAACATGTAATTGCAGCCTTTAGGATGAATGTGGGTTTTTTTGGTCACTCTTCTTGCAGAACTGGCTCAGTTAGTACTATTTAGACCAAATCTCTGTCCTGAAAAGCTAAGATCACAACTAAGAACGAGCTTTTGTTTTGAAAACAAGTACATAATTTCTACCTTAGCAACATATAGCACAGCTTCAGTAATGTCAGCCCACATGAAGCTTGTGAAACATCCATTATGTCAGATTACTTTCTGGAAAAGACTTTAGTAAATGACTGTACTGGAACAGTGGGGAAGTGTCCAGTTTGAATTGAAAATCAATGTGGAGATTAAGCATTGACCAATATGAAGTGAAGGGTATTTCTGAGGCAGAACAGAAAAAGCAAAGGTCAGTAAAAAGAGATAGTTACATGTAATCTAGATTGTATGGAGAAAAAAGGTAAGAAGAAGTATCCAGGAGTCAGTCAGTTTTAAGTGTTTACATAAAAAACAGTTATCTGCAAAAACAGTGGCTTTTACGTTGGGATTTTTTTAAGGGCTGCTGAAAGTGAGTGTGTATCTTGGATCTTTATCTCACCTGCAATTAGGGTTATTTTTAGCCAGACATTTAATGCAATTTTAAAGAGATGACTAAGACACTGGCCATAATTTGGAAGAACATGTTTAATACTCATAAAGAGTTAAAAGTATTTTAATTGTCAGGACAGCTGAAATTCCAGGAAGGAGTCTAGGGAAATAAGCCAAAGTAATCTTGGAACAATTCTCTTTGAATATTCATTGAGGACAAAGAAGGTCTGAGAACAGGAAAAGTTCAGAATCCATCTCTGAAAAAGAAATTTGTGGAACTAACCAGAAAGGTTAACTTTAAGACTTAGGAGGAACAAGTTAAAAGTGCCAAGAAATGCTGGGGCTTTTTTGGTCTTGGTTGTTTGCCCTCAGTGCTGAAGAGGTCTCTTATTGCAACTGAAGATGATGTTAGCTACATAGTTGGTGTAGTGGGTAATACAGTGCCACAATCCAATATTTCTGTTAATAAATTCCATCTCAGTGAAGGAACAAATGTCAGTTTGGAGCACTCTGAAAAGGGTACCTCAAACTCTACACCTTTGAAAACAAGAGATAACTGCCTGAAATTTGTAAAACTAATTGCAATGCACAAAACTGCAGAGGAACAAGAGAGGAACTGAAAAAAACAGAGTATGAACCATGCAGCAAAATACCACCAGTACAGAAGCTGACCTAGCTCATACAGTTGATCCCTAACTATATACTGACATTGTGACATTACTTTAACAAAAAAACCCCTAACTTTTTGTAAGGGATTAGACATAGCTGAGAAAGACAAGAGAGAAGAGATTATCATAACATAAAAAGTTTTTGCTAAATAGATGTTCATCAGCAAATGTTCTGCATGCTTTTTTAGACCAAAACAGCATTTTCCATGGATGGAGTCTGCTCAGACCTCCTGGGCAGCTTGCTGCAGAGTTTAACCACTGGGCTTTACAAAGGCTGCAGCATATTCTGTTGCCCTGTCACTAAATCTATCCCCATTTCCACTGTAACCACCCTCAAGGGTGGTTGTAGACAGCAATTTAATCTCTTTGCTTTTTAGGATTGAAAAACCCAGTCCTTCTCTTCTATGTCTCATGCTCCAGACATCTTTGTGACATTCTCCAGCACATCCATGCATTTCACTGTACAGGGGAGACTGAAACTGGTCACGGCTCTCCAGATGTGGTCTCACAAGTGCCAAGAAGAAAGGAAGAAGCACATGCTCTCCCAGTGCATACATGTAGAGGGTTCCCATTGCCATAATAGCGTGGCTGACTCATGTTAAGCTTGTCTGTCAGGATTTCCAGGTCCCATCCAGCAGAGCTGCTCCACAGCCAGTCAGCCCCAATGCATGTGATGGATTGTCCCAGACACAAGACTTCATTCTTGTTTTTATTGAGCATTATGAGGTTGCTGTCACTCCACTGCTATAGCTTGCAGAAAGTCCTCAGCTGAAGAGTCCTGCCTTTCAGTCCTTCAGCTACTTCACCCCAAATTTTCTATCACCCACCAATTTGCTAAAAGCACACTCCATCCTCTCATCCAAGATAACTGTTGCCTTTTTCTCAACCTGGTAATGAAACTCAAGATAATTTTAGTAAGGAGGTAATATAAAAGGGGATCTTTATTTGAAGGCCCTCAGAGGCAGTTATGGAAAGATGCCCACAAAAGCCCACTCCTCCAGGGGTGAGTGCATTTTTATGGGTTTTAGGAAATTACCCTAATTGATAAAAGCACCAAATTAGGAAGATAAGTGGTGATGCAATTCCCCCCCAGGTCAAGCCCTTTCTCTGGAGCCCCCCCATTAGCACTAATTCTACTTTGTCCATGGGAACGTACCTCAAATAGTTGCTCTCATCGTTGGCTCCCAGGTGGAACCAAGATAGGATGGGAGCCTTGTACTTCCAGGGTTTGGACCTCTGGAATTTGTTTCGTCCTTCTGCCTAGGGAAAGACCAAGGAAAACTAGCTACTAATACAATAGGTGACGGAGTTACAAATATATGCGTGAAGAATACAGAGAAAGCATAAAAGAAAAAAAGGCAAAACTCAAATGGCATCACAAACAATAGAGATACAGTGTGATACCTGAGAAATACTCTTTGTACATGGCTGCCCAGCCTTTCAATGACTGATTATTACTCGTCAGTCATGAAAGTGTTAGTCAAAGCCCAGCCAATTTTTTTTCCACCTTACAGTGAATCCTCACAGTTTTCCCAGTTTGCTTACAAGTTTACTATGGAAGAACCTGACAAAGTAAAAGCCAAATTAAAGCTGTGCAACATCCACTGTTCTCTCTTCATTAACAGACCCCCACATTTTGCTGCAGAATGCAATCAGGTCAATCAGTTTCCATTTGCTCATGATAAATCTGTGTTAGCTGTTTCCAAAATCCTGCAGTTCATCATGTACTTGGACAGGGCTTCTGTGAGAATCTGCTTTGTAATGTTCCTGCTTACTGATGTGACGCTGGTCAGGCAGTAGTTGTTTCTCCATTGTTTTTTCTAGTTTTTTTTTTTTTTTGGTTGGTTGTTTTTCATTGTTGTTGATTTTTGTTTTGTTGTTGTATTTTTTTTTTAAATGGAAATAAGATTCCTCTTTTCCCAGTGATGAGAAACTTCGCCTGAAGTGTGTTCACCAACAGCAATTTTGCATGACATGAGCCAGCTCCCTCAGCTCCATCCTCGAATTCAATTCTCCCCTATCACAGTGGGGACATGTATGTTCATTTCCTCTCCCTCAATTTTCTAAGTGCTGTTACTAAGACCAGAAACTGTGGGGTCTGAGATTAAACCTTGCTAATAAAGAGCAACAAGAAGAGGACCTTGATAATTAAACCCTCATCAATGCCATTTGCCATTAGTTTGTCTGCTGCTAGACAGCAGTGAGTACCATATTGCCTGGTACTCCTTTTGCTGCCCAAGTACTTGCAAAAGGTTGTCTTAGCCTTCACATCTATACAGTGTAAAATCCAGTTGTGCTTGGCTTTCCAAACTTTCTCCCTGAGAGTTTGGAATGATTCTGGGTGGTAACTCTACATTGTCTGTGGATCGTCTGTCCCTGCCACCAACTCTTGTGGCTCCAGCTCATTGGGAATTACACACTCAGCCAAGCTGTCATCCTGACACATTTCTTGAGTACAGAAACAAAGCTTTCTTACCCTTTTTAGAAGGTTGCTTGGGAAGGTCAACCAGCTCTTTAAAGCTCCTCTGCCTTTCAAGCAGTATCCCTTGGGGCTGTGAGGCTTCTTTGAGGCACTCAGCTTTGCTCAGTTGCTGTACTTGATCAAATCCAGCAGCAATGGGGAGGTCCATAACCCAGTTTGGGTAACTGCAACCAGGCTGGATAGAAACCACTGTTGACATTTATTTGGAATTTTTTGAAAAAAAAACCAATAAGTTCCTCAGACCTGTCTTTGGCATGCTGAGACACAAAAAGCAATTCAAGCTTTAGCAGGAAATGTGGAAGAGGCACTCTAGGAAATCCATAGCATATATCCAGTGAAGCCAGAAAAACATTTTCCAAGATTCTCCCTGCAGGTCTTCATCTTATGGAAAATCCCCAAATAAACACTTCCCAAGCTAGTTTGACATCTACTTGCCATTAATGAGTTTGTTTGCTCCCATCTTCAGCAGAAAGACTTCCAATCTGCAAATTATGGTACACAGTGTGATGAGCAATATTAAGTGCATCCTTTTGTATGGTGTAGTCAACCTGATAAAAATAGAAGCAGATCAAAGCCTAAGGAAAGGTTTCTTATTCTCCTACCATCAGATGAAGCTCTTCAGACCCATAATTTAAATGTTTGTCTCATTGTAGAGGTGCTAAAAAATGTGTCAAAAGACTTCAGCTAGTTAGTCTGCAATTTAGCTTGAAAAGTTTGTTTCTTCCCATTCTTCCTAGTTTTTGAATAAAGAGATAAGGGAAAATGCCTGCTTGCCATGGTAGGTACATGAGCTATAATTTGCAATGAAATATCATGAACTGTGCCATACTACAGAAGCTTTAATTAGAGTAATTAAAACACATTGTAACTTACCAGTGATTTTGCATTCAGTATATTTTAAACAGCTGAGCCCTGAAAAAAACACAGTGATTTGCTCACTACCACACATCAATGGGTTTCTGCAGCTGTGGAATCACACTCAAATTGAGCTTCCACAGGCAGCCAAATTATTCTTTAGGAACTGACTGGAGAAAATCAGAGAATGATATTCCTAGAGACAGACTATTAAAGAAAAATTAACTATTAGATCTCCTATGTGGTTTTTTGGGTCTTTGGACTACCTGGATGGCAGACTTCAAGAATCTTTTATGTTTAGTGTATATCTCTATATATATATGAATATATGAAGGTACATCTATATATATATAAATTATTAAGGTTTCCCTCCAGGTACTCAAAGCAAAGAAATATGCTCCAAGAGAATATGCTGTTAAGAGTACTGTGAGCATAGACTCACAGTAGAAAGGAAACAATACCAGGTATTACTGGCTGGCAGTTTCACACCAGCTGCTCGTTAAAGGATACTCACAAGGCTGTAATTAAGAAATGAATATGCTTTTGAGTGAAGAAATGAGGGCTAGGAAAATTTTATCTAACTGTTTCTTGGCAATTACGTTAGTTTTGTATACATCTCCAGTGTATTTTATTGTGCAGGCCTTTTCCGCTTCCAGAAGCCATTCCTTGCACAGATGCTTAAATCAAGACTAGCTATGGGTAGGAGACATCTAATTTGATTGTGCTTTTACACATCCCACACAAGTGCTTGGTGGGAAAATACACAGTAGATTCAGCATCAACATCCCCATCCCTGCAGTGTGTGCCATAGGGCACATTGCATTGGCTGGTTTGTGCTGTGCACTTGGTGCAGCCCAAAGTCCAGGTTTGTGCCCAAAAATCCATGTTCTACACAGAGAAATCCTTAAGCTTAGGCTAGCAAGCATGTCGTGCACTGTGTCTGCTGGTGGAGAAGCAATCAAGCCTATCCCCAGTCCAGAGCAGCAAGAGAGACCAGTGAGTAGCAGCTCACTGCACATCTGCCATTAACAATTTCTGCAGGCCCAGTGAGGACTGGGATGAGTAGCTGGGGATCACCTCAGTAAAAGTGCTGACATCATCCTAGCCAGAAGCCATCAGAGGCTGATTTGGACAGAAAAATTCCAGCTTGGCACCAGATGAGCAAAACCCTAAAGATTTCCTTTGAGGAGAGACCAGTCTGTAAACAGAAGACTTTTACACTTCTAAGTTTAGTAAGGTTAACATCTCTGAAATTAAATGTACACCACAGCATCTGTAAATGGTAGAGAAGGGTATAAAATCCTTAAAGGTCATGCAATCTCCACACAAAAGCAAGGGATTCCTATTAAAACAGTCTCTCCAGGCAAGGATTGTTCTGATATTTTCAAGACAGCACAGCAAAACAACTAATCATTATAGTTTTCTGGAGGACACCCTGCATGTTTAAACTAAACCACATAGAAGCAGAAGCACTTTATTCCAACACTATTCTTTCTTTAAAACTACATTTGTGAAAATGTAATTGAGTCAGCTGTTCAAGTGACAGCACTCACAACAGGGAAAGGATGTCTTCAGTGAGTGATTAAAATCTGAGACAACCCATTTAGATAACTATAAAAATATTTTATTGCAGATTTAGTCCAAAATGAAGAATATGTTTGTCATGGGACAAAAGAAGAAGAATGAAATAAAAAGAACAATTAATACAAGATTCTGAAATATATTTATTCTTTCTTGGGAGCGTTTGAGAATTGTTGGCTATTTCCGATACAGAAACTTGCCTCTTAGTGCCCACCAGGCTGTCCCTTTTTGCCATGAGGATTTACTCCCACAAGATTCTCTTCACCATGTAGGGTTTATACCATCAGTCCCTATGCTGAACATTACATGGGTAATCCACTCCTTGTCCCTTTTCTCTGGCAGGGAGTAGGGTGCTGAGGGATGGTGGTTCACAATCCTCCAAAACCAGGGGGAAAGCCAGTGAAGAGATTAGGATGACAAGAAAACAACCTAGCTGTGGCCTACATGAATCAGCTGGGCCCATAAATACAAATAAATTCTATCAGCAACCGGACTTCCTTAGGAAAAGAAAGTAGCCTCATTTTCTGGATATATTGTGTAAGAAAATTTCAGGACCTTCCTGTTATAATGGTCAATCCATCTTTCAGTCAGACCCATAGCAAGCCTCAAATGAAATGTTTATGGTAAAATACTGTAAAATACTTGTCAGCACTGTGTAAAGACATCAGTTATTGTGATACAATGGCATGCAACGTAAATTTTTATGATTAAAAAACCACACAGACCCTAATATACTTGGGAGAGAGTTATCAATAGAGATTTTAGTACAGGACTCACCAGTGTCTGCAAAGTAATCTGCATTGTCCCTTTGGAGCATGATTTGAGAGAAGTACATTTGGTAGTACCAACAAGTTGTGCAATAGCTGCCTTAGCTTTCTTGCCTTCTCAAAGGTCAGCCTATTCTAAGAATTTTTTATCTAAGCATTCATTGTTCATCTAACCATATTGCTTGCTTAGGGGCACATATTTAATAGTACTCAATTTATTAATTTTAAAATGCTGGAAATGCCGCAGCTTAAATCAGTTGGATCCTTTCCTTTAAAAGCAACACGCTAAAGTAGCCACATTCCCTACAAAGCTTTATCACACACAACTTAACTTCATCTCTAAATGCCACCAAGACTGTCTTCTCAATCAATTTCAAAGCACACACAGAGCAACAATGAAAAAGGTAAAAAGCACAATAAAGGAGAAGCTTTTAACAAGCAGGTCACAGCCAGTCCTAGTCATTTATTTAATAACAATCACCTGGGAGTGTCCAAGATCTTCAGGTGTTCTGTGTATGAAAACAGGCCAAAGCAGTAAATCTATTAAGGAAATATTTGGCATTTCTGCTGTATCTATGTTTGCCCTGCTGCCTTCCCAATTCTATCTGATAAGCAGTAACTCGTAGTAAGTAGTTCAGCTTAAATCATTTTATCCATCACAGGTGCAGATGAGTCACACTCATGAGAAAGCCTCAGTCATGTGAATTGAATTTGGTATAAAAACCCATCCCAGAAGTGGTTGTGTTCTCTGTATAAGCAGTGAAAGTTTTTTGGTTAAAAAGATTTATGACTAGTATCAGAGTTATGACTGACTAAAGCACTTTAAAGGGCTTCCATGTAAGCTGTTGGTATTGTTATTTGCAGGTAGGTAAATTAATAGATAGTAAAATTTATTTTGTAACTCTTTTCATGGTCATAGTGTTGCAGTTTGAAGAGTTGTATTTGGTTAATTAAATGATCTGTGCACTGAAAAATGGCAAGTCCTGGTTTCTGCTGATGTGCTTGAAAATAGTTAAGCGTAATAGGACTTTGTGGGTTTGGAAAGAGGATGGGATGGTGTGGTCTGAGCTAATTTGATATTATGGAGGGTAAAAATGAAGCAGTTATAGACAGAAAAATCTAATTGTTCAGCATGTTTGCTTTGTGGCTTTTTATTATGGTTCTGTACTGTACCTTATGACCCTGTTTTTACTTCTAATGGGATCTCCCTTTCAAATGTATTCCTTGAGGTATAAAATTATTATAGTGCTATCCATTAGTGCTGGCTTATGTAGCAGGAGGTAGCAGTCTGCTATGAACTTGAGTTATGAATTGTTTATACATATCCTATTTTAAATCTCTGTTCTCAGAGTTGTTTTTTTTTTTGGCTGTATCTATTTCTGATGATAGAGTGATTGGAAAACCAAAGAGGAGCAAAACCCAAGCCTGTTTGAACTGAATTTGTATCCTGTTCTTTAGGAGAGGGGAGGAAATGATCATAAAATCTATTTCTTTGCTCTTTTATTTGATTTTTTAAATTTTATTTAACTAATATCTGTCCTTGGAGCAAACTAACCTGAGGCACCAAATTGTGTGTTAATGTCTCTTTGTGGAAACCTGACCCTCTAAGATATAGCTACTTAGTGTGCTGAGTGATTCTGTTATTGGCCTTCAAAGACATGCAGCTTGAATAACAACCTGAATCTAAGCTAGTTACCAAGTATCTGTGGACATAATCAGCTGCCACCACTGGGAATAGTTAATGACAAAAGCGTCCCATTTCTTTGTAATTTATGTATACTATTTTTGTTTATGCTTTAGTGTTTGCTGTCATGATGCTCTTCAGAGAAACAGGACAGCAAAGTTTCTCTCAGCCTTGAGGCTGTCCTTTGGGTCTGGCATGTGATTTTAGAAACAGCTTGAATTGGAACTTGGTGCTTATTGGAACACTGCCAGGTCAGTAGCTTTGAAGTGCAAATCTCCTGTTTTGTTTGCCCAAGAAGTGCAGATGAGCCCTGGTAACTCAGGTCTACCTTGCCCTGGAAGTATTCGCTAGTGTGCCTGAGGAATGAGCATTTCATCACCTCTGGAGGGTTGTCTCCTGCCTCTACAACATTGCTGAGGGGCTGGGGAGCTCTGCTTGGGTAAGGTGCAATGAAAAGGGATGATCACTTTGCTCTTGTCCCCTGCCAACCACTGGCTGCTTGTTCTGATTGCTGCAAGAGCCTGTCTGTGGCTGGGGCTCCTTTCCACCTATGGAATAATTCTGACATCCAATTTGCCTCTCTTCCACTTAACTATGCAGTAAGTCTGCTGTGCTTTCTTTAGGCTTTCTGACTTCTTTAATAAGAGCATAGCCTTAGGAAATATCTTAATCTGGGATGCCAAAAGGGGGGATAGTGTGAGGGGAAAATTGCTGCCCTAAGTTGCTTGCTCTGATCTGCAGAGTGGATTCGTAGGTCCTCTGCAGACTGCTCACAGGGATAAGTCCTTGCTGTTCTCTGTTAAATAATCTTTCCTTGCTTTTGGGATTCTTTTAGTGCTGAAAGGAACTTATGGCTATTCAGTGTAAAGGATATCCACGGTTAAGAAGAGAGTGATCTGATTTATTCTCTTATGCTGACACATAGCAGCAGCCTGTAAAAGTAAAATGCATGTTTAGGTTACAAAAATGTGTATATATATATATGTACACACACACATACTGTGTGTGTATATATGTATACAAGCTGAAACTAAAGATTCTTGTTGCCATAGTATTTGATTCTAAAAAAACTCCCAACTCAGTATTTTTTTCAGAGCTCCTTTATTAATCATTAGTTTTTGTGTCCTTTATTCCTTTTATTGATGTTGCATCTAATGGTGTCAGTCTGCCTCGAGATGTTAAGACAGACTATCAAAAGATAAATTTTCTGCAAGACTTAATTCAAAGAGATGTATTATTCTTGTAGCTCTCTTCTATGTTTCCAAATATGATCTCATGAATTTAAATAGATCAACTACAGTTGATGTCTCTTCGTGATCTATTTGAATTGCTTCTGAAGCTACTGATCATATGTTTTTGTCTCCTTCATGCTGGTGGCACAGCTGTCTGCTCATTCAAGGCCCAGCTTCTGAGGTTCTGGGATTATTCTGTGCCTCTAAACTGGCTCTAAAACTGCTAGCTCTTATAAGTAATCAATGCTAGCTCATTCTTGGCAACGGTTTAATCCACACCAGGGTTTTGATGGAGTGGTTCAATTACTCTTTCTCTTAAGCTTGATAGTCAGATGCAAAAGAAATAAGGGAGATGGGACAGTTTCCATAACTCTTAATGATATTGTGCCTTACTCTGCAATTAATAGTATTTATAGCTTTATGTACTTTCTCTTCTGCCTCCTTGATATAGAAAGGTGAATTACTGCTTCCTAAAATCCATAATAAAGACAAAATAACTCCTGCAAACACCTTTATAGATCGTTTGAGCAGTTAATTAAGTAAAGCATGGTTTTTCTTTTCAGTGACTGAACAAAACTCAAAGCAGTTTCTAAAGAAAGTGTGAGCCTATATATATGCTGAAGGTGCATTGCACAAATATAATTATTTATATGGTAACATTAGGTAATATTTTCTTTCCTTGTGAATGCTTCTGAGTAATAGCCTTGTTAGAACTTCTACAGAAACAAGCTTGACATTTCAAAAATCCCCATTTATTTGTTCCCTGGAGTATCGCATCTAGCAAGTGCTCTTTATTTCCTTTTCTGCTCCTGCTATTCTCTCGTGTTGGCATCACATTTGAAGTGTAGACAACTGACCTGCAAAAGAGCTATCTCTTCTTTGAGCATCTCTGACCTGCCTGAAAGTGCACCAGAGCACTTCAGCCATAGAAAATTACAATATCTCTAAGATGTTTGTGCCATATTAATTTTGTTTAAATATGAGGGTAGCAATTACAATCATTCTGACATGCTGCACAAGCCACAGCATGTAAGTAATGTTTGCATAATGCATACCTAGAGCTGTTGTTCCTCCCCGAGAGGGTCCTAGAAAATTAAGATGGAAAAGTTATCTTTCAGGATTGCCATTTCTTTAAAGACTCAACAACAATCACAAAATATATCAAAGCAGTTAATTTGTTCCTGCTGTACTCAAGTGCCTGCATGTGTCTTAATAGATTCTTAATGGATGCTTAAGAAATTCTGTGTCCAACAAACAGAGAGCTCTCAACACTTTATGGCTGATAATTACCCATGAGTTTAGTTAATAGGGTTAATAGGTTGCAGTGGGAGGTTGGCTTTTTGCTTCGAATTTGGGAATTCATTGTCAAAGACTGGAGTGTCCTGATATGTTGCTTTAAAATAAAAAAATAAAAGGAAGGAGAAAAGCTCTGCATTTACTCGACTTGGTAGCCACCTCTGGTGTACATGGAGGGATCATTCCAGGCCAGTACATCCTGCTTAAAGGGAAACCAGGACAAAGTAGATTTGCCTTTTTCCTTTTTGTTTGTTTGGGTTTTTTTGTTTTTTATGATTACCAGTCTAAATACAGCTTTCACAGTGATAGCTGTGAGTATGTTGCTCTCAGCTCTTTTGTTGCCATCAAAGGAAATGACTTTTATTTGTCCTCCAGACAAAAGGGCATAAGCACCACAAGGAGGGCTTGGTAGAAACATGTCACAGTATGAATTTTGTGGCATAGAAGCAATCATTCTTGACTCTCTTCACTAGGCATATTACAGCAATGCAGGTGAAAATGTCCTGTTACGCTACCCTGCACACACCTTTCCCGCCTCACCAAAGTAACCCTAAACAAAACCCTTGACCCCTCTCAAAAAAAAAAAACCAAAACAACAAAAAACCCCCACAAAAGCAAAAAAACAAACCCTCAAACAACCAAAACCAATCCCCCAAAACCCTTACAACAAACTCTAAACCAAGCTAGACTACAACACAGGGAAAACTTTGAGGACTTCATTAGTATCATCTTACTAGAGTTAGTACAGGAAGATGCTTCAGGGATAAGCTTTCTTTGTACTCAACAATTATTTTTCAATTTGAGAAGAAAATTTCCTGATGGCAGTCAAGTATCCCTGATGCTTTTTGTCCTGCTTCTTTCCCAGGACACAAAGGCAATGTATAAATGCAAGCTGACAATTCACACTTGCATGATGGTGTAATAGTAATATGTTGTGTGATTTCACTACAGTCCAGTGTGTTGTCACTAAGTCTGGCTTAAGCACAAAATTCAGATGAGCAATGTAGGAATATTGTGCTGCACAGGGCTATGCCTATAATGGAATGTGCTTCTTGGGAGAGTGCTGGATTCAGCTTCCCTTCTGGTGCTGGAATATTAGATACTGTCTTTGTGTCTAAATGTGGTGAGCATATGAATGTGAAATGTAAGAGGAGATTTGCCAACTGCTGATATCTTTCTGATTTCTCTGCCTCCATATGTCTTTCCACTGGCTGCCTCTTACGTCACAGTTTCCATCCCCCTGCTCAGATGCTTTTATATCATTTTTGGACGAGGGATCTGTGTTCAGCTGACAGAAGGCATGCATAATGTGAGCTACTTATTGAAATAGAAGCAGTTTCTTGGACCGTACACATATACTGATTTTCCTGAGTCTTCCTTTGGGTGTACAGGTAGGGAGGCTGGGGAAAAAAACCCAAAACACATTACCTTTTCATGTCTGAGTAGATCTGCAGTCCCTCAGTGCAGGGTGAACTGTAAGAAGAGCATGACTCTGCAGAAGTGTTTACATGGCAGAAAAAATCCTCCCAGTTGTGACTCAATGGTTCATTCTGTTTGCATACACCAATACACAAGACCGTTTTTATTTAACATGCTTAAAAATTTCTTAAGGAGGGGTGTGTGTGTAATACAGGTTCTTATTGAGAAATACTCAGATTTACAGTAAAGTACATATTATGTTTCTTTAACAGAGGAGTGGAAAGCAGAATTTGAAACACTTTAGTAAGGAAATGAAAGGTATTTCTTTGCAAATTAACTATGTAAACCATCAACTTAAAACTCTTGTTTAAATAGCAAAAGGGAAATTTTCACAATAATGTAAATTCTACATAACTGAAATAAATTTCCAGCTAATAAGTTTGTTTATACAATAGGTACAAACCTGTTTATAGTGTAATATACTTATTATGTATTGTGTCAAAAGCAGTGACTTACTAGCTTTGGGCAATTTTAGTTCTAGTAACTAAGTTCAAGATTAGAATAATTTCTTATAATAGGCAGACATTTTTAAAAGTGTATTTGCAGTTTTGTTTCCCTAAAATTACCTCCAGTCTCTAAGCAAGTAAAAAGTCGAGAGTATTTTTTAAATGGTCTTGAGAGATGCTTTCTCTGGTCCTTCAGGTATTCTCCCCTAGAGAGGAACATGCTGACCTTTAGCAGCTCTGTGCCTGCCTCTAGCCCTGCTTGCTGTTCAGGCTGCTGTGGGTGAAGGAGGACTGGATGCTCTGCGTTAGTCAGATATTCTCTTGCAGCACTTTCTGCACAGCTGACAGACACCCAGGCTATACTGTTTTCTGCCTGTATCCTTTGATCCTAAAGAATGTCTCTGAGTCCTTTCACTCTTCTTGTCTGAACCATGTTTGTGTAATTGTCTGATTAGCAAGGCTTCTTGTAGGTGTGAACTAAGGATCTGACAGTGAGTGGCTTAGCTGGATGCTCAGGCAGGGTTTAGAAATATGGATATAAATTGAAACTTGTGAGGACTTAGCTGTTCAGATACAGTATTCCCTCTCTCAAGGTTGGATACTCAGTCACTTAAGATGGAGACTTCCTGTGTGCTTGTAGAATAAATTTTTAAAAGGAACAAATAATCCATATTTGCTATTCTAAGTGAATATGAGATACTTCAGAAAAGCCATTAATTTACTGAGTAAATCCTTTAGACTGCAGACAGTCACACTGGCTGGATACTGCAGGAGATCATCATAAGCAGAAGTTGAGGTGATGTAACACAATGTATTTCAGATTAAAGGTTATGTCCCTAACTGATAGCTGGAAAGTAGACACTCAACTATTCTGATTTGGGAAATATTGCTGAGATCATAGAATCTGTGTAAGTACAGTGGGAAATTGTGGTGGAGTAAGGGGATAATACCTGGATTATGCTGTCCCAATCCAACTGCTGTAGCCTTTGTAAATCTGCTAGTGTCAAGCCCTGCCTTTCCATCCAATAAGTGCTTTTCAATAAAGACAGAAGCACTTGTGCAAGAAAAGTACCTCCTGTGTGGTGTTCGCTTGGTCCATGGGTGCCTCAGAAGCACTGGTGCCAAAGGGTGATGGGAGTGCCAGGTCTGGCTGAACTGGTGGCAGCTCAGGGTGCCCAGGTGTGGAAGACATAAATTGAAGGTTCTGCCTGGGTGAGGGTTACCAGAACAGTTGTTGTTTTTGTTTTGTTTTTTTTAAATCAGTCTCGAGTTTAGCCCTCCCACTTGTCAGGTTGTTGGGGGCTATGGTGCTGCTTTTGTGAAGGAGTAATGAAGTCAGGACATCCCCGCAGTGTGTGTTAGAGAGCAACTAATTGTTTGTAACATCATCCTTTTTAATTATAACTTCAGTCTCAGTATTTTAGTTCCTCATGTATCAGAAGTGATGAATCTTACCTTTTTAAAGAATATTTGCTTGCATAAATGATATGCCTACCAAAAATCAAAGTAATCTCAAGTGTGTGCTGATTATCTTATGCAAATAATTTTAAGCTTATCTTAGGTAACACACTTGTTTCAATTTAGGGAGCATAAAGATGCACTTTGAAATGCAGACTAATGTGGCCAGATGAATTATATCTTAACTGAGTTCTGCTTCACTTGGGGCTAAGTGGGAGAGGGGTAGCAAGGATTACAATTGAACCAGCTGACAATGTACAGAATATCTGCCTCTGTTACACCTAAAAAATTAGTACAGCATCCAAGATAATTGCTGTTTAATAGCTGCTCAGAGGTCCTCATAAAGAAAAGCAATGACTGGGACACGTTTTATGGATGTATTGGTTTTTTGCTGCAGTGTGAAAGTGGCCCAATGATTGTATGGTTCTAGTCAGTGTAAAGAAACTTCTACAAAACCTCTTTAACATGATGTATAATGATTATAACTCACAGGGGGGCATGTATTATTTGAGGGAGGATGGTTTATCTTGCATATCTAACACTTTTTCTAATTATAGTGCTTTAAACAATGGCTAATAAAGCAAACTACACAGTGTCATTGAAAAGCTAATAACTGCATTTCTCTTCAGAGCAATGGTCGTGTCAGCTTTCCTTCTCCACCAGGTAGTGGTGGTCTCTGCGACACAGTAGTCACTACTATATGCATACTGCATGCTAAATGCCGAAACTCTATCCACATACAGATAGGGTAATGGGGGTTCATTAAATATAAGTTAAGCCTTTTTTATCTTTCATCTGTACTCTGGGAACAGTTCATTCAGTGTGGTCTGACAAAGTGTGGAATCCTAATGAGCCACTAAGGAAAAAGCAGCTTTGTCAAGTCTGTGTTGCTCCTATGAAGGGTGCTGTTTCTGCCTCTAATGTGCTTCCATCAAACATAAATATCGTTCATTTCAGAGCTTCCATTTCTCCTGTTTTCCCTCTCCACCCATCTTCCCTGGCTTCCCCTCTGTAGGTGAACAAACTCTTGAAATTTAGCCTTGGTAAGGAATTAGTGGCCTACTGCTAAATAGCAGCTTGGAATATTGCTTTTGGAATGCTCATTGGTTACTTTGGTGACTAATCAGAGAAAAATAGACATCACCAAATACGGTATCAGTTTTGAGAGGTGTGACTTGCCTGATTTTACCACATTTGTATGGGGGAAATGGAGCTAATAAATGAACATGTAAAGAAACTGGAATTTCTGTGCCTCTTGATTAGCAGTTAATGTTACATACAAATAAGGCAACTGAAGGATTTACCTCAATCTAAAGGTTTAGACTGAAGAAACATGTAGGTGCAGACCATGGAACACTGTTTTGTTGCTCAGCTGCTATTATAGATTAATAAACTATGGCTCTGTATTCCCTCCCACCTTCACTCTTCCTCCTAACCCTGTATTAAACCTCTAGCAAAAGGTATGATGACACAGGGCCAAATACATCTCAGTAAAGCAGTTCTCTATTTGAAACCATATTTTACAGGTAATTTCAAATTGAACTTAAACTTGTTCCTCTCTTCTTGCTACCATTTCTCATTAACTGCAACAAAATTTTCCCCTTATGAAGGTGCAGTAAACTGGTAAGAAGGAGAAACTTGGGTCAAATAATTTCTATGGGCTTTCTCCTGATCTAATTTAACTTTGTTCATTTTACTCCCTCTCAATTAAAACTGAGATTGTAGCATATCGTGATTGACTTAAAGGATGCAACTTTCACATAGAAATGTTGATTCTAAGAGCATTTGTGGCAGGTTCCTTGACCTGATTCTTCCTCTTCTCTAACATTGTGGTAGCTGAGTGCTGAAAAGGCATTTTAGTAGGAAAAACAGGCATCTGAAATGCCCAGTTTGCAGAGCATGCACCTGTTTTGGGGGGGATGGGAGAGGGAGAAATCAGGCCTGGTGATCACACGAAAGTAATTTGTGTAATTACAGCCTTCTAGCATGGCAGGATGAGGTGGATGTTTTAGGCATAGGTTGCCAGAGGGCAGTATTGCTTAGAGAAAAGACCTGGGTGCTGCAGGAAAGGTTGTCTGCCTCAAATACCTTTTGCTTCGTGTACATCAGATTACTTCAGTAAATTCTTAGCTTTATCAGGAAGAGGAACAGGGGAGTGCCAGAGGCCCGGGAAGCCATTCAGATCTTGAATGGCAAAACACAAGAAGTGAATTATTATAGTAGGTGTGTGTCTGTGCTTGAGCAGGACCTTGTAAATCTTTGCTTTATCTCCAGCATTTTCAGCATTCTCTTTGGACCTGAGATGTAAGTCTGCCCCTCAGCTACTGAACTGCATCTGCCTCCTGCTTTCTTGCAACTGAGTAACAAGGGACAGACTTTTGCAGAAAGCAAGGCCCATAAGCAGATTTTTTTTTTGGGGGGGAGGGACTTCCCAAACCAGTACCAGCAACCTTGCATGTCACTGTCACAGCTGGGGAGTTTCTGGCCTACCTGATGAAGCAGAGCTGTGTAAAACTTCTTCTCGTGGCTTATTTTCTGTGCAGAGAGGCTGTTTTACATGCATCAGAGTAGCTGTAAGAGACTCCAGAATCATCCTTCAGAGACACCAAGACAGTGTTACCCAGTCAGCAGTGTCCTGTAGCACTTCTACAGAGCACAAAATTTGTTTCCAGGTAGATGCCAATGTTGCTTGGCTTCCAGGGTTTCTCTATGGTGTGGGAGCTTAATACTGGCAATAGAGTCAGCTGGGCAAAGAGGAATTCCTTTGCACTAGAATTAAAATTTAGAGTGGCAGATCTGACTTTTCTGTTGTCATCCACATTGGGCGTTCAGCTCTTCTGAGAATGAGGAGCTGAGAAGTATCAGTGAGGTCTGAAGCAGCAAAGATGGGTCCTTGGGCAAATGCTGCCTACATCTTCATGGGACAGCTCAGCTTTACTTCTGGATGTTCCTGGGCCCTTTTGTTCACGGGTTAGGCACAGTTAATCTCTGTTCCCAGCCTTTGGCTTGGGACTGAGGGTGAGGGGAGCTTGCCTTTGGAGCTCGTGTGGTTGTTTCTTCAGAACTGCTGGCTGGGATACAAGGGTCTGCATGAGCTCTGTCTGTCAAAAGGCTGAAAATGGAACAAATGCTTTATTTGAAGAAAGAGCTTTCTTAGTGGTTTAAAAGTTTTGGATATAGGTGGGTGGCCTTCCTGCCTTTTTCAGGATGTCCTAAGAGCATATTTCTGTGCTGCAGGGACAGGAACCTTTCCTATTTGTATAGACTGCAGTCCAGCTCTTGGCTGCCCGACTTGCACTGGACCTTGCTGTGGGTGGACAAGTACTCGGTGTTGTTGTCTGATCTAAATGGCTTGGCAAGGCTCAGAATAACTCTTTTGGGGGGAATTGGTGAAAGCCTGGGGCTCACTGGGGTGCTTCTAGCACCTGGGATCTCCAGCAGCTTTTTATTTTACACAGGTGCCAAAGTATTTGAAAGAAAGATGCTGCCACTTCATTAACCTCTGAGTTTAAGTCAAGGCATAAAAAACCTGAGCTGTTAATTCTCAACTTGATAACAGCCACACAATGGCTGTAAGGACTTGCAATATTGTAGGGATGGTTGGGTAGCAGTTGCATCTCTAGCTCTTTTTAGGTGGTGGGTTTATCGAATGAGTTTTAAGGGAGATGTGCACATATGAAGCAATACAAGTTTAAGAGGAAAATAGTGTAGGGAAAGAACTGTGTGATATTAATGAGACTACCTTGATGCTATGTATTGGAAAGCCATAAAAATACTCCATTATCTTGTAAAGGGCACTGATGCTTCTTTCTATGTGTTTCTTCTACACTCAACCTGAGCTGTTGCATTGTCTTTGTTAGGTGGATGACAGTCTGTGGAATCCCTACTGAAGGTTACTGAGCAGGCACAAAAGCAAGAGAATATGGTTTAAAATGTTATTTCAGGGGAGAGGCCTAACAAAGCCAACAGCAAATGTCCACCACCATGGTGGCTTGTTAAAAGCTGTCTGTTTTAGCGATTTTTCACAGAGCTCCTTAGGCTGAGCACAAAAGAAATTTTTTTTTTTAATTCTGTTATGCCTCAGCTATACACTGGTAGTAAGACAAGATTTCAGTGAGTGTATGATATTTCAGTGGCATGAATCCTGTCACTCTAGGTCCATGACACTTTCTGACTCACCTACATGCATCTAAATTCTTGTTTACAGAGAGTTTAGATGCTGCAGTCTCTGTAGCTAACTGAGCTATTGTTATAGGTACTTACAGAGCCTTGCATTGATTTGAGGCTCAATTTACATGGTGACTTCTGAAAGAGAAAAATGGCTTGTTTTCTACAGTACCTTGACTGTGAAGAAGGTAGAGGAGTGTATTGGTGTTTTAGGAGCTGCTGTGCCGTTACAAGTACAGTAATTTCACGCCTATAAGGTGCACCCTTTTGACTAAAGTTTTGATCAAATTGTGGATGTGCATCTTATAATCCAGTGCACCTTATATATGGACAAAGTTTGGAAATTTGCTAGCCAAGCCGCACCAGCCGGCACAGGGGTGGGTGGGAGTGCCGGGGCCCATGGCACAGGGAGGGTGCTTGGGACTGCGTTTAAAGGCTACGTCAATCCATGAAAAATGTTTGCAAATTGAGTACCTGCCAGTAAACCTCGCCTTTGAGTGATTCTGTTACTAATTTGTTACTTTGTTGCACATGGATCCTCACTGCAAAAAAAAAAAGGTGCACCTTATATATGGACAAAGGTCGGAAAATTGCCGATGACCTGGAAGTGCGCCTTATAATCCGGTGTGCCTTATAGTTGTGAAATTACTGTACTTGAAAACTAATGTGTGTTTTACAGGTGTTACATGGTTGAAAGGGGTTCTCTGGGAGACTTCAATACTGTTCTTTTCTTCTAGTCCCTCACTTGGACATTGAAGACATGAAAGCAATGGCAGAACTTGTTTTTGTCAAAGCTGATATCAGAAAGGTTTTTGAAAGAAAGTTTTGTGCTCTTTCAGGATGAAGTACTATGTTAGATTGTGCCTTTATTGAGGATTGTTGAGCTGATCAAGGATTCTTCCTATCCCTGATTAAATATACTTCCAGAGGAAAAAATCTTCTTTTGGAGTGTAGGCCAAAATATCATGGGTAATAGCTGATTTTATAGCTCATTTATGACCACAATGCTTTGCCCCCAGAGAGAAAAGATTGGTCTACTTCCATTAGCACTTGGCCTCTTACATTTTAAAAGTCTCAAGTAGTTTCTTTAAGTCTTTAGATTTGACATACAGTCAACAAAATTGTTAAAGCATAATAGAATGTAAATAATGTAGCTATTTGATTAGGGAAATTGCATGTGCAATTTATGCAAGCATTCAAATCTCCTTTTAAAAGTCCATTCTATGTAATAAAGTGCCAACATCTGAATTCTGGAAAGATCACGTAATAGCCTTCATATGTATTCAATATGAGTTCTTAAGTTTTTCATCTTTAGCCCACTACAAAAATAATTTGGTTTTGTTTTTTTAATAAGGAGATAACTGTACTACCTCTGTCTTGGATTGCCCAACATTATAACATGTAGGTTGTGTGTCAATTTTTTTTACACTTCTATTTAGTTATGACTTTTTTCATGGTTGTGGGTTTTGTGGGGGTGGGAGGGGATCTAGTTTTCATGTAAAATTTGAACAAACATTTTGGTTGTCTTGGAGAGCAGATTTATGAAAGATATCTGCCTACCTCTTGCAGCTTCAGGGGGAAAAAACCCCTCAGTGTTGCCATGACTTGGATGGACTTAATCAAGGCCAGTCATAACCTGGACTGTGAAATATTTTTCTCATACAGATGAATCCTGTTTGGTCTGTAGAATTAAGTGCTTAGACAACTTTTTTAAAAAGTGCTGTTTCTATCGAGTGTAACTGAGCTGCACTGACCAATTAAGAAACAATCTTGCTCTTTTGGGCTTCTATGGAATTAGTCTCTGAATTGAGGAAAAAATCTGTTTGCTCTTCCAATGCCCTCACTGCTTTTATATATACAAGTGTGGATGGGAAAACCATCTCCCTCTGTAACTTTGCTGAAGAGTAAAAGGGAAATGAGACAGTGGATTGGAGATATTAAGACAAATAGAGATCTGGCAGGAGTTTGCTGTAGAAAAAAACTAACATATACACAGGAAAGAGAAAAGCAGTGTGCAGTCTCATTAGATGGTGGCATGCTGAAGTTAAAGGAGACCAGACCTTCCAGGGCAGTCGTGTTTCTGTACGTATTCAGCTTCTGAGTCCGGCTAAGGCTATTTTCAATCTCTGTGAGTAACTACCTCTAGGCAACACACCTGCAGTCTCTTGATAAGAGCTCTGTCTCTGTGGTGCTGCATGCTGTGAAATGGTGTACCCATGCTTTAAAGCATGGGAGACCTAATCAGGGCAAGAGCAGAAGTGCAGACCTCAGTACAGTGGCTAGAAGCAGTAGTTCAATCTTCAGTCAGGCTCTCCAGAGGTTTTTAAGCTGAGCTGTTTGACCGGGTTGAAGCTACCCTGTAGTGAGTCCAACTATACAGCTGAACTCAGATTGAATTATTACAATAAATTTTTTAATAACTGTCAAGCTTTTTTTTTTTCTTTCCTCCAGTTCCTTTAAAAAAGTACTTCAAGCTCCAAAGAAAGAGGAGCAGGTTCTTGGAGGTTCTCCTACCTAGAAGAAGAAAGCTTCGGTTTTACAAGATGAAGGTGATAAAACAGGAGTTGAGGAGCAATTGGCATCAAGAGGTGGTTCAGGTAGATGGAAGTTCAGAGGGAGCTCAGCCACAAGAGTTGGTCCAAGAACATGTGCAGGTGGATGAAAGCCCAGAAGGAACTCAGCAGCTCTGCTCACCAGTACAGCTGGAGCAAGGAGACCATCCCTCAGCAGCACAGCTACTACCCTCTGCTCAAGAGCTGCAGGGAGGGAATGATATCCATGTGCACCCACAGGAGCAGCCACTGCAAGGAGGCATGGCCCCAAACATGGGACCACGACCAGCAGACTTGGGGTGGGAGTTCCCAAAAGTGACTGTCCAGGTGCAGCCCCAGAACACGAGCCAGGGGTGGGAGTCCCCAGAGGTGACTGTGCAGGTGCAGCCTCAGAGGCCAAGCCCGAGATGGGAGGCTCCATCAGTGACTGTGCAGGTGCAGCTACAGCAGCGGCGCCCAGGGCCATCTCTCCCCCAGATAACTGTACACCTACAACCCCAGGAGTGGGGACGAGGCACTGCTGGCATCGAGGTCACGGTGCAGCTGCAGTTGGGCTGTGACTCAGGAGACATTAGCTGCCTCCAGAACCAAGGTGAGGGAGCGTTGGATAATGGAGAACAGGGGATCCCCCCAAACAGTCAGGGAGAGATAAGATCTGATGGTGAGAGAGAGCTTGCTGTGGTGGAGCTGATGCCACAGGGGGTTCTGAGCCAAAAACTGGATCAAGGAGGAGAAGTGGAAAAAGCCCAGCAGGACCAGAGCCAAGAGGAAAGAGCAGAAGTGGCAGAGCTGCAAGACATGCAGGCTGGAAACAAAGCAGATCTAAATGGGATGGTGACAGAGGAACTGCTGCAGGACCAGAGCCAAGAGCAGGAACAACTAAAAGCAGACCTGCCTCTGCAAAAGGAAGTCCAAAGAAGTACAGAGATGAGACAGGACCAAGGCAATAGCCAAGAAGGACCCAGGGGGATTGTGGAAGACCGGAAGGAACACCTAGGACAAGAACTGTCTAAGAAACGTCTAAGACAGGCTCCAAATTATTTTGTTGCTATTCCAATAACAAATGATCAGGTACTTTGAAGTAGCTGTTCTATTAAAAATCTTGACTTATGCCTAATTTCTTGTCTTGATTGCAAGGCTTATTAACAAGCCAAGTGATCGAATTCTGCCTGCTTACCCCAAGTGGTTTGTGGGGTCTTGGATGAAGTTAACTTCCTCACAGCAATCCTTAGGTGCTGTGCTTTGTTTTTGTAGAGAGAGCTGTGTTTATACACATCTGTGTTCCTGCTACTGCTAGGGAAAGAAAACACTTCCATGATTGCCACTGCCCTTTCTATAGCATCTGAGGTGGTGTCTCTCATCATTAGTATCTTCTATTCTCTAATTTTTTTTTTTCAACTAAAAGGCCTGGCTGTCATCATCTTGTGCTGTCCCATCCACATTTTCTTAGGGCTGTATTTAATGCAAGGATCTTGATTTGTTTGTTCATCCTCTTTTCCACTGAAGTTCACAATGGAGAATGAGAATTTCCTTCTCTTCTGCAGAAGGTTATGGAGAGTTGTTCTATTTTTAATTCATCTTTTATCCAGTAAACTTGCCCTGAGGTCTTAGATGGTTAATTTAAAGAAACCACGTGTGCAGCTCTATATGATCATACTTCAAGATGTGCTATATTCTGACTCCCATGTTTAAGCAGTGTTGGAAAAAGGAAACAGATCATTTCTCCTCCATAGTGTTAAACCAAAGTGCAGCAAACAATGGAAATAAAAATAGACATTGTCTTCTAGTGGCTTTGTGGGGGACCTAAAGCCTTCCAGTTACCACAGTAAATGCTGCTTCTGAAATATGTCCTATATTCTTGCAGGGTTTGGCTACTACAGGCCCTGGCTTATGATCCATGGAAATAAATGCCAAAAATTATACAATAGCTGGAGAGACAGATTACACACTTTATTTACTAGTTGGGACTTCAAATGAGTCATATAACTTCTGCACAACTCTGTACTTGTAAAGAAGGTGAGAAGATACTGGCTCACCTTGAACTACTTATTCCCATACAAAGCTTTCTGAAAGAATATGGAATATTTCATTTCCAAAGCAGTGCTGTCAGTGCCTTTATGAACAGGTTTTTTAACCTCTTGCCTTTCACAGACAACTGTGACCTGCTGATGGCAATGTTTTCTTTGCAGCTGCTCAAGGTATGCAAAAGCAGACAGAGCTCTTACTTTTTTCCAGTATCTGCTGTTATCCCAAGAGAGCTTGGATGGGATTCTGTTCTGGTGTTGTGGAACACTAGCATTGTGAGGTGGGACATGCCACATGCCCTTTATGTAGGGGCAGCAGATGACACTGTACTCAAAGATATCATGAAGAGAAAGAAAATCCTTGTGATGCCAAGACAATGAAAGACTATTCCAGCTGACAGGGACAGGCAGGGGAAAGCCTTAATTTGAATCAGAAACTGTGTCCAGCTAGCATGGCAGAATGGAGATACTGTATATAGATTGTGTAAATTATTTTTATATTATACATATACGTATCTTTTCCATAAAGAAAATGTAAAAGACAAAACCTGAATATTAACTTGTGTGAACAGAGTGAAAACACAATATCCTACTATCAACTTCTGCTACTGGTTTATGGTATGTTTTCTAATGAATCAAATAGATATTTTTTGTTGCAATATATAGCTTTATTCTTTTTTTCCCAGGTTTAAGCTTTCATGTGGTATCTGACATGGCTATTTATGCTGCTGAAAGGCAATAGTTAACTATCTGTTGTACAGAATTTTTTCCTTTATTTTTCCTCCAGTGTGACAAGCAGTTGCGGTACAGTAGTTTGCTTTGGCACGCTTCTGAGTTTTTGTTTTTACCTAAGTTAAGCGTAAAAACACTTATGCATGTGTTAGAGGGAGATGTCAAAAGTGCCTTCCTCTTGGTAGACAATTATTTTTTCTGCCTTTTGTCTTGAGCAGAATCATCTTTGGAGGTTATCTGGAGGATGAACTCATATAACTTTAGTGATTCCTACATATGACTGGCTTTTGAGAGGTGAACAAAAGTGCAGAGCACATCAGGAAGATAAATGCCAGGAAGGGAAAATAACTGTGTAAGCTGAAGACAATGTTGGCAGATGAACAAATGGGTATGAAGTGGGCAAAGAATAAATCTAAGCTGGAAACTGGAAAGTTTCCTGCTATCTGAGGAATGAGATCATGGAACAGCTTGAAGGGTCATGAATGCTTAACTTATTCTGCTATTTTAATGAGATTTGAGTGTCTTAATATATGGCCTGGGACCACATCCTGTGCAGCCCATTGAATGTCTTTTCCCTCTTTTTCCTTCTCTCTGTTCTGCTCTTATGTGTTTCCCTGCATTTATGGCAACTCTGTTAATCTAGCATCCCTGGTTGGATGATCTGCCCAGGATATTTCTAGTTTGTGCACCTCTTAAGTGCTACCCTTAAGGGTGGCAGTGACCCGAGACAGTCCTGTGTGAAGCCTTGAAAGAAACACTGAAAAGAGCAGCAGTGTAAGACGGGCATGTGTATGTAAAGAGTGTTAGTAAAGAAATCATAGAATGGTTTGAGTTGGAAGGCATCTCAAAGGTCACCTGGTTACAACCCCTCTGCCGCAGCCAAAGATGCCTTTTGCCAGACCAAGTTTCTTAGAGCTCCATCCAACCTGGCTGTGAATACTTCCAGGAATGGGGTATCAACAGCCTCGGGGCAACCTGTTCCAGTACCTCACCACCCTCACAATCAATAATTCTTTCCTAACATCTAATCTAAACCTACCCTTTTCCAGTTTAAATCCACTTTTTCCTTATCCTGCCATTCCAAGCTCTTGTAAGAAGTCCCTCTACATCTTTCTTGTAGTCTTGCTCCAGGTCCTGAAAGGCAGCAATTGGGTTACTCTGAAGCCCTTTCTTTTCCAGGCTGAACAAACAATTGTCTGTCTTTTCTCACAGGAGAGGCCCTCCATTCCTCTAGTCATCTTGCTGTATCTTCTCTGACTGATCTCAAGTCCATGTCTTTCCTGTGCTGTGTGCCCCAGAGCTCAGAGCAGCACTGCAGGTGGGGTCTCACCAAATGGAGTGGAGGGGTGGAATCACCTCTCTAGACCTGCTGGCCAAATGTGTGTGCATATATATGTATATGTGCATATAACAGTGTTCGACAATTTTAGATGCTTTGACCTCTAAAACAGATGTTTCTGACCTCACTGACTATATAACTTGGTTTTGTTACTCTGTAGACCTTGTCTATTACAGAAGGGTTTAAATCTGCTGTTTGTTTTTCAGGAATAATTGTTTTGCCTTAATTATTTTTTAATAATTATATTTGAGAGCTCTCTAGATGGTAGGGCTGTGGACAGTTTTTTTTCCCTTTCAAGAGAATAAAGGAAGAGCTCTGCTCCAGAACTGGTGAATGCACAGCCCTTTTTTCTTTGTGTCTAAGCAGGATTCCAGGAGGCTGGACACTAGCCTTGTTGTGGATTGAATCTAAGAATGTTATGGAATCAGGCTTTCAGTACTCCATTTTAAGTGCTTCCTTCCTGACCTTCACTTCCTAAAAAATCTCCAGCTATCCCATCAATTTCACAGCATTTATGGAAGGGTGCTAAAGACTGATGCACCAAAAAAAAAATTGTAGTGTTAGAGTAGACTGTTCCCATGAGAGTAGGAGCAGGAAGTTGTGAAGATAAGAGGTAGGAAAAGACATTAACACTGTTCTGTCATGGTAGAATATTTATGTGAGAGAATTTCATTTAACTCAGCTTCCCAGATGTTTAAGCTTCAAACTGAAACACAAAAGGGTCTTCTTTCTTATTTGAAGGATGTTCTTGGAAAGATTGGGTAAGGGAGAACAACAGGAGGCTCTTTTGTAGAATTTCTGTTAATACTTAGTTTGTTGAAGCAAAGGTTGTAGTTTGTGTGGTCAGACAGCTTGATGGCTTGATTCCTGCTCAATGTTTCCACAATCTAAACATACGATGAAAATAGCAGGCTGCAATAAATTGTGCTTCAGTTACAGCAGGAATTAACTTTGTTAGTCAGTGATGTGTTTTTCACATCAAATGACAAATGCACTGTAAGGCATGGTGAATTCAGAGAGTTTGTATCTTCAAATGGTTATTTCAATCTCGTGGGGCTTTTATCCTCATGTTTGTTGGGAACTTGTTACGCTCATCTTTTCTAATGTGCAGGTTGTGGGACTATTTACTGGGCTACACAATGACTGCTATGCTTTATGGAGAAAGGTTGCAAAATAAAAACATATTGACCCAGCTGTTGCCATGTGTGTGAGAATAAAGGGGAGCTCCAACATGTGTGAGCATCTAGCTGTGGAAGGGAGAATTTGATCAGTGAGATTTTTCAGAGTTTAATTTAATTTTCAGAGGTTGCTCTGAAAATCTATGAATGATTTCTCTGAAACTTGGACTTCTGCCAGATACTTAGTACCTGTGGGAATGAATTCTTCTCTCTACTGCCTGTTCCTGTGTCTGGCTTATAAACCTTAACAGCACATATTGGAGAAAAAAAAAAAATCTTTGGAGTCAACTGTGTAGAGGCACAGATAGATACACAAGAGATAGAAACTGGCCACACAGCTCTGAGAAACATTAGCTCAGAAGCAACAGCATGTTTACCCAGTCAATTTACTTTGTTTGCTACTACACTTTCCTTTTGGGGAGAGATATCAGTTTCATCTGTGATCAAACCTGTAATCAGAAAATGGCATAAGATTAATTATGGAAATGCTATTCAAATTCCACAGTCTATTAACAACTGACAACTGCATGATGATCACATTAATATTTACACAGTGCTGTGAGCTTTAATCTAACATGCTTAGGGTCAGATTCACACCTACTTTAAGATCTAGTGCTTCTCACTCACAGGAGAGCTATGAGTTTACGCTGTAGGCTTTAAAGCAAGAAAACAGATAAATCAATTCCTGAAAAATTAAGTATGATAATGAAAGTTGCTTTATGATCTGGGATGGGGAGGAGAGGAAGGTGGCTTTGTGGATTCCTGGTTTAAACACAGAGGTGGATTTTTGGGTGTGTAAAGCTTCAGCATTCTGGATTTTTCCAGTAGTGTGTAGGCATTCTGAAATGAAAATTATTCTGCCTTCTGTTTACTCTATTGCAGATTTTGGACAGAATTGAAGATGTTCAAGAACTCATATTCTCTAAAGAGCCTGACCTGTCAAGAGCTCTCCTTCCTCTTCAAACTATGCACCTTACTATAATCGTAGCTCATCTGGGAACAGAAGAAGAAGTGAAAAAGTAAGAACATTGCCAAATTCAAGAGCAGCTAATTTTTCTGTAAATGTGGTAGCCTTACTGCTGCTATTGTGACTCATTGTTTTGTTGGAGCCTACTCACAATTTCTCTTGAAAATTTTTTGATCAGTTTCTGGCTTGCTTTCGGTACCTGTAGGGAAAGATCTTTACAAAAGCTGGTTGTGATGCATCAGAGATGGAAATTTTCTTATCTGCCATGGAGTGAAGAGAAAAAGCAGTGTTGCTGTAAATAATATTACTGCTTTCTTTCTGCGTTACTACCACAAATTAGCCCAATAGATGTAGCTTCCCTGAGCTGGTGTCTTTTGAGAAACCACAGCTTTTCAGATCAGCCATACTTTTATCAGCTGGAAAATGTTAGCTGTTAAAATATCTTGCATTAAGAAGAAAACAAAAAACAAACAAAAAAATTTGCTAGCTCCTTCCTGAGTTGCTCTCCTGTTCAAGCTGTGGGCTATCACTGGGGCCCTGTGAATTAAGATGGAGCTGTTGACAGATGACTAAGGAAAGTTACCCCTGGTCAGGAAGACTAGGATTGATAGAAAGGTCTAAAAAATAATTCCAGTCTGCTGCAGTTTTTTCTAAGCCGTATCTTACTGCACCACACTGGGAAACCCAGAATTTCTTGACACAGGGAAGCAGAAAGGGAAGGCCCTTATGTGCCTGGGAAGGCATCATGTGGTAGAGGTGGGAACCTGGTGAGAACAGCCCTGTCTCCCAGCACGGGAATGAAAAACAGGCCTCAACACCATATGAGTGTCACACAGGATCTGCTTGGGTGTAAAGCAGAATGCCTAGCTGGAAAGGTGTCAAAAAACCCAACATGTCTAGAAAAAACCTCTTCTGCCCATACAGGCAGCACCATTAAGCATGAATTAAGATGCATGTGACAGCTTTGTATGTGCCTTATTTTAAAATTGTCTGCTTTATTTTGAGAGACTTTTTTGGAGGGTCTGAGGGGAAAAAAATAGGTGTGTTTCACAGGCTAAGGAGACATGCAGAAAGCAGTGTACAGTAATTCAGTAATAAAATGCTGTGCCAGTGTTCTGACTGGGAAGGCTGACATCCAAGAGGATAGGAAGCTAGCTGAGAGCAGCAATCAAAATGGGAATCAATTGGTTGGCACTAAATAGTGTTAATGAACTTAAGAGTGGATGTGTGTCTGTAATGTAAAAGTAATGGACATACCTAATAAAAAATCAGATCAGCCTTGCCAAATGTTTTTCATCCTGTATCTTTTACCTACCTCTGTAGCTCTTCTAAATGAAGCTGAAGTTCAGTGGCTACTGCTGTGTTGTCATATGAGACTGCCTTGAGCTGAACTATCTCTCACTTCTCAAGCTAGCAGCACTGCTGACACAGCTGGCTCAGCCCCTCCCAGTGGGAAGGAGGAATCTTCAAATCTCAGGGCAGAAGCTGGACCAGAACTTTTTATATTGCAATAGGACAAGGGGGAATGGCTTCAAGCTGGAAAAAGGCAGGTTTAGATTAGATCCTGGTAAGAAATTCTTTACTACAGTGAGGCCCTGAGCAGAGAGAAGATGGCCCATCCCTGGAAGCCTTCATGCAGTTTGGATGGGGCTTTGAGTAGCCTGGTCTATGGGAAGGTGTCTCTACCCACTGCAGGAAGGTTGGAATTAAATAATATTTTAGGTCCCTTGCACCAGAAACCACCTGATGGGAGAAGTTGTCTTAGCAGTATTTTGGTTTTGCTTAGACATTATAAACTAAAATGAGGGACTAGATTAGCCATGCTTGCTGAAGTGGAAAAATCAAAATTCTCTGCATAGAATTCACTCCTTCTAACTTCAGTCCTGTCCTTGCTGTATCTTTATCTGCTGAGTCTTGGACAGAAGCTACTCACATGCCATTATAGCTGAAGTAACTCCAATGTAGTAGTGAGGATTGTTCATAATGCCAGCTGAAGTGGCCCCCTGCATGTATTAAACATGCTTTAAATCCACTTTTTATAGGGGATTAGGTTGTGCTATGTGAGTTTTACTGCCTGGTTTCCACTTGGGTGTTACACAGGTCTAAGGTTTTTAAAGAGTGGAATTAATGCAGTCAAAACTTGTTCTAGGTGTAAAAACAAAGGCAATGTGGCTGCAAGAGGCCCAGTAACCTGTGAGATGGTATCCTGTACCTGTCCTCCTGCAGTTTGTTAGGAGTGTGAACCCTTAGTAGAAGGCTTTTGGTCAAACTCTGACTGACGAGATGCCCATTCCTGAGACACCAGGGCAAAGAAGGACACCTGTAAAACTTCAGCAGCTATTAAATTACTGGCGTTCCTGGTGTCTACATTTATGAATTTAAATTTTATACTCCTTTTGTCTTTAATTGTTTTTAATTTAAAGTACTAATGTCTTTGGATAATTCACTTTTTTGAGATTTCTGTGTACAGAAAAATCTAAACTGCATTAACTATGGGACACAGAGCTGGGAACATAATCATCAATTGGATATTGTTACCTAGCCTGGAATAGAGGACACAATGGAGGAAAAAGCTAATTGCACTTTGGATGGGAGAATGAATTTGTTTTAGTTAAAAATAAAATTATTCAACCAGTTGAAAATAACAGTGATAAAGTTTTATACTACATGACACAAATATAAGTTTACTTTTATCCCTTTTGATTCTTCGGTGGCATATACTCATAGCTTTTCTGAAGTGTTCATCGTTTGAATGTTCACGAACAAAACTCACTTCTACTATATAAGCTAAGGTTGATGTGAAAAACATAGTGTATTTGAAATCTTATAACTGTTACAAAAGAATTAACAGTGAAATACAGGATGCCTGTGATACTCTGCATAGCACTGTACAGTGGTCAAAATCAGGTATATTGACGGTATTAAAAATTAAACAATATTTCTTTATGTAAAATCTTAACTTTCAGCATTTGTATATTGATTATTTTTAAGGGCTGTTCTGGCACTGAAGCAAAGCAAGACTAAAGTGGAAAACATCTTACAGGGCAAAGACCTTAATTTGACATTCCATGGGATTGGGGAGTTTAATAACCAAGTGCTGTATGTGAAAATGTTGGAGGAAGACCAGAAAATGCTTAACAGAATTGCAGGTAAGTACAAAACCTCATTCTCTAGCACTTGTGATAAACCAGTTGGCAGAGTCGGTCAGCTCCTGTAAGCAATGGCCCAAGGTGTTGTGCATGACTGTGATGTGCTGCCTTTCCTCTTGTCTCCTTTCTTTCTCAGTTGTTAAATATGAAGCCAAAAACTCGGTTTCTGCAGAGCAATAGGTCTGAAATAGGTTGTCTGTACTGTGTTATGGGACAGGTGAGATGCGCAGACATGCATGTGAACATCACCCAACAAGGCTAACTTAACCTGCCCTGCAGCTGGAACCTCATAGGCCTGAGGTGTGCACAGTGTTCAAAGCAACACCTCTGAGGCTCTGTTCATTCTAATAATCTGAAAGCCTATTAAGTGTTGGCCCCAGCTGAGTATACAAGAACTTTCTTTAAACTGGAGTGTGCATGAAATAAGCACCTCTAGGATGGGAGGTGACAAAAATCAGTATTTGTCTGCATATGCTTGTATAGCACCAGAAAATCAGTCTTTGGCTTCCACTGTAAAAGGCGAAACAGAAGTGTAAGAATAGCTTGTCCTCTGCTCTAATTTCCCAAATCACTGATGGATCTGAGATGTTCTAAATCTTTGATCTGCTTACTTGCACCTGAGTACATTTTCAGAGGGGCTTGATGATCTTTTCTTCCTCTCTACCCAGTTCTGCTTTAGGACCTGCTTTAGCCTGCAATGCAGAACCTAATCTGCATCCTGGGCTTCAATTCCAACAGAACAGAAATAATCAATATGCATTATTTTTACTTGCTCTTTTCATACTAAGCAGAAAGGAAGCATAGCTCAATTAATGCTTTAAGTGGCATGCAACACAAAGACACTGTGTAGACTTCAAAGAAATGGTTCTCAGAGCAGTATGTTTTTCTTTTTGTTGTTTCTGACCTCCAGTTCTCAGCTTTGATATAATAGGTCTGCTCTCTTATCCTCCTGTTTATTTTACCTCTTAAGTAGTCAATGTTATAACTAGACAGGGGATGCCTTTTATGAACAGCTTCTTTGCCTCAGCTATGTAAAATTAGCCACTTGATGATCCATTACTTCTTGCTTAACTCTGGCCTTTGCTTTTCTTATTGTTCCATCCATCCCAAAGCTAGTTTTGACTCAAAACAGCTGTGCTTCTGTTGAAAGTACTCTGTCCCTAGTTTTTATGATTACAGCCTTAATGAACTTGACTATGCACAAACTGCTTCTTTGTAAGTCTTTAACTGGAAATAATCTTGACTAGAAGATAAAGTAGAAGGCAGATGATGCAATTTCCTATAAGATCGTGTTTGGTACATGCCTGTCTACAGCATATATGCAATTTAGTGCCCTTGAAATAAGGGACTGATTGAATCTTTTGATGCCTGCTTTGACTGTTCTGACAGCGCTGCCTTGGCTCTTTCCTCACTCCTGAAAGATACAGAAATGAGTATCTCACTCCTCATCTTAGTGACTGGTTTTCCATGGACTCATTGCCTTGCTTAACTGAGAATTTTGTTCCCAATGAGTCATAGTATACAAGGTCAATCTTTATTATGTCATTTTATCACCATCAGAAGTGTTTAATTTTGGTTCTACAGAATGTGTGCTATGATGCTCTTTAAAAATCATATTGGACCTCCATTAGTTCCAAAAGCCATTGCAATAGTGGGTGGCAGATCCTTCATATTCTCTGCCTGGATAACCTGCATCTTCAGGGTTTAGGAAACATAATATCTAGCTTCGGATCTGAACTCCTTAATCAGATAGAGGAGAAATTTTGATTGCAAGCCCTGGGAATATTCTGCCAGTACTTGTGTTTTTAATGCAATGTGATTGTTCACTGATTGCCTGAAATAATTCCTTGACTGGGAGACAAGCTGCCAGTTTTCAAGCTGTTAACTCTGTTACCAATGATTTTGCTATTCAGGGAGCTGTAGCTTCCAGTATTATTCTATTCTGCATAACTTCTGACCATTTCTAAAACTTAATGAGTCTGGGAATTATGCAAATATGTATCAAAGTCTATCCTTTCAATGACATCTCCAAAGAGATGAGTTTTTGTCTTCCCCTCTCTCAGCAAAGCAACTGAATTAATTGTTAGATGATGAATAGGGATTTTTTTTTCCCCCTTACCTTTTAGTCAATATTTTTGGTTGTCATGAGCTAGGTGTGAATTTTAAATGCAATCTTTTCAAGCAGCATGATGGGCCAATGATTTAGCTGGCAAAGGTCAAGACACTCTTGTCAGCTGCCTCTGCCTCATCATGCCCTTATTGATGGTTTGTCAGCAAGTTTGAGTTCTGCCTGCTCTAATGAAGTCTTTTTGCCTCTGACGTGCTCCTGACATTAGCCAGGTGACCAGCTCTCCATCTGTTTTTGGTCCTACATTAAGGACTTCTGTTTTGAAGTAAAGAGTTAACCTCTCTCTAGATTAATTAACTGCAATTAATTGGTACATACTGAGCACTACTGGGTTTATCTTGCTGCTAGTGATCTCATCCACTTTGGAGAAAAGACACTGCTTAAGATGTCTTGGAACTTTTGTAGGATATTTTTCAAATGAGCTAGAGAAGACAATGTCTAGAGCACTGGCCAACCTGGTGTAGGAAGAAAACATTCAAGAGTCTTGTTCCTATACTACTTGAAGATGATTGCTGGCCTTTACCTTTCTTCCATTATCTGCTTTTCTGATGAAGATCTGCTCGTGGCACTAAGACCTTCACTTTGTAGTGAGAACCACCTCCTGCTCTTCTGTAGGCTTGGTGCTGGATGGAAACTGAGATATTCCATTTTCAGATTTTCTTTCTTAGGTTAATATCTACCTGGTTTATTTTTATGCAGCTAGAGGAGGTTATATACTGGATGATGGATGCGGAAGGCTTTTTTCCTAGAAGCAGCTTAGACACTCCTCTGGGGTTTGCTGTCCTTTGACCAACTGACGTGGCAGCAAAAAGACTCAATATACAGAAATTTTTCATGTTAATGTGTCCTATAGGACCACTTTAGGAGTTGTTTAATACTTAACCATAATCACCTAGGACCATTTCCAAGTGTCGTAAAGTATTTGCAGCACTCACACCAGACCTACAAGCCAGGCTGTACCTTCTGCAGCAGTAGATGCTGTAGGGCAGGTGGACATCCTGTAGGGCATCTAAAAAGGCATTAGATGCTTGTTTGGACAATTAAATCCTATTCTTTGTGTTTTCCAGATGGAAAATATAAAAAGCATTTTGCTTTGGCAAAGTGATAAGACAGCCCCAGCAGATGTTCCTTCATAAATACCATTAAGCAGTAACAAAGGGGTCACAGTGGGGTGATTGGACTGGAAGAGCCATAAATGCTGCAGGTTTCCACTTTATTATGTTGATTTCCCCCTACTCCCCACTATTTAATCTGCTTTATACAATCAAGGTATAAAGATCTGTCAGTAAGAAAAATTGCTGGGGAATACTCCAGCCTTAGCCAAGTGTAATCTTGGAATTACTTCTTACTCTGTCTTGTTCAACAGTTGTGCTTAGTGTTCTGTTTTTGCCAGACTTGTAGGGATCTGCCTCATGCAAACCTTACCTTGCCATACTTGAGACTCTTCATCCTCAAAGTTCATGAAAGCCAAGAACAGTACCACTTGGTTTCTGTTGTCATTAAAATCCTTAGCTGAAAGGCCTTGAATATAAATCCTGGAGTTATTCACAGACACTTTTCTGTGAAGGATGAAACCTTATGCCTTTATAGATATGTGACTGAAGGTTTTAAGACAATACCATCATAAACACTTTGTATCCCATTTGTATCTGGGGAAGGAGTATTGTGTTTGTGTAATGTTTTCTTCTGAATAGCTTTAAATGCTGTGGAGTTGTAGCAGTTTTGGGAATCTAGCCACATTTTTTCTTTTTTTCTGGAAGCACTCTGCTTCTCACATTGCCGTTTGCAGTAAATGGGGAGAATCTGCTCTGTCACAGACCTTAGCTGTGGCCACTGGTGGTGGCTGCATATCTTCTTCCTGGCAGGGCTGCCCTAGGCAAATGCTTTCTTGAGCTTACCATTTGGTAAGGGGTTTGTGAATTCAGACAGAATTGTTTTGCAAACACAGAAGTTTGGATCCAGTCTCAAGTTTACATCTTATGTCTGTATGTCATGCAGAACTTTGGTCTTGAGTACTTCTCTCAGATTTTTCTGTTGCCTGTGACAGTGTAGCAACTGGTTACCTGGGATATGTTTTAACTGTCTTGCTCAAGACAGGGGTAGAGGCTTTTTGTCTAACCTCCCAGTAAATATTTTTCCCTATGTCGCCAGTGTTACTAATTTCTTTCTTATATTATCTTGTCCAGAAGCTGTGGAAGAATGCTTTATTGAAATGAATATCAACATTTCAGGAAGTAAGGACTTCAAACCACATCTGACTTTCCTGAAGCTCTCTAAAGCATCAAGGCTGAGAAGAAGGGTAAGAATATTTTTCCTGGGATCAGTTCTAGTAATTACTTTTCTTTCAATTAGATCCTTGGGATCTGAGCCATAATCATTGCAACTAGAGAACAATATAGCTTCTCTTATTTAAAAAAGCTTGTATATAGGCTGGTCAACAGTTGTTTGTTCATATCTGACTGGAAGAAATGAGGTCTGTTGCTAATACTGTGTATGGCTCTCATGTAGCGTACAGACAGCTTCCCTTCCATTGTGGCTGGTCAAATCTGCACAAAAGCAATGCCAAGCTGTTTCCATAGGGCAGGATGGCTTCTGAGCATTATTTGTCTTCTGAGTAATATTTACCTCAGAACAAGATTAATGTCATGTTGGAAGTCAGGCTGGTGCCTTGATTTATACTAGAAATGTGTGATGTGCTTTTCTAACCTTTACTGCAGCATTGTATGGAATTTATCACAAACAATTAAAGTAAAAAACAGCTCTGATTAGATTGCTCATTTCCCAGTGGAATACTGTCCTGCTTGTTTCCAGGAATAATACTTGTATTTATGAGGTCCATATATTGCAAACCTGAAACTCTAGAGGAGCATGCAGAAAGGAAAACAGAAAAAGCTATAATAGCCAAAGAAAATGACCTTGTTCAAGTACTTTATATTGACTAGATATTAGCCTTTTGTATACATGATAAAATCAAAGTTGGTTAGGACAGATAGTTCTGTGCTGGAGGCTTTCTTTTACCCTGCCTATAGGGATTTCATGAGCAGAGGCATCTGCAATGTCTAATGCAAAAGAAACTATACAGTAGGCACATAGGAATTACTGTTGACTCTTGTCTGGATTATTTTCACACTTCCTCTTACTATGAAGTACAAAATTGAGAAATAGAATTGTAATTTCCTGCATGCTTTCCTCTTTTGATCTCCAGTACTAAATATAGCTTAATATTGCATAACAGAATTTATATATGACATCTCCTTATGCATATATATAAATATGCAAGTGTATAGGTCTTGGAATGCTAGAATATCAAGTGGTGTATGCCCAGAAGTGGAAGCAGTATTCCTGGTGTGGCCTCACCACTGGTGAGCAGGGGGCATTATTTCCATCGATCTGCTGGCAACATTCCTCCTAGTGCAGCCCAGGATACCTCTGGCTGCCTTTGTTGCAAGGACACACTACTGGCTTGTGGTCAACCTGGTGTCCATCAGGACCTCTAGGTCATTTTTCTGCAACACTCCTTCACAGTCAGCTGTCAGCCTGTACTAGTACCTGGGCTCATTCCTCCCCTCTGGCTGACCTTTGTGCTTCTTGTTCAGCCTCGTGAAGCTCCTATCAGTCCATTTCTCCAGCCTATTGAGATATCTCTGCTTGGCAGTACCCTCTAGTGAGTCAGGCACTTCTCCCAGTTTATTGGTGACATTGCTGAGGATGCACTCTGTCCCAATATCTAAATCATTAATGAAGATGCTAAACAGTACTGGACCCATTATTGGCCCCTTGGGTACTCTCTAGTTACCAGCCTCCAAACAGACTTTGTGCCACCAAATCACTGTCATATGGAACTGGCTGTTCAGCCAAATTTCAATCCACCTCACTGTTTAGCCAGCCAGTAATTCATCAGTCTGCTCTATGGAGATCCCACAGGAAACAGTTTCAAAAACTTTCCTGGACTTCAGCTAGACTATATTCACTGCTCTTCTCTTGTTTATCAAGCATTGCTTGTTTCTGTGCAAATTTGTTTTCATGAAAAGACCTTTGCCCCTAAAATACTATTTTACAGACCATGACTGTGAAACTGGAGGAGGGCCATATGTTGAGTTGATTGTTGGGGGCATATGTTCATGTACAAATCTCCCTGAGGTCAGTAAGGCTTAATCTTAGACATAAGGCATAATCTCAAAAACCAAACTGGAAGATTGTGTTTTGAGACAAAGTTGACACTGTCAACTTACTGTATTTCTTTCAAAATACAATATGAATAAAAAGGAGAAAACCAATTACACTTGCAGTATCCCATTCCTAAATAGTGCAGGAGAGAAATCAGCCTTCCTAAACACTAGAAGATGCCAAAGTATGAATAAGACAAAATATCACTTAAGTTATTATGATGCCATCTACTGGTTGTAATTACTTTCTTTATATCATAAATAACTGTTTTCTTGTAGAAGCGGTGTAGAACCAGTTGAAGTGCTTCTTATATGAAGCTTAAGAGGTGATTGCTAAGGCAGTTTATTTTATATCTCAAGAGTACTTTGTTAATGAGAGGTATGTGATGATACCAGTGGTGTAGCTGCAGACCTTGTTTTCATTTGTAGGCAAAGAGGAGCTGGTTCTCTTTAAAACTAATACCACTGTAAACTTTCAACCACTGTAAACTTTCACCTTGAGAAGTTGTGCATCTTTGGCTTTGGCTGTGTGTCTAAATATCCCAAGAGGCTGGAGAGATCTTGGATTGTGTGCTTTTTATTCTGAATAGCTAGCAAAGGAGCAGTATGTGCTGTTTGAAGATCAGGCTCAAAATGGTCAGTGTGACCCTGGAATAAATGAAAAATATGGATTCTTCAGGTGTTTTGACCTCTACCTTTCCAATGAGCCAAAAGGGAAATGTTCACATCTTAAGAGAATCCACTGCATTACTTGTAGTAAGAGCCTTCTCCAGCTCATAGCCAAAGAACTTTTGCAGTGTGGGCTGTTATTCTTTAATTCTGAGCACTGCCTGATCTCAGCTCTGTGGATCAAGTGCCTCTGCACTAAAGTGGGAAATGTTTCTTCCTTCCCTTTTTTGCTGCTTTAAGTAGATTCACTTGGTGCAGGTCTGGAAACAGCTGTGGTCTACGTTGGGCTGAGAGAGAGCATAACAAGCCACGTACTTGTATTAAAATATTCGGTGCTTTTTAATGGGAGGGCAGCCCTAATCCTGCCCTCTTCTGGCTGCTTGATAAGTTATCTTCAGTGATGTGACCTTACTCAAGTTTCCATTATCCTCCTGAATTACCCACAAAACAGCCCATGCGCAGTGTGTGTCTGTATTTCAGCAGAACTTGAACCTCATGGCTTTTAGGTGACATGTAGCACCGGGCTCCTGAACAGCCTGGCTTTGACTGACACATGGGCATCTCTGGGGCACAGAAAAAGTCTGCTGTTTGGTTTATTTAAACTTTCAAGTCACCTCAGGCAGCAGTGCCTAATGGTTTGATGCATTTGGTTGTGAAGCTATTTATATCTGCTTCTATCCAGGAGACACTGCTTTCCTTCTGCTATCCCCATGCTGTGAGTTGTACATGTCCACCTGATAATAAGTCTGTCATTACGAGGAATAAATCTTGTAAAAACACTTTTTTTTCTTCCTCTGGTGTTTGGGAACAGGTCTGAACAAAATGATTGAGGGTTCTTTGAGGCAGTGAGCTGCAAGGAGCTCCTTGGAGCCTTGTTAGCTCACATACTCATTAGGTTAGGAGAAGGTGGAGACTATTCTCTGTTGCTTAATGATTCATCTGTCCTTCATTACACCTCCACATGTGCCCCTAGCATATGTGGTTTGTGTGAAAGCTTGTGGGAGTCTCTTGTATAAATTAGCAGCTTGTTGCTGTCTGAACTAAAGGCCTGGGAACCATGGAATTGTTGGGTTGCTCAACTATCCTTGGTGACACCTCGACAGGGCAGCTAGTGCTGCTGTGCCCAAACTTTTTGAGGGAGAGAAGAGCAAAGAAATCACTCTGAGAAATGGCTGATTTTTGACAGTTATATATTGCAATGATTTCTAAGTGTAAGCTTTGGTTATGGCAATAGAAGTTTCTTAGTTGGAAAAGAACATGTCAACATTTGAAAACACATCTCTTGGAGTGTATTCTTTCATTTGTGTGTCATGGCTGTTGTAGCATTTGGCCATTGAGATACTAACAGTGGCTTGGTAGCTGATGAGGTTTTCTTTTCCTGGCTTGCTGAAATAAGCTTGTTTTCCTAGTAAGTCACTGAGTTAAATTTATTTTTAATACTACTTTGCTCACAGGGATGAAGGTTCATGAACCCTATTTCTAACCTGTCTTTAGCACACAATTTAATTACTGCTGTGGAGTGTGAGCACTAAGGAGAAGGGTTAACTTTTCAGTCTGTTAAGACAGCTGTAAGATGAAACTGAGCAAACTCCAGATGAAATCAAGCAATCCCTCCTAAAAGCAATTCCAAATAATTACATATGTTGACTGCAAACTTGCCTGAAGTGTCAAATTAGGTGGATGCATTTAAATAACAGTAGCCTAAATTGATCTGATTTTGTATCTTTGGCGTGTTTCTATTCTTGAGGAGGGTGGGGTAGAGTGAAGATTTGGCAAAAGCCAAGCTTCCTTTAACTTTTAATGGTTGGCTTTTGTCAGTATCAACTTAAACACTACCACATGAACTCAATGCTTTTATCCTAATCAGGGGTAATGTAGGGGGTGGTATTTTCTTTGCTGGGTTTTGTTAAGATCATACTTGACACACCATTCTAAAATGCACATATATTGAACATATAATGTCACATTGCTCTTTCAATAAATAGGGCTTCAGGAAAATTTGTACGGATCTGTATAAGGAATATGAAGACAGCCACTTTGGCACAGAAGTCATCAGTCGAATTGATCTCTGTGCCATGCGTAAGAAGAAGCAGGAATCTGGTTACTACTATTGTGAGTGTTCAATCAATGTGGGCTCCAGTGGTAAGGAAGAGAGTAAAGGGCAAAAAATGCAGACAGAAGATGTGGCAGAAACAAGCAGTGAAGATCTCCCAACCAATGCAGCAAAGGCTGAAATAGGAGCTACTGCTGCAAGCTGTATGCTTGCCTCAACAGTAGTAGCTGATGATAAACCATCCGAAAATGTTGCTGAGGCTTCAATTGCAATTAAAGAAAAAGAAATCAAGGAGGCAAAGGGACAGCCTGAAGCTACAGATGGGACTTCTCCTACAGCTGGAGATATCTGCCCAAAGTCAGTACTTGGTCTGCTGCCAGCAAGTTCCGATGTGCTGAAAAGCTTGGAAATGGAACAAGAAAAAGCAAAGATAACAGATGGTAATTTGCAAAAAACGGAAGCAACAGAACAAGCACCTGGTCAGACAAGTTTGGAATAAAGTTGTTGCAGTCCTTGGTGAACTTGGTGAGGATGGAGAAGGTAGACAGATACAGTGGGGCTGAGGTCAGAGGGATGGATGTGGCAAATTCATTTTTGGCCGAAAATGATCTTTTTTGGAGTCTGAAACAAAAAAATGTAGAGCAAAATCTGAGGGGAACATCACTGAATATTGTAATGATGAAATGCCTAGCTTAAAACCCATCCGTGTGTGTGAGCATGTGTACTGCAAAGACAAGTGAGCCGTGGTCTACAGAATCAAGCCCTTCAGCAGTCACCTATTAATACAAATGCTGCTCCCTCGCACCTCCAGTGCCCAAATGCACACTGCTACCTTGGTTGAGCTTCTTCCTGCCCTGCTTCACCCCCTGCATCCTCAACTTTTCTCCTTTGCCTGCCTGCCTTCTCCTACTACTGCCCCAAGACACTTCTTAATCCCTATGGCTGCTCTCATTTGTGACTCCGAGCCATGATTGCAACACGGTCATTCACTGCATTTCTGTAACAGGTAGATGGTGTTAGTTGTTAACACACCGTTGTGAAGTACATGCTTCCCTCTGACCTAGTACCTACTTAATGAGAAAATTATTTTGCCTGACATGGAAATAGCGTTTTTGGATGAAGGGGAAGTAGAGCACTACAGACTTTGTTTTCCTCTTCCTCTCCTTTTCTTTATCCAACGAATTGTCTTTATGAAATGCCTTGAGAAGGATCCAAGGGACAAGAGTGCTTTTCTAAGCCCAAGTTTTGGCTGGGGCAGAGGTTTCCTGGCTCTGCCCTTTGCTGGCCAAGGCCCGAGCAGAGCTGTGCCCGCTGCCCTTCCGGCCCGGGGGAGGGTTCCCGGCGGCAGCGGATGGCACCAGCAGATGGCACCGCTGGAGAGCCAGATGTGCGGGAAGGGACCAGCCCCGCGCATCCCCACCGCCGCGGGAAGGGGTCTGCGAATGGGGAAACGCCTTTCTTCCCTTAGCTGTCTAACTGCCCATTGAGAAGGGGCATTTTGTATTTTAACAGCTTTTTTCCTTTTTTTTTTTTTTTTTTTTTTTCTTTTTTTTTTTTCCTTGGCAAAGAAAATTGCGCACAGTTAAAAAAGAAAAATCTGTGCGGTCAAGAAGGTGCTTCCACTTCCACACATACACAAAGTGTAGCAGCATCAAGCATATGGGGTATTTTGCTTTCCTGCAAGGGGATACACGTTCAGGCAGAATGGTCAGGATGCGCTCTGTTAATTTAGCATCAGGCTGGTTTAAAACTTGTTACTAGACTTTTGAAAAAAACCAAAGAGCTGTATTTGTGCAATTTTCACAGCGAGTGGGGGGGAACAAACCTCCCCAGCCAGTCACTGTGCAGGAGGAAAGGGAAGGCTCTGCATTTAATGAACCTGCTTTGTACTCACACTGGGGTCTGTGTCAGATCCCTTGTGTTGCAGTGCTTGGCAGAGCATTTATTTTTATGTACCTCCACTGAAGGTTGTGGACTTTGAAAAGGCTGTCCCCAAATGGTCTTCTAAATGCAAATTCCAGAGTTGCTATTCCCAGCTTCTCTGGGATCTTCAAAAGGCAGCTAAATTGTTAGAGCAAGACTCCAAGGTTATTTTTGGGGGAGTATTTAAGAGTTGCACTTCAGAGAGCATCTCTATATCAAAGCATTCTGGATGATTTTTGTGTTTTTGGTTTTTTGTTCTTTTCAGGAAAACTTGCTTCAACTATACACTGAGGACACAGTGTTTCTTAGTATTTTGGGGGGGTTTTGTGGGGTTTTTTGTGTTTTTTTGGTTTTTTTTTGTTTGTTTGGTTTTGTTGTTTTTTGTTTTTTCTTGTTTTTTTTTTTTTTTTTTTTAATTCAGAAAAGGATTAGCAATGTCATTTGTTGTTAGAACCGAAGTGGGTTCAATGTCCTAGGACCAAATGCACTTTATATGCTGTATTTCTTCCTATTGAAAATGTTAATTATCTTTTTATAGACAGATGGCACTGGAGTGTAGCAAATGTGTGGTGAACCTGCACTCATAAACATTTGGGAATATAGTGTGTATAGGTTCCAATTAGGTTTAATTCTGTTTTAGGGTTACTAGAATGATAGCAGGGTAATTAATTTCGCATATCTTGGGAGTAGACTAACTTGTTTTGGGATATTAACTTAAAATATATACTTAAGTTGTATCATTGTGATTAATCTTGATGATTTACAATAGGGCTTTAAGCCAAATATCTATGAAATTAATCTCTTTAGTCTCTGATGATGACCAAGACCAAAATAAACTTCTGTAATGCAGCTCAAATAATAAGAACATATTTTCAGGTCTGTGATGGATACTATAAAAGAAGGCTTGAATAAGTCTTGAATTTTTTTGGTGCTCCCCTTTAGCCAAGGGCATTCATGCTTTGTTCCCTAATATCTTTAATTTTAAATTATTTGAAATGAGTGCCTAATTATCAAATATAATGTAAAACAAGTGTGAGAGTTTCTGAAGTGGAAGTGTCTTAGATTGCTGAAGCAGATAAATTGTCTTTCTTTATAACTGCTATAGGGAAATAACACTGTGAAATTCAGATCCATAAGGGAGTTTGACTCTTTATGATCCTTGTATTAACTGTTCTCTTTTCATATTATTGTTTTCTTTATGGTGTTAATATGCCTATTTTTTTCCCTTGGATTAATTTTCTTCATAAGCACTAGTAGTTTATGTAGAAATGCAATCTACTACTATCTTGTAATTGAATTTAGTTGAAGGTAACTTGAGTTATTGAAATAATGGTACAACATTGGAGAGAACTTGCAATATTACCCACTGTGACTTTTTCTTTGTGTAACTATTCAATTATGAAATTCACTGCAATGTTAAGTGTTTTCCAAGCAAGTTGAGAGGAGGTTTTGGCTACAGCATCTCCTTGTGTCTCAGCTGGTTTAACTGGATGTTTAACTAGCTATTCTAATAAACAGGAAGTCAAAGCAAGAGGAAGGAGTGTTTTTGGGTTTTTTTTATATACTTCATGATGAATACCCTGGTCACTGTTAGGCACTAAACATCAGAAGGGCCAGTTTTTTTTCTGGATGTTACATGTTTTGCAGGCTAGATGCAACTGAACAAGAATCATATGTCTGTGTGTTAAATCAAGATTGTATTGCTTAGTTCAGCTGGCTTTCCCTTTCCGTAGTCTTGTGCTTTCTACATATGCAGAAGAAAGCAGAGGCACCTCCTTGTTTACCTATATGTTGTGTCAGGAAGATGCTAGCCTCTTCAGCAGGGATAGCAGAGCCAGCAGAAAGGAGGTAAGCTTCAGACAGGAGCCCTACAATTATCCTGCCTGATCCTTCAAATAGCAGTAGGAAGTTTTAGGGGTGCGAGTAGTAAACTGACCTCCTTTGAAGCATTTCATTTTCACTTGATTTTTTCTGCTGCTGTTAGCCACAATTTCTATGGTGTAGTGTATTCCTAAAGCAGAAGTCCTACACTGTTTGTTTCATGCACATAGAAGGAATAAGCCCTCAATTGAAAACATTTACCAGCATTTGCTGGTGCTCCTCGTAAACCCTTATGTAAAAAACCAAACCCTAACAACAATAAAAAGGCAAAAAAAGTCTTTCCCGAATCCTCTATTTGCACAAAACTCGAAGCAGTATTTTTGCATAGGTCCACACTCCTTGCAATGTCACCCTGACCCTCAGCTGCAAAGCTGCAGGCTTAGCCAGGAGAGAAGCTTGCTTATGGCACTCTGGAGATCAGAGAACACTATGGACTTTTTTCTGCTAGGAAATCTTTCATTCTCTTCTCATAATATTGTCTTGGAAACAAAAGTAGTAGTTGGAATGAAAGACAAATTCAAGAAGTATTCCTGTTGAAAAAGTCATTGGGGAATATTTAAATGTTGGTAAATTCTTTCTTTGTGGAAGTAGCTATTCAGATTTAGAACCAGCAGGACATGTCTGGGGTGCCATAAAATCCTAAGAAAGTTAGTGCAGTTGTATTCTACAGTTTTATTCTCAAAACCACAGTCATATGGGCTTAAATCCAAGCACTGTGTAGGCTTAACACCTCTGAAGCTGGCTTCTGACCATGAGCTTTGGTTGCTGACCTGTGCAGCAGAAACATGAAACAAGTCTCACAAAAAGAGAGTCTAAAAAAGACCATATATTAAATGAGAGCATACTTTTCTGATTCATGAAAAAATTAATTTCTAAAAAAATAAAGATTAAAAAACTGGTATTGAATGTCCACCCAGGGCTTCTTCTTTTCCAATGGGACTTTTGGTCTTCTAATAAGAAAAGTGCTTTTTAAGATCAGCTGAAAACATCAACCTCTTTCAGAAGTTTTACTTAAAATTATTTTTATCCCAATTGTAAGATGTGGGATGCCAGTTCTTGGATAAGTAGTGGAAAAACAAATCCTGTTTTTAGACTGGACATAGCACTTAGATAATTCTCTCTTTGAAATGAAAAAACCCAGCAGGTTCTTTGTTACCCTTTTCAGTTTCTTAATGTAAAAAGGAGAGATAAGCACCTGTATGAGATAGTAGTTTGTGTCCCTCTTTGCCAGAAATCCAGCATTTCTTATCTGCTGATGGGTGCCTAGTTCAGCTCTCATGCTGTTGAATAAGAAAACAATAATACTGAATAAGCATTAAATAGTGACAAGTAAAGATGTTAGAGAGGTGATCATGCTGAGCTTCTAATAAACTTGTAAAGTTTGTGGGAGGTTTGACTTGTCTTCTGAGACAAAGACTCTGCTCAAATGCTTGTCAGTAGTGAACTGAAGTCAAAGATCTGTTAAAGGTTTTTCTTTTGATAAATTCCCTTTAGGTAGAGGGCTAATCTTAGGATGCTCTGTGGTTCACAGGTGTTTTTTCAGAATTGAGTTGAGGTTAAATTGTGCTCACGCTGAAGTGAAGGCAGTGCCATTAGTGACACTGAGGTCTTATCAAATGCTGCTGAGACCAAACCAAACCCCCAATTTTCTGCATGATAAAGGCTGTTATTGAGAGTTGCTGGGAATTTTGTTTGCTGAAATAAATTTAATAGAGAAATGCAGAGGTTCTTCTGCCTGATCAGATCTTTTTTAAGGCTTTGCCTCTGAATACAGTATCCTAATGTAAGCATGCTGCTTCACAGAATAATTCATTCTCATATTGGTATAAAACTATGGACCTGATTCTTGAGTCTTATCCCAGAGGGTGCTATCTCCTTGTGTTGTGTGACCTGTGGAAATCCAGCCTGAACAGAGACCTTGGCCAGACAAGAAGGAGACTGAGAGAGCTCTGGGAGACTTGGCAGCTTTGCTGATGAAAAGAGTTTATCTCACCTTTAACTTTGAGAAAAAGACCTTTTTGGTCTTGGCTTACTCTACTTAAACCCACTAACTAGCCTCTGAGTCTGATACTTAAATTATTCCATCTACTAATTTCACACATAAAACACCCAGAAATAATCAAGAAAACACTCAGAAATAATCAAATTATATTGGAACAAATAAAACATAATTGAAATAAAATTATATTGAAGCAATATAATTTCAGCCTGGAAAATTGAAACCCTTTAGGTACTGTTATGATACCCTTTACAAAGTGACTTATAAATAAGCACATTATAATGTTAATACATTTTCAGTCAAAACCCAAATGAATCTAGATTTTGCTTAAAGTAGAATTTGCAAAATTGATTTACTGCTGCATCACTAGACCACCTTTTAACACTGCTGTTTATTTTCTATGCTACTCTTAGCTTATTCTTCCTCCAGCCCATTTAGCCAGTTAGGTATGTGGCCATACACTTCAAGTCTTCCATGATGCTTCTGTACTTGACTGCACTTCCCAGCTGGAACCTTTTTCTCAGCCTGTTGCTGCAGAGCAGGGTGCCCAATGTCACCCTTTGAGCTGGTAAGGGCTCTGGGCTAGCTTGCTTTGGCAGCTGTTAGCCTGCTGCTTGCAAGCTCCTTTTGCTCTGGTTGGCAGGGGGGTACTGAGCCATCCCAAAGTCTCTGAGCTGCTGTAACCCTACTAGGAATAACTGAAGAAGTGTACTGCTGACTTACTGCAAATAGAAAGTGGAGCAAGCACAAAATGGGATTGCAGTAACTGTAGTGGCAAGCGTAGATCAGGGTCTCACAGAGCAGCACTTACACTTCCCTGGTTGTTTAAGATCAGACAGCGCACAAGTTCTCCCTGTAGTCTCCAATTTACTCAGATAACTCAGAGAAGTAGCAGCAAATTGCAGGATTCAGTTCCATGGGCTGTCCTGTGTCAGGCTGGCTCCAACCTTGGACATATAAGCATATCAGCCATCACTTGTCCATGCCCCATCCCTGGAAGTGTCCAGTGCCAAGATGGATGAGGTCCTGAGCAACCTGGTCTAGTGCATGGCGTCTCTTCATGGCAAAAGGGTTGAAACTGGATGTTCTTAAAAGTCCCTTCCTTAAATCCTGTGACCTCTGCAGGGTGAGCAGCCATGCTAAGGCTGCTGCTGTCACCAGTGCCCCTGCTCCTCGCTCACTAAGGGAGGGTCTCTGTGCTGCAGCCTGCAGTTGTAGAGACTGCTCCAGCTGGAGGAAGACCATCTGCTCAGGACATACCAGTCACAGTGGTGTGGGGCCTGGAAACACCACGAAGGATGTCCTTCCTTGGAATCGCTCCTGCCTTAAGTTGGTCCCTTTCCCATGTGCTTGGTTTATGATGTTGGAACTCATGGGAGGAGTTCCTCTCTCCTTATGAGCAGACTTTGTGAGCTGCAGGTGGGCTCCTTGGCATTGCCTCTGTTACTAACTGGGCTTTCTTCTTCTTTTAAATTTTTTTTTGGCAACTTCTAGCAGGCTCAATCTAGGCTCCCATTTCAAGCAGCCCTGATTACCAGGTCTATGGTTTGCAGTCCTCTGCACTGAAATCAGCTATTTCCTCATTGCCATCCCCATCTATGACACCTGTTTTACTCTGAATGCATATGTTACCCCATGTGTTGCACCAGAAGTTCAGTTTTTACTGTTTGGCTGTTCTTTGGGCTATGTAGAAGTAATGTCTTTGTGATAAGCATAACCACGCTGATTTATTTATGTCACTTTGCTGTAGTTGATGCAGATTCAAGCATGTATGACAATTGCTTACACTCTCTACCATAACAGAATTACTCAATTAAACAAAAGCTGATTAAGTTATAGTCCTTGATGGAGGAGAAACAGAGCAATTCTCAGGACTCTTCTTGGTGGAATGAGACTTGCTAATGCTTCTGTATTTTAAGACAGTAAAACTAGTGCATTACTTACAATTTCAAAGTCATGAAAACTACACACTCTCTAGGCTGATCAAACACTGATTTTTCAAGAAAAGGCTCCATACTGGAAGTCTCCAAGGATATTTCTTCCATTTACTACATGTTATACAAATAGTCTATCATCTCATGTGATTGGAAGGAAAACAAAAGAAATTAAGCAATCCAGCATCATACCATGGGGTGTTTGTCAGCATGTGTTTTAAATGGATATATTACTCACTTTGAATTCCCTGCTAACAAAAAACTTCTCCATCCCCCACATTGCCACATGTATTCTGTTTTTTTGTTAAAAAAAAAAATCTTGTGAACATCTAAAGATATTTAGGGAGGAATCTGTTGCGGTTTATAAGCATTACAACTGCTCATAGGAAGCCATGACTCATTTAAAAATAATTTTAATAACTTATGCTTTAATTTCCTAATGTTGTGACATCGTGAATGTACAAAAGTATCTTGGAATGTATGAACTGATGTCGTAAAAAATTCATTTTTAACGAGAAACTGAATTTTAGGATGGCAATTTAAATAAAGGATCTGTTGATCCAAATCTGATTCTTGTCTCCCACAATTTCTTCAGGCTGAGATTAAACAAAACACTTGTGTTCACTTTATCAATTTTGCTGAAACACATATGTCTATTATTTTTATAGTAGCAGAGTTGCCTGAGTGTATCTGCCTAAATTGCAAGTGAGATTTATCTAACGCTCTAAACTAAGCCAAGACATTCTACATAACATTTTGTGAGGTACTTAAGTTGCTGGCAGGTGTTAAACCATGACAGACACCTTAACACTTTGCCAGAAAACATTGTTGTTGAGAAATCTGTTGCCTATATGAGAATTCAACCTTTTGGTGAATCATTGGGCAGCCTAAAAGGTTTATTTGAGTGGAGGACTGCATTTCAATTTGCCTCTTATGGAGGGTGTCATGGGCTAAACCAGAGGCAGCCATAGGTGGATGGAGCCAAGTCCCACTCACTGGCAGAACTGCAACATTTTGTGGTTCCTCTTTTTGCCCACATTTGACAACCCTAAACTGAAAGTCCAAGTACAAGAGAAACTCAGTGACTTGACTCTTTGCTTGCCATCTTCAATAGTGCCTTCTTGCTGGTATCAGAGATGATGCAACCTGCATGCAAGTTCTGTTGGTTCCTTTTGCTCTTCAGGTAATTCCTGGGGCTCATTAGGTGCCGTGCTGGCAGCTGACATACAAATAGGTGATGGCTAAAAGCTGCTGACCTTCCATAGCTCATCATGTAACTGTTTTCTCTCTTCCCAGACTCACAGTGGCAGGCATGTACCAGCCAAACAGCTACCAAAATGCAACACTGCTGCAGCATTAGAAGCTCACTGATTCCAGAAACTATGCTACAGCTTCTGCTCAGGTTTCCTCTCTGTGTGCCAGACAGGAGGCAGTTTATCCCTGCAGAGAACATTGCTAGGAAGGCATCCTCACCTCTCCTTTGCATATTAGACCCAAGCAGTACCCTGAAGAGTTTCATTATGTTTCATTAAGGTGACTGCACCAACTGTGGTTGAATGGTCTAAAAGAAATCTTCCTTCCACAGCTTGCTTGTGGTGAGAAATGATGAGAGATGCAGCCTCAACACTCATCCTCATTTCAGTGCTGCTCTTCCAGATGCTGTACACATTGCAAACACAGACACAAGGACAGGAACTGTTCTGTTTCAATTTTCAAGCCTCAAGGTAGCCTGTAGTGTGAATTACATTAGCAGTGCCAGCAGACAGTTTTAAGTTTCCAAAACCCAAAACCTGCTACTATCATCATCTTATGCTGTGTTGCCACAATAAAGTAATAAGCAGTGCCAGACTTCACATGTTCCCATTTTAAGTTTCTCAATTGAAATAGAATGTTATCAGCTGTCTAGTTTCACTTGTATCCTTAAATATACTTGGTCTTGCTAAGTTATTTTGTGTACTATTAGGTGTGATGAGTCTGAAAGACAGTGAATTAAATTAGCACTTCAGTGCCTCACATGTAGAAAGAGGCTCTGTTAAAGCTGAAGGATGGATCTCCTGTTGGAGGACAAGTGTTCAAGGCAGATACTTGCATGCTGTTATCATTGCATACTGGTGCCTATACTGTTCTCTTCTGTTTAAAGAAAATAAAAATCTGATCTTTACACATTTTGTCTTTGGCTGTATCTCTGTCTTGTTTTTACAGAGGAACATAGCTCTGCTCCATACCCAAGGCACGATAGTGAAAAGTACATTAAGAGGTCATCTGATACTAATTTAACAGGGACTCTATAAGCATTTTAAATAGTAGCTTCTATTAGGCTCTAACACCAAACTGCTTTTCTTTAAAATGAGTTTTGATTGCAAAGTCAGTGAACGAAAAACCTGCTGTACTTCTCAGAGAGACCTGAGGTATACTCCAGGAATGAGTGAGGAAGGCTAGTCTGTGGTGTTGCAGAAGTATCATATTATCCCATTTAAGATTTATCCTTGTGGAGCTGATGCTGGTGACATTTATGTGCCTTTGCAGGCAGTTTTGTGTGAGACCCTGCCACAGGTTTCTGTGCTGCTCCACGGCGTGAGCTGCACTGCACCCTGTACAAAACACTTTTCTGCAACATCTTTACAGCTCCAAGTCTTGCCAGAACTGACAGTTGTGTTCTGAAGTCCTGCTCCTCTAGATCTGGCTGATTTAGCTTTTGGCAACAAAATGGGAGCTGTATGGAATCCTCTCAGCCTGCTCAAAAGCAGGTCAGGCAGGATCATGTCAAATCTTATGAGCGATGAACAAAATGCAGTCTGAGGCAGTGTGATGGTATTAAATCATCTGATGTGATGGTGAAACTTGAATGCTAAATGTTCCCTTTTTACTTACCATTTTTTACTTCAGCTGTGAAGCTTAGTATGGAAAAGGCTGCTTGTCTAAAACCAAACCATCTCTATCCATTTTTACCTTCCAATCTGAGAGTATCAGCTATGTGTCCCCAGTAGAACCAAACTTATCCTATACTCAGGTAACTCTGCTACCATAAAAATAATAAAGCTGTGCTTCAGCAAAACTGATAAATAAAGTGAACACAAGTGTTTTGTTTAATCCCAGCCTGGAGAAATGATGAGAGACAAGAAAGGAAAAAAGAAAAATTAATACTCAGAAATCTTATACTGAGACTTCTTTGTGCAAAGGAAGGTGAAGGCAACCTCACAGACTGAGTTATTAGCAGTGATTTTTGATATTTGTTTAGTTGGCATCTCTTTTCATACTCTCCCTAAATAAGTTTGCTGTCTCATTTGCAATGTAATTTTAAAAGAATAAAAATGGATAAAACCCCACTTAAAAGTAATATTTTGGCTTCACTACCTCCGTCTAACTAAAATGTAGATTAAAGACTAACTAGTGGAAAAACACCTGCCATGTTCCTCTGTTTCCTGAATTATCCTGAAATCCAGTCAGATCCTTTCTAGCAGCATAGTTCCCCCATCCAATCTTCAGTGCCATTTTATCTGATTGTGTGTGCCTTTGTCAGCTCTCCAGGGTTTCCCTCTGTCTCCATGTTTAGAGGGAAAGCTAAATGATAGAAGAAAATATCTAGTGCTCTCAATTCGACTTTTCTGTTTTGTAGCTTCTAGATATGGTAAATAGAAATTCTGGCTTCTAAAATGAATAATGGTATACTTTCCATGAAAGAACTTTTTCCTGTGGCTGTGATAACTTATTTGTCCTTTCAGATTGTGCTTGCACATGCTGTGCATCTTGTTCACTGTTTTAAGCCCAAATTTAAAAACAGTAAGTGAGTGATCTGGCTAAAGCATTACATTATTGCAACTGACAGTTTTGGAGAGGTGATAGAGAAACTTTTTTTTTTGTTCCCTAGAATTAAAAAATGACCCCAAATCTATACTTTTATTCACTACTAAGATTTTACTAGACAACACTAGCACTAAGCATTGCATTTTATGTGGGTTTTGTTATAGAAAGAAAAACTGTTTTGCATTACCAAAGGCTGTTCTTCCAGCTGAAATCCAATAAAATTTATCATTCTGTCACCTCCTTTACTTGTAATAAAAACTGTTGTTTAATTGAAGTAGTATTGCTACTTCTGAGTAAACTGTTTTGGCTGTTATGAAAATTGCAACAATCCATAACATCTGTATTTCAGACTGCAGACCTAAAGCTATGTCAACAGTTACCTAACTCGATGTTTCTAAGTGCACTATTGCTCATTGTTGGGCAGTATCAGTTCTTGAAAAGGCTCTTAAAATCTGTCTAGACAATACAGGTTCATAAATCTGGGCTATAGTCTTTGCAGTAGATAGGCTGATATGTCAACAGTCGGGGAATTTAGTAAATCAGTCCAGCCAAGCAAGCCAGGTTAATGCAAGGATTCTAAATACTTTGCTAGCCAGTGAAAACTGAGCCAGAACTGGGTTACAGTGTGATCACGTCAGCAGCTTCTCCAGAGTCCTGAGGATTTTGTAGCAAACAGCAGCACGACTGAAGTACAATTAGGGCATTTGCCTGTCCTCAGACTGGTCCAAACAGCATCTACACTCATTATGAACAGACACAGCCTCCCTCCTAGGTATGGGGGTCTTCAGAGGGTTCAGGCAGAAATTAACTTTCCTCTAGAAATTTTATATAAATATTGTAGCACTTATATGCTAAAAAACCCAAATCAAACAAAACATACATTTCTAAACCAAAATCTGAATTTTCCATAGCAAAAATGTATGGCTAAGTATGCCATCTGAACAGATCTTTAGGGATATCACATCTCAAATACAAGGACTAATCATTCTTTCATAATAAACATTAAGAATTTTTCTAAATTAGTTAATCTGAATTAATTAAATACTTCTTAATAAACATACGTTACAGTCCATCTCTTCCAGCAACATGCAGGCAACTGGCAAGTAGAGGCAGTTCCTGGTACTTGTCAAGGACTGTGGAGGAAGCACTAGGCGGCACAACACCAGAGAGGAAGGCTAGAAGAGACTGGATTGGAGGAAAATGCACCAGCATCCCTTAACAGGATGTGCAAATGATGGCCAAGAGGCAGTCTGGCACTCCTGAGAAGCAGTCAGAGCCAGCTCAGAGGCACTCAAGAGCCAGTCGAAGCACAAACCCCATCACCCTCATCACCTGTGAGTACCACCAGCTCAGCTCTTTCCCAGCTGCTTGTGCCAACATCAGTCACAGATGGTGCACAGGGCTTGAATCTCCATCGTTTTCCAACATGGGGGCGTCAGACTAACTTCTCCAGCTTGAATTTTAAACAAAGGTTTCTGACTCCAGCTCCATCCCTGCACAAATTACTCAACAAATAGTAATGACTTGCAAAGATGGAGAGGCAGCTTTCTCTTATTAATTTATATGCTAGAAAATCACTTCTTGCTGCTGTTATTAAAACATCCAGCTCAACTGATGAAAGTTCATGTTTCACATCATTTTTGGCAACACAGGAACAAGCTATAATTTTACTTATTAAACACAAACTGGTATAATTTTGTCATTCAAAAGACTTTGCAGTAAATTAATCATCAGAATAATTACTGGCCTGCTTTGATTTAAATCAATCTAAGGAGTAACCAAAGGCTTTTTAAAGTTGGTGGGGGTTTTGTTTGCTTTTTTTTTCTCCAGAGCACACTTCAGATGACAGAAGAAATATTTGCCAAAAAGCATATTTTCCCCTCCCAGAATAAAACAAACTCCTGTCACATCTTGATGAGGATTCCATGCCCTCGTAAGTAGCACACAACTTGCCTTTTCCCTTCACCTCCATGGAAAGTTTTAGTGTGGAAAATAACAAGCAGGATGCTGTCAGCTCTGTCAATAACTAGAATCTGCAGGTAACTCTGCTCACATGTATCTTATAAATCTTGCTGGAAGTCACAGGAGAAGGAGCAGAAGCACATGCTCATGGAGAGCTGAAAGGAAAGATCCATGCAAATGCCAGCACCAGCTGAGCCACCTGCTCACCACTTCCTCTGGTGCCTAATCCAACCCCATGACAATCCAGGCAGTTTTACAATGGATTTTTGGCAGCTCTGTGCTAGCAGTTTAACAGCAAAAACACCACAGTGATGTTCCTACTGTCAGTGCTCTGGCTGCCACAGACAGGAGGAAAGATATTGCCACCTGGATGTCTCCCTTGCTCAAGAGAACAAGCACAAGCACCTTCTGCTTCTCCAGTTTCAAGACTCTTACATGCCAAGTTATTCTTTTTCCTTTTCTTATTTTCTTTTAAATGATCTTATTTATTACAGAATTTTGCAGACTTACTAAATGCAATTGTATTTAGTGACAGTTATAGTCCATGTTGCAACGTACTCTAATGTAAGTGAATATGTAGCTAAACATGGAACCACAAGAAAAAATTTAATTGCAACAAAAAGATTTCTGTCTGCCTACACATTGTGTTTGTTTAATGTCGACTTCTCTTCCCATAGTAAAGAAATGCCACATCCATATTTAAAATCAGAAGTATTGACAAAACCTACTGAGTGCATAAAGCTGTTTTGACAAAACACGAGTGCCTGCCATGCTACAGCTAAGAAAATGAAACAGCTTGTCAATTTACCAAAACTCTGCCTACAGACAAGGTATTCTCCAGGCTTTAGGAAACCTGATGCTTTTCTCATGCAGGAAGAAATCCTCATCATGATGAACTCAGTGAGAAACTGCTGCTGCCTTCAGCACAGCCAAATGCTACAAGACTGACAGGGCTATCATTATGCTTTAAAATTAAGCTTATGCACACGCGTTCACAAATAGGAACCACAATAGCAGAAAGGCATAATGCAACAGTTATAAGGGAACTGAAAAATCCAGAAAGAAGATGATGCAGGTCAAGATTAATCTCACAAAACACCTAATCTGAATAGGAGATCAAATGTCTACAATTTTTTTTCCCTTAGCATGTCAAATCTTACATTTCTTAGGCTGTCTGTCATAAAATACTGTCAGAAATGGAGACAGAATCTGCTGGTTGAATTACAATGTGGTTTCTCAAGGACTGAACCAGTATTTATTTTGAAATTACACATAAATTATTAGTTACCTCTTTAAAAGTATAAGCAAGCCTTTGGCTTCATAGCATTTCTATAATCTTTCACAGTATAAAATGAAACAGTTTGTGATATCTGTAATTACTTACCAAATAAATAATTTTTTGTAAGTTTTGTTTGTAAATATTTTATTAAAAAACATCTTTTAATGCTATTAGTCAATACATGTGTAATAATACTTTGATAAAGTATCATATAGTAATATGTATTTTGGATTCAGGAATGTAATGGTTTTAACTAAATCGTCAGAGCTCTGTTCTGCTCCAGTCTCTTCTAAACTGTCATTTTTTTCCAGAATTTAAACAAACTCATTCTTTGTCAAGGTACGTCATCCTTAAGGCCTTGCAATCGTTTTAGTAATTAAACCAAAACAAAGAGAGAGCTCGGCTTTCTTTCTGAAGACCACGTTGCTTTTGAGCTTAAAAAGGTGCCTGCAACTTTCAAGCAGTTAGTGGCAAATCAGCAAGAAAGAAATCAGAGAAGAAGGGGCACTTAAAAATCAAAACAGTAAAGTGCACAGCTATACCATCCAAAATTGTATTATCAGATCCAAAGAACTTGCTGGACTGTGGATATTTAATACAATTTGGCTTGCATGAAACATACAATCACGATTAGACAGAAAGGATTTTCTTTTTTCTTCCTGAAGTCATCTACAGGATCTATGGAATTCAATTTTCAAGGGTAGCATAGTGCAGCTCTTTGGATATTGATTGGTTTATTAAGTCCACACAGATGAAGAAGCGGGGAAGTTGCAGAGGGATGCAAGGTGTCCTCTTGCTGTCTCTGTTTTATTTAGATGCCCGTACTCTCCAGTTCCCCATCCTCCAGCCCTAATGCAGCATGTGACCTAGAAATCATAAACAGTTTCTCTTTATTTGTGTACTGTCTTTGAGTTTGCTGGGATTGCTCCCCTGTTTGTTCTCTGCTGGTAGCCTTGAGGGGGTCCGTCTGCTCATCTGGTTCCTCCTCACAGTCCTGAATTTTACTGGCTGCGGTGTTGGCAACTGACTCCAAGGAGGTGCCTGCCTCCTCCAAGTGGCTGTAGCCCTTATTGCTGCTAGAAGGCTCAGACTGAGAGCTCTGGGAGTCCGTCCTGGTGATGGCAGAAGGAGCTGAAGGGGGTGATGCCCCCAGATCTAGAGATTTAGAGTGGCTAGGAGATGCCTCTACCAAGAGGATGGATTCCAGGACCCTCCTGACAGCTGGTGACCGAGGTGGCTCTGGGGAAAGGGGACACCTGGCATCGGGCAAGCAGCTGGTGCTCTGCCGCCTGAGAACCAGCTTGTGCCTCCTCGTCACACAGCCTCCCTCGATGTGGCTGCTGCTGAGGTCGGTTAGGCTCAGTTCAAACTCCCCCCGTGGGATCTCCTGGGCTCTCTGCTCACCAGCTGGTCTCTGCCAGCCTCCCCCTCCACTGCTGGGCCCCAAGGGCAGGAGGGTGAAGGTGCTCAGTGAAGAGCCGACAATGGAGCTGGCTGTGCTGCACCGCTCGCAGCTCCCTGGTGGGCTGCAGGGTGGGCTGCTGACAGGGTGGCCAGCGAGGGCGGCACGCTCCTGGCAGATGCTGTACACAGCCTCAGCCAGGCTGGGCGGCTGTGGTGGGCTGCAGAAGGAGGAACGCCGTGATGAGGACACCAGATCCGGTGGGGAAAGGGTGACACCCAGTCCTGGTGGCCAGGAGCTTTTGGCCAGCATGGCTGCAGCACCCAGGCCTTCCCCACCAGGCTTTAGCTCCAGGCCCCGGGAGTGCATGTAGTTGACAAAGCCATTGAGAGGGGCTGAGGCTGGGGTGCCTCCATCCTTGGCCCGCAGGCTGTGGGCATCAATGACGGTGGAGTAGAGGTCACGCAGGTTGATGATCTTGGTCTTCTTGTCACGGTTTTCGTGTAACACCGCATTGGCGCAGATGAAGAGGAAGATGCCGATACCCATGATCAGAGGGCCCAGCACCTTCAGCTTGTCCGAATGCAAGTAGCTTGAGAAAAGCCGGAAAAGGAAACCCGCTGAGGCCTGGGGGGAGGAGGAAGCAGGGGCAGACCCAGCGGTGGCAGCAGTGGTGGAGGTGTTGGCTCCAGGGGGTGACTCCAGGCGGATCCCTGCGCGTACCCTCTCCTGGCTCTGGGAGTGGTTCGGGTGGGTGCCACCTTGTGGTGCTGGGTGTCGGCCCTTGCCAAAGCTGCTTTCTCTGTACACCTGGCTGGGCTTTGGCCAGTAGCCTACCACAGCCAAAGCGATGCCCACCAGCAGTACCACGATGCCACAGAGGGCAATGAAGCCTGAGAGGGAGCACAGCTTGAGCTTGCCTTTCACCACCACCACATCATTCTTGCGCTTCTTTTTGGCCTTGCGTTTGCGTTTGGGGAGTTGGCTCTGGGGTTTCAAGGGGTCCTGTTTCCTGGCCGAGATCCTCAGGAGGCCTCCAGTGGCAATCATGGCTGGCTACCAGCGCACTGCCCCGCACGGCCACTCCAGCTCCTGCAGTAAAAGGGAGAAGAGAAGAGGATGAGAACGAAGGACAGACCTGCAGCACAAGAGATGTCTCTGCTTGCTCTTCCTCCTTTAAAGTCCTGGTAAAACCCCTAACAATGGATGAAGGTTCACACCAACAGGCAGATCTCCCTTGCCCGCACAGCTCCTGAGTGTGAGAAAGAAACAGGCAGACCAACAGCATCACTGCAGCCACATGTCCCACTACACTCTTGACAAACAGCTAGATAATTACTTTATACCCCAGGTAAATGACAGACCTAGTAGCATCTACTGAGTAAACAAGAAAAAAAGATCTTGTTCATTTCAGAAGGAGTTTGCAAAGCACCAGAGCTCAGAGAACACCAAGCCCCACTCCCCAATATGTCCTGGGGTTACAGTGCACACTAACGGTGGTTAGTGATGTCACTCAGGATTGGATGGGATGGGAGAAATAAAAGCAGGAAGGCAGTATAGATATGATCTATAGATACCATTTGTTTCATTACACTACTTACACATTACTGGAGGGAGGATTAAACATATTACTTGTCTTGCTTAAATGACTGGGAAAGGAATTACTGTGAAATGCACAAAGAAAACATTTAAACACTGGAAAGTGGTGCCTTGTGAAAGTTTTTCCCAGCCATTTGCACTTGATCTGCAATATTAAAAATTCATGTGGTCCAGAGGCACCCCTAGTTTGAGAACACATGTGATGTTCCAGGTAACTGTTATGTAACACTGACAAATTCAAACCCCTTCCCCCGCCCTCAGAAAGGGGAGATGGCCAGCAGGTAAGAAATGGAAAGTCAAAACCTATTAAAGGAGAAGTGAAACCCCATGAGTCACCTAGGGAAACCCTAACGGGTGCTTGCAAGGAAACTGGCAGAGGACTAAACACTGAGCATTTGTGGCTTTTGTTTTACTGGACCATCAGAAGTCATCTCTCTGTTCCCATGATCTGAGCTAAACAACACAGTGTGTAGGAACATTTCTGAACTGTGCAATTCTCTTTGGAACCTATTTCTTCATGCTACCGGAAGCAGGATCCCCTCCCCCTTTTCTCTTTCTGAGCATCCTATTATTTTTTTCTTTGACGGGGCAAAAGATGACATCACTGAATATAATACGACTCACAAAGTTCAATTAATTGCACTGAAAGGCGATTAAGTAAGCACAAAAAACCCCTCCCTTGCTCCTCTTTGACTGTTCGGCCTTTAAATCTCATCTCTTTTCTCTTCTGATGCCAGAATTTCCAAATATGCACTAATATTGTGTCCCATTTACTCTGTTTATATTTTCCCCGGAAAAAAAAAGATGGGTGTTGTCAGCAAGGACGTTTTTAAATTACTCTCCGAGGTACGGCACACTCAAAACAAAGAGCAGAGATATTTTTTTCCTTCCTATAGCTGAACTATTTACTAAAACTAGGAAAAAAAAAGGTATTTTGTTGATGCAAAAGTGTAATCATCGGGGCATGTGTTGCTGTAATTGCCGATTCTTTGATCTCATTTTCTGCTGCCCCACTAGCCAGCTGCCCGTCTCTCTCTCCACGGCGATAACAGATGGTCATCAGCTCCGAGGAACGCTCCCAGTCCGGCATCGCCTGGCACTTAGTTTCGGCGATGGCGAGAGCAGCGCTCGGCAGGCGAAGAAGGGCACGGCCATGGCCAGCGGCCCCCGTGCCTCGGAACCACCCGCCCGGGAGCTGCGGGGGCTGGAGCCACATCCCGCACGAACGGACTGCGACCCCCATCCACCCGGGCAGCCCGACCCCAAGAACCACGACCTTGCCCGGCAAAGCCCAAACGCCGCTGTAACAGCAGTCTCAAGACCCGGCTGAACTCCTTCCCCGGGTTCGCAGGCGGGACCCAGCGGGCTCCGGCTGTCGGGACGCCCGGCACGGCTCCGGGTCGCCGCTGGCTCCGGCCGGTCCGGCCGCGCAGCTCCCGCCGCCGCCGCACAGCGCCGAGCCCCGCTCGCGACGGGAGCGCCGCCGCCACTTACCGAGGAGGGCCGGGGAGAAGTCCGGGCGAGAAGCGGGCGAGCCGCCCCGGGGAAGAAACTTTCCAGCCCGAGCGAGCATCCCCGCCCCGCCGCCGCTCACGGCCCCGGGCGGACGGGCGGCGGGGCTGGGCCGAGCGCCGGGAGCCCCGTCGGCCCCGCCGCGGCCGGCCGCCTGCTCAGGCAGCTCCGCGGGAGCGCTGTCCCCTCGCCACGCCGCATCCTACGCGCCGCGGAGCCGCCCTCCGCAGCAGCGCGCCCGCCCTCCCGGCGGAGCCGCCGCCGGTGCCCGCGCCGGTGCCGCCGCTGCGGGCGGAGCGCGGCTCCACGACTGCCGGCCGGACCCGGCGCCGTTGCCAAGCGACGGGAGCCGTGACACAGGGAAATTGCGGCAGGGCGGCCGCCGCCCCCGCCACCTGCGCACCTGCGCCCGCCCGCCGCCGCCGCGCCCCGCGGCCCCGCCCGCTCGGGCCCCGCCCCGACCGCCGCCACTGCCCCCGGCTCCGCTCCGCCGCTGCCGCCCTGGCAGCCTCCTCTTCAGCCGCATCGCCTTTGGGGCTTGCTTCCCCGCCAAGTTTGCCGGAATGCTTTGGGAGAAAGTCAAGAAGCGGGTGAAAAGAGGGAGCAAGAGGTTGAAGAAGAAAGTAGCAGCTGAGATCCGTCAATGGTGCCACCCAGCAGAGAATGGGAAGCGATGTTCTCTTTTGGGCTACTTTCTGAAAAGTGATTAAGTTGAAGCTATCACCTTAGTGAGATGTAATCTAGCCTGTCTCTTCACACTGCTGCACTTATTCTTGGGAGAAAATTGCTGCTGATTGCTTTAGTGAAGTGTTATTAGAGGTTCACCGTGATCTACAAAAGCAGACCTCGGGCAGGTTTTCCAGTAAATACAGAAAACTCATCCTGTGGCTTGGGGTTGCTCCTGGATGTACATAGGAGGCTTTGCTGGGACAGATAGACTGAAAACATGGGGTTTTGTACAGCAGCCTTAGAGCTCTCTTGAAGCTGAAGTTTTACCTAGCCTGAGTGAAACCAGCTTTCATCTACCTCTGTGTTACCTCTTGTGTGGAAGACTGGGTGAAACAGCCTGACAGAAAGCAAAGGGCAATAATGAAAATATTTGTCAAATGAGGTTTTTAAAAATAAGAGTTCCAACACAGATTGGGAAAATTGTCAGGGAGGTTATGCATATTCAATTAAATTGTGTGTATTCCAGCCTCAACACTCCTGCAATTCTGTGTTCACCCAGACCATGCTATTTTGCATCTTTCACTCCAACCATCAGTGCCTGGTTTGAGACCAAACAAATTCTTAAGCTGCACATATGCATTTTAATGTCATTTGCAGTTTGTCTCAGCAAAATCATTTGGGACACATTTTTTAGTACATATATAACTTTTGGTTATGCAACAGGCTTGAAATTTAAGATTTATTATTTAAGAACTTCTTTTAAATATGTGCTTTGAACCCAAGTCTTCTGACATTCAGTAATTTGCTTTGTGTTCAGCCCAGGCTATCAGAGGAAACCAAACATATCACATCTGTTTCCACTGGAGACCTGTATCACATCAATAATGCAGCATCACCAGACTCTCCCCAAAAGACTCCTGTGTAAGAGAGACAGGAAAAACAAGACTGATTTTTTAAAGGGCAAAGAACTCTTTTCCCTATCTGAGTCATATTTTCTATTTCTGTCAAACTAAACCATTTTATTTAGCTATCTTCTTTATACAACAGCCCTTTTTTGCCATATTTTCATTGCTAAAGTTTTGAGTGATTGGGCTATCATCACATTCACAGTTTTCAAAAAACTCTAAGCAAAATGTGTTGTAGGTGAGGCCAAATCCTGGAAAACAAGAAACATGTTCTTGGATGAAAAGCTTCTGAAGGTGTTGTGCCATAGCAGCTATCAATGTAATCTTAATTTGCTCTATGTGTTAAGAACCAGTTGTACAATGGCAGGCTGAATCCCTTGCAGCAAACTATTTTGCTAAGTTAGGTATCCCTACCTATCCTACAGATTCTTCTTGTTGGGAAAAAAAAAAAAAAAAAAAAGCTTTGGGGAGTTTAATGAAACATTTATTTATGTTTAGCTGATATGGATTTTTATGTTCCCAGAAGTGGAGTGGTTGCAAAAGGCAGCTTCCCTAATGGTCTGGTTTACTGGTTGCCTGAGTGAATTTGTAACTCTGTGTTTGCACTGACTGCTAAGTACTGCTGGCAGGCTCTGCTCCTGCCTTACTTGTATAACTGTACATGATGTTGTGCTTTTATCATTAAACTGTGGTGAAGGTAAATAATTCTTAGGAATTGCAAAGAGTGTATTTGAGCTGGGTTTTTTTTCCTCCTTTCTCCCTTCTCATTTCTCATTTTTCTTTCCTCCATTCCCCATCTACCTTGCCCATCTCCTTTTCTATTTTCCTTTCCCTTTTCTTTTTTCTGGCTTCCTCTCCTCTCCTCCAAAAAAAAAAAAACTATAAAATTTTAAAGCATATACTTGGTTTGGTAGGTTGTTTGTACAGAAGATGATAACCTTCATCTGGTGCTTGTCAGGGCATGCTTCAGTACATCAGTACTGCCATTAGTTTTAGTATATCCACTTGAATATGTTCCATCCCAGGCTGGCTGGGTACCCAGGAGATGTGTAGCCAAGTTAATATATCTCAGCCCTCAGCAGGCTCAAGGTCCAAAAGCAATTCAAAAGACAACCTAAAGTACTTGGTGTACTTCTCTGAAATATTGTAACATCTCTGGGTTCCAGACACAGCCCTGCAGTTCCTAGTTTAGCGATCCAACAAAATCAGAGAGAAGCCCCTTACTTGTTTTAATTGCTATCTGAACTCCAGATAAAAAAAGATAAATATGGAAAGGATTCTTAGCGTAGTATTAAAAGAGAGACATTTTGCATAGGTTTCAAGTTCTCCCCAGTAACTTTCCTGTACAATTTCCTAGGCACAGAGTAACAGAAGTACAGAGTGGTCACGGCTATCTTAACTTGCACCTTTCTAGCAGGATGAGTTCCAGTCAGAACAGTAGCTCTAGCCTGAAAGGCCACTTTCAAGATACAAATAGTAGCTTGTTTAGCTATTTTTAATTAGCTAATTTATTGCATTAATGAAAACAAGAGCTGATATGCATTTTCTACATATGCTTCACTGTATATTATGCTAAATGCCACAGTTTCCTGAGTCTTTATTGCTGGAATTCATAGCTTGATCTTATTTAATAGCTGAGAAAGTTGTAAGAGCATCACTCCAAGTCTGGCCACTATTCTCAGAGGGGTGAGTGGTTAGGGTGTTTTTTTTCTAATCTTAGCCTCATATACTTTGTTTGTTTGCTTGTTTCCCATGGCAGTAGAAATTCTGATATGATTAATGGTGGAGACTCTGGTATACTTAATGATGATTTGATAACAATTGCAGAGGAAAAGAGCAGCATTGAGAATGAACCATGAGTAATCATCCTCACTGAGAAGATATAGGTTTTAATTCCTTACAAACCTACATCAAACACAGTGAAACTGCATTGTGTACTAGATTCATCCAGCTTATTTGACATCTGGTGCAGTCAGAGGCAACTTTGCTTTTCGTTGTGTAGTAAGTCTGGGTTTAGATAATCTGCTGAGAGTGAATGGCAATTTGAATGTCTGCTCTTCTTTCAGAATTAATTATAGCAGACATACACATTTTTGGGAATATTTTCCTGGGTAAATAATACACAAACACGAATTCAGGTGATTGAAAGGTAAAGGGAATGAATGTTTTCAGATGAACAAGCTTTCTCACAAAAAAAAAAAAAAAAGAAAAAAGAAAAAAGAAAGGAATTACTAGTTTATCTTACTCAAGTTCTTATGGTCATTCTCCATTAAAAGATTTTTTTATTTTTGAGGCATTAATTACACTAACCATTTCATAAATATATGTATTCTAATTGACATCTGGTGAAAAACTTGAAACTAGAGGAGGCAGAATGTGAATCACTCCCAGATCAGTTGTGACATATTACTGGAAGCCTGTGATGGTCACACTTGGAGGTTATGAACCGTCCTCAGGGGCAGATGTCGCTCACTTTCTTTTAGATGTTCTGTGCTGCCTTCTCAGCTAGTTTAAAAAGAAGCAGGAGCTATTCAGCCATGTTGTTTGCTTTCTCTTTTGATTTGTTGATTCAAGACAAATGCAAGTAACTGCAAAAAATCGTGTGTGTTATTTGAGGACAAAACCACACAAAAGCTAATCAGAAAAATTTCCCAAACTACTTGCCTGGAAGGGAAGAGCAGTGCAGTATTTCCCCCAAATAATTTAAATTACTTCTTTTTAAAATTTGTGGTTTTCGAGTTGTTCTCCTTCTGCTTCTCTTACTGCTGTATGATATAAGCTCTTCCAGATAGAGAGCATCCCAAAACTCCTTGACCCAGGTCCAACGAGATATGTGTGTAAAATTGTTTCATACTTAGAATCCTCTTATTTTTTGATTTTTTTGTTGCTGTTTAATTGAAAATCCAAGCAAATTATGTGAATGTGTATTTTGTAAAGTTCATAAAATACCTTATATTATCTTATAGCCTTCAAATTAGTATCTGGAGTCACTAGAAGAGCACTAGCCTATGTGAAATAATGCCAAAGCATATTGGAGAGGGGGTTGAAATATTTTTTTTTGTTATATACTACATTAAAAGAATACTACATGCATGCAAAAATACTTGTTTGTAGGAAGGGAACATTAGAATGAATCAGTAACCTCTGGCTTCTCCTGTCTTTTTTTCATCTAGGATAGTAGGTGTTAGAGAGGTTTTTAGCCTTGATAATTTAGAATTGCATATGTTAAGAAAATAGACTTGATACCAGCATTATTGCAACTCTGTGCAAAGGTTTTATTCATCAAGGAGAAAGGCGATCCTGCCTGTTATCTTCTTTGCTCATTGCAAGTCCCAATATCAGAGTCCTGGCAATACGAAAGCAGCTCAAGAAGTGATCAGAGGGAAAGGTGAGCAGTTTGCCTCCTCCATGTAGGGATGGGACATCCATGGAGTAGAGTTAGTTCATCCAGTCCACGAGCTGGGTCAGTCGACCACAAGGAAGCACCATCACACACATCCCCACTATTTTGCAGGTATTCTACTATTTCAATTTATATCAATGTTTTCCCCTGTTTCTTGGGGATGCACCTGCTCCTTCCAGCATTTCCTCAGGCTGCTGGGGAGCAGGGCTGCCTTTTCCTCTTACAGAATACACAGTGCCAGTGTCAGCTGGGGAAATTCCTGACTGGTCTGGTGAGACACTGGAACAAAGCAAGCAATCATAATCACATTTGGAATTAATATTTAAATGACTTGCAGTAATCTGCATGGAAATACAGTCTATCAGTCAGGAGAATGAAACACTGATTGCATCTTTTCTTTTTTGAGCAGAGTTTTTCTCAGACCAGCCCTCCCCACATACTTACATGCTTGTGCAGTTTGGTAGGTGTTTTGTCCTACATTATTAAAGGATTAACTTAGCATTTAATAAATTGAAAATATCACAGTATCTTTTTGTATGCTGTCAAGAGAGATTAACCCAAATTTTTGACCTGTTTTTTGTTTTGTGGTTTCCCTTCCTCCACGACCTGCAAACAGTTTTTTACTCTGCACTGGACTTCTCATCATCACTGTGGAGAGACAGTAAGTTAACATAGAGCAGTAATTAAATCGAAATAGTTGTTAAGGTCTATTTTTAGGGTCAGTTTGCTCCGATGAATTGTGAATGTCCTTTAAGATTCGTTGCTATCAGTATCAGTGTAATACAAGATCTGCTCAAAACTCAAGGTCAAATTCAAGGTTTAATGACACATGGGGACATGAAGGAACACAAAAAACACATTTAGGACTCTGTTGTAGGAATTCTTGTGTTGCAGGAAGAGTCACCTTGTTTCTGCCAGCTCTTTTGCAGCTTCTCTGTAGAAAAGTGTGTTTGGGGTAAAGTCAATAGCTCTTCTTAGAGCACTTCTTAAACGTGAAAGGCACTGTTACTAATCAGCACAGGTGTGAACAGCCTGGGGGTTTCTCCTGTGTGATAGGAGCTAAACCCTTCCCAGGCTAAGGGCAGCACAAAAGTGATCTACAGAGTTCTTTGAGCTCCTCCATGCTCTGTACTCAAGGGCTTGGATCAGAATGCTGATACATTTTCTCTTCAGTTACACTCAAGTTGTGTTTTGAATTATTAGAATTGTCAAAAGTAGCAAGGAATATTTTCATAAATAACAGTGAACTTTGCCCTAAAATTGTGGAGTGGTGATTTAACAGTGATTAGTAGGTGTTAAGTCCAAAAAGTAGACAGGAAAAAAATCTCCTATTCAGAACTAGAGCTTGAATTCTGTAATTATACAACACTTAGGGACTCAGATTGTAAGCCATTACTTATTAAATATAATTCATAGCATTTTACATGGATGACATGATTATTATTCTTTTGGTATACATGACACAGATCATACCTCTGCTTTTATTTTGAATGTTAATCTTGCAACATTCAGTTATGTTAGTCAAATGACCAGCATGATACTAAGTGATCTCAGAGAGACTTGTAACTTTAAAGGTTTCAAATTTTATAATTCAAATAATGTACAACTTGGTAATGCTTTTCTGCATTGATGCAAGTGAGCTGAATTTACTGAATGTAGTAGATCTAGAGGAAACATCGTGGATTTGCCCAAACCAGGGAGTATTCATAGCAGAAAGGCTATAGAAATCTTCTTTTCTTTAATATAAGAAACTTTACCATGAAAGAGTGAAACAAATTAAATGAAAAAGAACTAGCTACATCATGTGAGCTTGCTGTTACTTTTGCTTTCTTTTTGACACAACCCTTCCTAAATTAAAATTGAAGCAAGGGTACCTTTCAGGTAAAGTGCAGGCTAAAATAATTTTGCTCGTGCTGGTCTTTTCAGTGCTCCCACCAGGGTAGGTTATGACCTAGTTAATCTATATATCTGAAAAGAAGACAGTTGACTTTCCATAAAATTTCAGCAGAGATGCTGAAAAGAGAATCTGGCCTGTAAGTACTGGAGGATTGTGTATGTGAGTAAAGCAGCAAGGCTTTGGCCCCAGCTGTCAGGCATTAATTGTATTGTTCGTGTGGTAAGGTAGGAGGAGCATTGGGAAGTCCTATAGTCGTGGGTATTGCTGAAAACACAGGTATTCCAAGCTGAAGCAAAATTTATGCCTCATCTTGTGATGCAGAACATAGCTGATTTTCAGTCATTTCTGTATATTTTTGAGAGTTAATCGGTTTAATTTTGTTTATAGATATTAATAGTCCAGATTAGGTAATTTTGCCTTAAAGCACTCAAAAAAATAGAATCTGAAATAATGTTTAGCTTTCCTGAAATTTATTTGTGATTACATCAGGCTGTTGAACAGAAGGGTGGGAAGGGCCTTTTCATATTCATTTTTCTCTTAGGTGGTTTGAATATTTTGTGTGTGAAATGAAGCTTGTCATGCATGTGGGTCAAAAAGCTTCAATACCTCCATTTATTATGCATTCTTTTTTGGTGAATGCTTATTACTCATGCATAGCCAGGAGATGAGGATCACAGATGTGTTTAGAACTCTTCATTTAGCTTTTAACTAACCGATCAGCATGGAAGAAAATATTACACAGGTATTTCCAAGTAATACCTGCAGGTATAAAGCAGTACATGGAAAAACAATTAATTGTCTCTATCAGAGCTTCTGATGATGGCTCAACCACAGTCAGAGCACTTACATTCTTCATTACTTTTGCTTTTCCTAGGTGTCCTTACCACAAAAGACTGTGTCAGTTCCTGTCTCAAATATAACATATTCTATCTCAAGTGTGTGAAATTTATCTCACCTAACTTTGGAAGGCTGTGACATGCCTACCTCACTTCCAGAGTAATGACAGATCTGGTCTTCTGTTTGAGTGACAGTTTGAGGGGAGTGGATTTAAAGTTTAGGTTTTGATGTTGCAGTTTTCACATTTCTGACTTTTCCCTCTTCTTACCTGTACTGTTTACACTACTTCCTCTGGAGCGTTTTTGCATAACATTATAAGAGTTCAGCAAAGCGCTAGATCTCAGGGTCATGTTCAACAGATTTCTATTCTGTATCTCATAATGCTTTTGACATCCCAATATCTAGTTCTTTGCACCACTCAGTGACTTCATGCATCTCTATTTTACTTATGGATCCTTGAGGGAATTCTGCATCTGTCTTTCAACTTGGCTATCTTTTCTCTCTATTCAAACATTTAATTTAGTTCTGATTAGAAATTTGACTGATGGGTGTGCTGAAGCGTAGACAAAAATTTTTGAGGGTGAATTATGGATAAGATAAATATTTCAGGAGAATGGCAAGTTGTTTCATTTCACAGGGCAACAAATTGATAACAGCAAGTAACTCCTGAGTGGATCACATTTTAAGAGATGACTTAAATAACAAGAAATAGTTGCACAACATTTGATTAAGGAAAGACACATCCTTGAAGTTTTATGATGAACCTTTTAGCACAGATGCCAGAATGACTGGTGCTTTGCTTACAGAGAAAAGTGGCTTGGTTGCCCTCTGAAACTCTGCTGTCCTTATTTCCTGTGGCACAGCAGGCGCTTGAGGTTGGGAAAGCCATGGAGGAGGTCGGAGATAAGCATATGTGTAAGTTCAAGCATATCCTTACTCAGGATGATGTAATTTTCATGGAGAAATTTGAAACAGGGATTATTCTGAATTGAGTCAGAAGGAGTACCAAATGTCAGGTGTGGCCTATGGACACTCTGGTTCTGGATTCCTCCCATTATTCTGGTTACTCATTCACTCAGAGTCCTCCTTCCACTATTAGCTACATGCTGCTGGGTTGTCAGAGCTAGTTTGCTAACTGTAAAACAGTAAAAAGAAGGTGCATGAGGTTTGTTTTAGCAGTAGAAGTGCAGACAGTATTATTCTTTCTTGATTGGCACAGGCAGCGTATTGGGGACTCAAATACAGGCAGAGATTATGAAATGTTTGCAGTGTATGGGCTAACTGAGGAGTAAAAAGAAAACAAAACATCCTAAAAGATCAGACATGAGCAGCTGAAGAGCATATTATAGGACTTATCAAGCATGAGACAAGCCACATTCTCCTCATCTGAAAGGGAACATAACACAGTGAACTTCACCTCTGGATGATTAAATTTCAAGTAATGGATTTAAACCTAAAGACTGGTAAAAGGGAGCTTAAATCTTAAATGTTTTAGCTTAAAATTTTGGTATATACACCACTCTATGCCAGTCTTTTCTCAACATGAAGGTAGATGATATCAGCTTCAGTAAACACCTCTTGAAAAAGAATCTATTATTTTGCTTAAAGGAGAATTCATCTCTTGGGACTTCATTGTGACAGCATCTACATCTGAGCACCATTATCTGTCTCCCAGAGACAGACTGGTTCCCAAGGCTCCCATGACTGCATCTTCCCTGGAGGGATCCCATAGCACAGAGGGCACTGTGTGCTTGCAGCAAATACAATTATTTGGTCCCAGTATGTCAAGAAAGCACACTGTTCCTCATTCTGAGTACAGAGATAAAACCCTGATTCCTTTTCTGTTCCCTGTCTGGTTGATGCTTCTCTGTCTCAAATGTCCCATAGTAGAGAGGCTTAGTTTTTGGGTTTGGTTTGTGGTTGGTATTCATGTTTTGGGGTTTTTTTATTCCATTTTCACTTTTTTAAAAGTTTGTCACTTCTAATGGTGGGAAAAGTCTTACTAGGAATATGAGACACATCAAAAGGGATCGAGTAGAAACCTAATCCTCTGAGTTCAGTGTTGTCTTCCTCATAAAAGCCAGAAGAGTAAAACTGTTCAACTGTCTTGTTTCCTCTACCCCTCCAAGTAGTACAAAGGTAAAGAATCAACAATCTGAAAACAAGTGAACTAAAAAATGTCTTAAATAAGATGAATTACTTTTTTTTTCCTGTTAGAATACTCATATTAACTTAAATTTTCAATAAAAGACCACTTTGAAATTGTCAAAGGGACATGCTTGTCTAAACCTCTTCAATAAAAATATGTATTTTAAACCAAATTATTGCTAATAGTTTGGGGGTATTGATAATTTATTGCATTAACTAAATAACTATCAGCCATCCTCAAAATGCTCATGCAGCTGACAGGACCCCTTATTTACCCTGTCTGGACATTGGCCAGGCAAAGATGCAGAGGAGTTTTCTGAGGAAGCTGAAGGGTCATGAAAGGGATCGATGCTCTCATGTGAAGTCTAGGTGGAGTCATAAACAGTTAGGTTTTCAATTAATTTAATTGAAATACAGAATAATGGAGCAAGGCCAATTTGGGTAGACTTCCTGATGGATTCTGGAAATGGGAATGTACTAGTTCATTAAACATAGCTGTGGTGCAAGAAAATTAAGTGGATTTGGGTTCTTTATCAGTGGAATTAAAGACAAATGTCTTTTCTGTCTGTTGCTTGAGACAAAAGGGATGCAAAAATATTATTTGAGCAAGGAAAACACATAAGAGACCATTAAGCTCTATGGAGACAAGGTACTGTAATAAATTTCTATCCTCCAGAGCCTTGCGCTTATATTTTATAGTTAGTGATAAAATGAATGGGATTCTTAGCATTTATGGAAAGGTAATCTGGGGAACAAGTAGAATATATAAGCTCTTTATTTTATCAACTTTCCACTGATTGATGTGAAAAATCAGGGAATGGATTTTGTTCTAGTCATACACATGTAAATCTTCAGCAGTACCTCAATGAATGATGAATGGATGTAACAGAAAGTGACTTTTTTATTTCAGAAAAGTGAGATTCAAAAACTGTATGGTCTTGGTTTACTTATTATAGCATCTGCTTTTGTAGTTTATTTTACCTAGAGGACAGCTTAAGATATTGCATGTGCTTCTAACCACTCTAAACTCCTGCCTGGGGTGAACAAGGTTTAAAAATGAACCAAACTGAACTAATGTTATTCTAAGTGAACTGTTGACATATTAATGAATAATAGACAAAATAAACCTCTGTGTGAGCTATAATTACTGGAATGTGTGGAAACTTTGATGCAGAATTTCTAGAAGGAATACGAAGGTGGGAATTTGTATCTCTCATCTAACCATTCCTGGGCATTGCATAAATTGTCACCCCTTGACACAGCCGTCTGCAGAAAGTCCAGGGGGATCCATGCTCTGATGAGACCCAAAGTGTTGCGTGGTCCTGATACACTACAGTCATCCTAAATCTTCTGCCACGGCAGTGTGGAGGTAAAGTTTATTTTAACATGGGCTGTGCTGCTCTGTGGAAGTATTGTCAGTGAAGTTGCAGACAGCCTGTGACATGGGAAGTGATGAGTTTTGAGTTTGTTCTTCCACAGACAATCGTATCATTTCAGTGCATCAGCATGAAGAATTTCATGTAGAGATATAATGAGGATATCACAGAACTGGCAACTTCTAATCCCACTCTCACACTTGTCTAGAGGTGTTGCTGTGAGCTCCCACTCAGAGAAAAATATCCAACGCTTCATATGTATTTCACATGAAGAGGACTACAGACATGAAACAGAAGCTAACTGGATTGCAACCTGATTTTCAGTAGTTTCTCAACAAGACAAACTGCAAAATCTACTGATGAACAGAGATATAATGCCAATAGAAAACTGCTGAGAAGATGTTCTGGGATTTGTCTAGTAAACCATAGCTGGGATTTGTCCTAGTAAATTAGGAAAAAACTAGATGTAAGGGAAAAATTTGTTTAACCTTTCATGAGAAATGTCAAAATACTTTCTTAAAACACTGTCTTGAAAAATAGAGAGCATGGCCATTTATGCCTAATACTTTTCTTCTTTAAATCTGAGATTTAAAAATGGATTAATGTGATCGGTTTGGAAAGCAGCTAAAGTTTATGTTAGCAAATGCTTACATATTTTAAAAACATAATTTGTATCTCCCAGACATGAACCTTTTCTAGGCTAGTCTCTTCTGAAGAAAATATGACTACCCTTTACATTGCTGATAAACACGAGTCAAGCTTCTTTTGAATCCATGATGTAAAACACTTTTTTGCAGCCTCCAACTTAAACCTAAGCACCCATAACCACTTAAGTCAAGGGGGCTTATCTGGGTATTGTTCACATTAGTTTCTGTGGGACAAACAGAAGAAATAGAATGTGCCTCAAAGTAGCATAAAATGAGCAATCAAAGCCAAGGGACACAGCCTGAATATAGACTGAGACTGCAGTCCTGAGATGAGTGCAAGCCTATTTAACACAGCTTTAGGATTAATGTCAGCTGGAAAATGGTCTGGAAAGAAGGCAAAGGTGCCATTTTCCCTCTTTCAAATATCTGTTTCATGATTTCCAATATAATAGCTAGGGTTCAAAGAAGGGTCTGTTTGTTTATTCAAGGAGAGGACTTTTTATTTTGAGGAAAGGAAAACTCAAGAGGTGACACAGAGCCTTCAGGCTAACATGGTACTCTACTGAAGATGCTGTAACAATGTGAGATTTCATTACTGAATTTGGACCTTTTAGAATCAGGAACTTGATATTTACCTTATATATATTCTGTGGTTCTGTAGTTCTTTCCACAGAACTGGCAAAGCTCATTCATCTTCAGAAGATGATGGGAAGGTAACTATTGCCCCAGCTCTGAAATTATCCTTCCAGCTCATGACTTGTTGTGGCTGTTTGCCCTATACACAACAGAGTAATTAATACATTACATTATTGCAAATTTTTGTGGGACCCATTTCTTAAAAGTATGGGTGAATAAAAATTAAGAAGCCTGGAGATGATGTAAATATAATATAATTTTTGAAAAATAATGCACGACATGAACACTCAAGTTCTGACCTTGAATAAAAGGTTATCTCTCAAGGCAAGGCTTTTTAAATACAAACAACTTTTACTGACACTGGCATTTTAATAAGATGGAATCTTACTTGGGGAAACTGATAAACATGACAACAATGATCCTGCCATCAATATATCGGATATGACACCTACTGATGTATGTGGGGGACACAGGTAAAAGTACAATATGCCAGTCTGAAAATCTATTTGCCTTTCCATCCATTTGTGTTATTCTGTTTGGCTGTTTCAAGTGATGACAAACTGAGCCTTTTCACAGCTGAATAAGTATTCTATGGGGCTACTCCTTTTAAACAAATTATAACTCAAATTTTAAGCTTGAGTAATTAATCATGGTCATTTGCCACAGGCTCTGTAACTCTGGAGAAACAAATCTTCATATTCAGAGATGCCTGGAATTTGCTCATACATGTTATCTGTTTCCACTCACATTTTTGGACAATGTTACTGACCTTTCTATTTTTTCTCTGCCTTTTTTTTTTTTTTTTTTTTTTTTTTTTTTTT
>VRYO01001463.1:49495988-49507056 GCA_009812075.1 Sialia sialis
GCATCCAATGGCTATGAGGTGAGGCAGGTCACGAACTCTGTGCTTTAAGAATGTACTGTGAATAGTGAAAAAAAAATCTCAAACCCAACTCTTTTTTTCTCTCTGTGTTGTTACAAAGTGTTTGAAAATGTGGTGAGAAAGAGCCATGGAAGTAGGCACTTGCAGTTAAAAGAAGTGTTTGATTTACTATAAATAATTGTTCCAACATTTAACTTTTTTTGAAGATCTCGATCAAATGCTATTCTCAATTTGGTAAATATTTTCAGAAGCTTGATATTTTCAGCCAGAAAGGAATTAAAAACAGGACTGAAAAAGAGGTGTGCCTCTTACATGAAGTCTTGGAAATAGCTTTCTTTTGGTCATCCTGCTCAAATGCTTTTCAAAAGCACATTGGGGAAAGCTGCAGTGTAGAGAATGAATACTTAAATGGTATTTAGATGAAGGGAAGAGGAAACACCTGCATTTGATTCAGATCTCTCACAATTTGGTTGCACTCACTGCTGCACTGTGTCAAATATAAATTTACCTTGGTGTAAATGAGAGAAGGCTTAGACTCAAAGCTTGGATGTTTTGGAAACCAGCAGCAGACTAAGTTTCTACAAAAACCAGTTTCTGAAGCACTGAGAGCTTAGAGCCTATTCTTTTTGAGCTGGCCTCTTGGAGCAAGAATTCTCAAAGGCTGCTCTTCACTTGTTCTATTATCCTAGGCCCAATTTTGTCACACTGAATAATACTTGAATTTGTAAGTAATGCACTAATGTGGGGTCCTTGCCTGCGCTTAGTGTGGACCCTGCTTAAAGTGAGGCTGGACCAGGGACCCCCCAGAGACCTCTTATGGCTTCAGTTACAGAATAATCCTGTGGATTTTGGCCAATTCCTTTCTAGGAGAAAAACATCAGATTGTGATGTTAATTCTGATGTAATTAGTAGATTTATTTTTGCTACATGGGTAAAGAAAAAACTTGTGCTTACTTTTTTTTTTTTTTTTTAATTATTGTTAGCATACATTGAGATGTGGAAAGTTTTATCCATTTTTTAAACTTTTTATGGCAGCGATATTTTAAAACTTTTGAATTTTCATTTAGTTAGAAATGACATTTCTATTGTCAGACAATATGTAACCATACCTAAATTATTATTTTTACTGCTCCAGTACTAAATTTGGCCTAACCCATTTAAGTCATTTTTAGAGACAGATTTGCATTTGAGCTGATTATGTGAATGCCAAGTTTCAGCCTACAATGACTGAAAACAGCTGAATAGTGAAATAGTGAGTGACACTGTTCATAAAGGAAACAGCTCCTGACCCTCAGTGACAGCTCTGTGAATATGACGGGACAATCACTCGAGGATTGTTCACAGCTATTACTAAGTAGGTTCTTAATTTGTTGCTATCCTCCATCATCAGAACATGTTCTGTAACTCACATTTTTAGAGTGCTGAATTTTATTTCTGTCTGTTTCCTCTGAGTGACATTATAATATCCATAATATCACTTGCATTTATTTTCATATGGCTTCACTTTGCCTTTGGGCATAGCCTTCAGACAGAGATGCTGCAATATGTTGTGCCACAGCAAGGGCAGGCCCAGGAAATCATGTGCTTTAGACTGAGCAATAAAGCACAGCTTTAATTGTGTTTCCATTTATCTGGATAGTAAGTTGCAATTAGCTAATGAAGCAATGAGTTTGGCCCGCCCTTAAATCATTTTCCCTGGGCTGTATGCATGTGTGTGCATATACAGAGTGAGGGTGAGTGGGACAAGCACCAGTGCCTTACAATACATTAATTACTGGGGTTCTGGAGCTGTGTGCCACCCCTCACTCCTTTTTTTTTTCCTCTCTTCATTTCTTCCTCTCCTGCTCTGCACATTCTCATTCACTCCTGTGGAAGTCTGAGGTCTGGAGGAGGCAGGCTCAAGTTCACACCCACATGCACTATGTTCCCCTCTGGGTATCTCACATCCTGGCTCTAATTTACAGGGAAAAATGCCCAATTTTGTCTCAGAAAATCTGATAAAAAGCTCTAGTCCTGGTATATTAGTCCAAAGGGCAAAGTGTAAATGTCACCAATGGCTTTCACGGATTACACAATCTCTAACTTTGATGACATAGTCTACAGTTTTTTCCTGCAGCACACCAACAAGATAATTTTTAGCATTTGAAGCATTTTTAGCCTCTACTTGAAAAAAACAACCAGCAAACCCCGAAAAAGAAAATAGAAATAGAAAGAAGCATTTTGGGGGATACCTCTATTATTTCTCTAAACTGGATCCTGAATATTAAACATAGATACTCCATAACTCATTCATATGTATAACAAATCAGATTCAAAACATATAATTTTGAAAGACTTCACATAAAAAATGCACCTATTCATCCATAACTTTGGGTGTGTATCATTTAGCCATGTTTGTCAGTGGAAAGGAGTTAGAAGCTACAGAGAAGGAAGAATCTGCATCTTCTACAGTGTGGAATATGGCTCTGGTACTCTCTGTACTAAATAAAAAATAGGGGGAGGAATTTTGTTGAAAATAACTAGCTTCACCCAGGAGTTTTGCCTATCCTTTTAGGTCCTCTTGGTTTTGGGACTCCCAACAAAACATGGATTTATTTTTGAGGAGCAACCATCCAAAAAATGAGCCCCAACCAAACCAAACCAGGAACCAACCCAAAGTATATCTTTGTACGTGTGGTGTGATCTTTAGTAGTTGCTGTCTTTCTGTTGTTGTTGTTTCTTTTTTTTTGTTCCTTTTTTTTCAGTTTTTGTGTATTTCTAAATTCAGAGTTTTTAACACCATTCTTTGTTTTACAAGTTTCTCGCAAAGAAATCTGTCACTTATTGGCATCTGTAGGTGAATAGGATGGAACAGTCTTGAGAGTACTTGAACAATTGGTTCTACTTTTACAAAGCTTTTGGTTTAGCCTTGTTAGACATTTTGTGCCTCAGATTTTATACACTGTTTGAAGTGTCTCTTTATACATTATTCATGTTCCCATCAGCACAATATTGAATTTTGGCATCCTTCCAAGGACTGGTAGCATTCAGTTCCAAAATGAGACTGAAAAGGAAAAGAGGGGAGAAAAAGATCATATTTCTAATTTTTCACTGAAATTTATCTGACCACTGACCTATTTTATTTTCTTGAATATCAAGAGAGATAAAAGTAGATTGATGAAAGAATTTCTACAGATATCTGAGTGAAAGTGAAATTAAATGGAAGGAGTATGGTCTTAAAGAGACTGGTACAGATTAACCATTGGGATTATGCCGTCTAGGGGTAGCATAGAATTTATTGTAGTTTTCTTATAGCAGAAACTGAGCATGTAAATTTGTATTAGTAAAAAGGGGCTTTCAAACTGTGAGGCTTGGGCAGGGATCAGATGGAGTTTGAGAAGTTACATTTTAATACTGGCATGAGCTTGATTACACTCCTTCTAGGAAATCCTGGTGTTGACAAAATGCTGTCTTATCTTCAAGGCTAAACCATGAAGGAATGTTGGTACCACTGCCTTTCCTCCATGAGGACAGCATTTGCATGGCTCAGACTTAAGCAGTAGAGAGCACCTCCTCCTGCAGCTTTGTCAGATAGGATGCCACAGAGCATGGTGTTCCTCTAGCTTGAAACAAATGCTTCTCCAGTGATTTGATAATATTTGTCAAAAAGTCAGTGGAAGGTAATAGATATTTTTAAAGTAGATTCCAATTAACTTCATGCTCTTGGTCCCAGTCTGTTTGAATTGCCTGATATGGAGAAGAGACCCGTGACTTCTCATGATATTTAGCAAAACAAAACATGAAATAATCCCTTGGGCTTCATTTGCATGAGAAGCCAACTAAGTGTGCACTTTAACCAAGAACTACATGGGCAAACCCAAAAATTGACAGCCATACTGACAACCTCTGTGCCAGCTTCTAAAATAGACAATCTCAGATATAGCTCCTCAATAAGGCGTCCAACTAAACCAGCACTGCCTGCCAATGCATAACTCTCCTGTTTGGCCCCTAGAACCAAGCATTTTTAGACAAAAATCATCATCTGGTTTAATCAAAATCGGCAACTGTTACATTTATGTTGATAAACTAGAATAACTCCACTTTTCTAAGTGACAATTACCCGTGCAATGAGTTGCAGAAAGAAGCAACACAATTAAAATTCTTGGTTTTTTTCCTCAATGCTGAATTGGGATCAGAAGATAACTATTTTTTCCAGAGTAGGAAATTCTTGGAAATTACATTTTTAGGCACCTTCTGCTATATCAAAGACATTGTAGGCATTGTAGAACACACAGGATAAAAATCTATGTTTCACCCTCATTAGGGATTATTTTCTCCATTGCACTGACCAAGAGGAGAGCAGATGACTTAAATTCAAGTTCTTTACTGTGACCAAGCATGGATAGAGGCTCATCTTAGGCTCTTAGATGGATGAATAGCTCCAAATATTCAATATGATCATTCTCTCATTCACTCCTAAGCTTATGCACAAGTGCCATGCTGAGCAAGACCCTCTGAGAGCTTCACTCTATGTGGCATCCTTGACTTCCATGCTGTCGCCACCATTTTCAGGACATTTTTCTTTTTACTTTGTTTTTTTAACCTTCAAAATTCTTCTTTCCTTCAGGCTCTTATGGAAGACTGGGTTGAGAGATGAGCAGCCTTCAACTTATTTTTTTCCTCGTGGTAAGCATTGAATATTTATGTGCTGAATTGTGATGAGCTGTCCTTTTTATATTGTGTATTACTGGGTATTTTAATTCATGAGATGGAGTTCAGAGCAGAGAGGTGCTTCTGGATGTTTTTATAGCTCTAAATAAATAAATGAGGCAGACAAGTTTTTATCATCTCATCTGCCTCTTCAGCAAGTGCACTTCTTTACTCCTTATTTTGTTTTTCTGCAGGACCAAGATACCTCAGTGATAGACACCATATGAAACAAAAAGAAACAACATCACAATGTTATTGGCATTCTCTCTTTTGAGAGAAGAATAGAACAGAATTGAGGAACTACTCACCTTTTCCATTTGTTTTCTTCACGAGTCTGGAACACAAATAGTTTCACCAGTGTAATGCAGACAATATTTCTAAGCTGTCCTCAGAATAATTACTAAGTTCTCCCTCTGGCTTCTGCACATCCTGCATTCTTCCCATCATGTGAGTATGAGAAAGCATCTTAAAAATGTGCCTCAACAAGACTTTTACCTTTTGATTTTTATCTTCCCCCACTCCCAAGCTGTTGTGTTTTTCACTAACCTCACATATTTTTTTTGCAAAAAAACAAACCCAAGAAAAATTTAGGAAATGTTCAGAAATTATGAAAAGTTCAAACTTTCCCATATAAATACAACATGCAGTAAAGGCTTTAAATATCAGCATAATAATCTTGAACCTTTCGGATTCCTTCTGCAAAAACACATAAACCTGGAACAAGATTAAAGTCATGTACTATTGATAATGTTTTTGAGCGGAACAAGTTGGTCAAACACTGGCCAAAAATTCTTAGTAAATAAGTAAAAATGTCAGTGTAACATTTATTACGTGTTTAAAAGCTGGGGTGAAAATGTGTGATTCCTCTGGCTTTCTTTTATGACTCTGTGCTGTAAACTCCCTTTTTCTTTTTCCTTCCTTTTCTTTCATATTTCTCTTTTGTCTCTGAAAAGGGCAAGAGAAGAACATGAGAAGTAATTATTTCATTTTAATGCCTTAAAAAATTGTCATTTTTTTCTTCAGTAAAAAATCAGTCTTGTCAGGATTAATTCTTAAGATACTTGAGAACAGAAGTAAAAGTAGCTGTGACTAAGGCCCTCTGAGCATCCTTGTGCAGTGTTGAGGATGCTGTATTGTTTGCCTGATGCCTACATTCTAAGAGATACCTAGACTGCTGAAAACACAGATGTTGTGTGACATTCTTGTTTGAAAAGTTCCTCTTAGTGCCTGAGATGAAAAGATCCACAGCAGCAGGGAATACTCCTTAAGGTTATGTGCAAGTAAATTTAGGAGACAACTCTAGCAGACTAGAAAATAAGAAATTAAGGTGCATTCCCTGAGTTGTTTAACCACGGGTTTGCTCCTGGCTTTTTCAACAAATGCAGAACAATGAAAAGGTGAGTCTATAACAGTGAACTCTAAGCTTTCATGCCAAATGTTCTTTATTCATGTATTTTTGTAGGTAGAAAGCCAAGAAATATTGTGCTTTGGGGAAGAACAGACTCTCAGTGCTTCACACTGGCAGAAACCCTACTGTAGGTACTTACATCTTTCTATGTCACGGGCCACAGGGCTCCCTTTAACATGGCATGGAGAAAAGCAGAACGTGGGAACTGCCATATGCAAACTATTAATTAGAAATTACTGTTCTGCTGCAAACACTAAAATCTACCAATGCCTATCTACTTACCCATCCAGCTTAATTCTTATGAATAAAAGTTGGGGCTTTTTTTCCAGTCTTTTCTGCTCCTCAGTTATCTACGAAAAGAGATCAAATGATTTAATTTTAAAACTTGTCTGCCAGTGCATTGACAAATAGGCAATATTTCTTGCTTGATTTTTTTTTTAAAACGAGCATGAGGAATGGGTTGCAGCATGACCAATAAATCGTTTCACCTAAATAGAGGTGGGCCACTGGCTAGGGTTGCCATAGCTGGGACCTTACTGGACACGTCACTATTTCATCAAGAACAGTATCTAGAAGAGAAGTAAGTATTGATGTCAGTGTCTTTGGAACTTAGAGGTAGAACTTATAGCCAGAGTAATTTGCTATGGGAAGTAAAAATTAGTACTATTCAAGTATTTAAAGACATCTTGTGGATAACAGCATACAATAATATCAGAGGAAAAAATACTTTTGGAGGTCTTAGGGAAGCAAATGTGTAAGTGCGGCTGGGGTGGCAAAGTAAGGTAATACGAAGTTTCAGCTTCATGAGTGTTTCTTTCTTTAACGATCTTTAGTTTTATTTAAGAGACCTAGAAGGATAGCAAGCTCCTGGGTATATAGTTAAACACTAAAGAACACATTTCTTCAAGAAGAAACTAAGGAGTCAAAGGTGTAGTCTGTGTAATATTAGCCTGCTCTGTTTTTGTGCCAGTCTATAGTTTTATTGAGTTTAAAGGGTTTGGGTTAGACATAGTTTGGCACCTCTATAGGTCACAACTGCTTGGGAGAAAGATTTTAATGAGTTAAACACTGCCTGGAGTTGAGACACTGCAATTTTAGGGTTTTAAATGGCTCCGTCACAGAGAAATCTAAAATACTGTGCAAATAAAGAGAAACAGAAAGGTCATTTGCTCTGGCTCATGCCTTGGGAAGAGTCTCTATATGGCTCTTTCTTGCAGTTCCTCTCCTTTATTTGTTTTCTCAGAGGATGTCTTGTGTTTTGCACTTACTTTCTAACATTTGTTAGTCAGTCTAAATGAAATAAGAAAGCAATGGTTTTTGTAATAGCATCATTTGGTAGAAGTTGGAAGCAAAACAGAAATGTGGAAAATACAGCTCCTTCAAGACCAAAATGTGTGAAGAAAGTCTGTTAAAAATTAACATAGAAGTGTTTGAGCGGGAGGGAAAGAAGGAATGTTCCTGATTTAGGGATCAATTCTAAACAGCATGTGGCCATCTTGAAGAGGTGGAGGTTCAACAGATTTTAGAGAAGGGGAATTAAAGGAATATTTTTACTTAATTTATGTTGCTGCTAAGAACCAACTGAAGTGCAGGGAAGCATCTATGTTTTAGCTAGAGAAATGAAGGATACAGAAGGAATGACTGAGTCAGCCCACTGTTTACCCAACCTGGTGTGGAGAAAATGTGAGCTCTGAATGATAACTTGTAGATGTCAGTGACATAGTAGCATAAAAAAAAATAAGCCTGAAAAATATTAAGAACAAATATATAATTCTATGGTATTGCTAAATGACCCTTTAATGAAGAATCCTTTAATCCAGGCTGGCCAGGAGCCCACTGGCCACACTCTTCCACAAGGAGGGGGAAGGAGGTGCCCAGGGTTCAGGAGCCTTTACCAGTTGCATGGCAGGTCTTAGCAAAGTACTCACCAGTAGATGAAATCTGGAGAAACATCCTTAGGGAAGCTAACTCCAGAGATGCCATCCTCTGCCCTTTCTATTGCAGGAGAGAAGGGAGATCTCAGTGCAGGCAGGAGCTGTCCTCTGGCCATACTGTGGCATTCACAGGCTACAGGGCATCCCCAAAGTGCTTGGGTTCCTTGTGCTTAAACAAATATAGCACCTATTGGGCAGAGACGGATGAAGATGAATGTCTGGGAGTACCAATTTTGATGCTGTTGACACTTGGTGTTGCCGTGGGTACAGCTGCATGGGATGTGGGCTACTTGCCTCAGATTCTCTGCTTTTCCTGAGCTCAGAAAAGAGAAGGGAGGGGAGGCAGGGCCAGAGAGTGAATCAGATGTCTGAAATTAGCTGCTGCAAAGCCTTTTCTCATTTAATACCAATCTCAAAGGCCAGACTGCGGTTGCAAGAAAGGCAATAATAGTCACCATTAAACTCTTGTGTAGTCTGTCTGGGCTTGAAATCTCCAAGAAAATGCTCTGCACTGCAAACACCCTGCTCCTATCTGCACACAGTAGTAGGTGCATAAAGCTCCTGGTACCAAGTGTGTGCAGCCCTGGATACTTAGTCATGAGAGGGGAGGCTGACAGCACAGGTTGGTCCCTGCAGAGAGAAAACATTTACCAGCTGATGCTTCAAACAGCAGCTGCAGCATCCTCAGATTCACCAGCTCCCACTCAAAGACCTTGCCTGAATCTATCTAACATGCACCAGGAAGGCCACGTGCATCCATAGAGGAGCCTACCCTAAGGAGAGAAGCATCTAGCCATGGGTATGAAAAAGTCTTACCCCTCTGGGATTAACAAGGATAAAGGTGAGAGCTCTATGGGGTGTGGGAAAGGAACAGAGTCTTTCCAGTGTCAATGGCCATAAACATTTTGTGGGGGAAGGAAAGCAGTGGGAAATGCTGCTTTTGACAATAGGAGAGGCTGAAGCACAGATTAATAATAGTGCATTGGAAATTGAGGAAAATCAAGGCCTAATGCCTTGTCATCAAGAGATGAAGGACCTGGGCTTGCACTGGGGAGAGGGATATGTACTGGAACCAGGCAGACTGAGCTGCAATCCCATTACTGGGTTGCTGCAACTTTGGCTTTAGTGTGGGTATCTGGAAGGACACTTTGTTGGCACTGGCTTTTGTATATGTAGAACTTGAGAATGTCTTTCCAAAATATACTATAACAAAATATGCTGTGTTTCTCTACAAGATATTTGTGGGTTGAAGCATATATATATATCTGTTTTCCTGCATGTATATTTTGTATGAATATATATAGATGGGGAAAAGAAAAAATACCTGACATAGGAGTAAAATGTGGCTCTGTGGTCTTGTTCTGAATAGTGAAGAGATTCAGAATAGAAAAGGGCAATGTTTTTTAGTGACTGAGATGGACCTTTGTAATTTTATATGGATCTTTATACAGTGTTATTTGTCCATTACTTTCCAGAGGGTGTACATGATATATGGCTGAATGCCACAAACAGTTTTTTTAAGGAATTATTTTCTAGTTGTCAATAAACAGGAAGTGCAGCTGAGAAGAGGATTGCATCACACTTTCTCCAGATTTCCTAGCTGGCAGTCTCTGCTCATGTCTCAGTGGCCCTCTGCTCTGCTGCTCTGGCAGTGTTTAATGTTCAGTTGGAGAGACAAAAGAGGATTGTCCTTTCAGAATGTACATACATCAGCCCTGACTGAAAGAGAAATACAGCAGGAAACACTGATTCTAAATTGCTATTTAAAGTGTTGGACTTCTTCTGAAATGCAAAAAAAAACCAAAAATAAAACACAAGCTAAAAGCAGTGATTTTTGTTCAAGCAGAGAAAGGACTCCCTTTTGGCATCTTTTTTAAGGCATTAACTATATCCAAAGAGCAGTTGAAATGGGGTGAGAATAAAATGGTACTTCTGATGTAAACAACTAAGCTTTGGTAGCAATAGCTACTCCTTTAGATACTGGTTTCTGCTGTACTGGAATTTGGGAGGTAAAAGCGGTTTCTTATTCTTGGTGGTAAATCTGCTGGGCTAAATATGAAGCTAAAAGCTTCAAAATCTCCAGGCAAAGCTTGCCAAGTCTAAAGGATCCTACTAAACGTATGTCATCTGGAGGCTGATACATGAGCTACTGCTCATATACTGCACAGAATTCTGCCAGCCCCTTATGTAAGGCCCTCCACACAGGACATTGGGTATTTGTGGCTGAGAAGTGAGTCTGGATCTGCTCCACTCATTGGTGTGGGGAGAATGATCATTGCACACTAGATGGACAGTACTGCGTATTGCACATGACGTGCTTGCTCACTGGGTTTTGTCCTCCCACCTAGCCTGTCAGTAATCAGAGACCAGAACTTGCATGGCACAGTTTCTGGACTAATATCACTTGATGCATTAGATAGATCAAAAAATCAATCACCTGCTGTGCTACTTCCCAGACATTCTTTTATTATTCTCCTTGAGTGATAGCAGATATAGACGATACCCCAAATTACCAGAATTTCTTTGGGTTTAGTGCCAATATTTAATGCCTTAAAAATGAGAAGATATAGCTCGTATCTATACTTAGAAAAGCCTTTTTGGGGATGCAACATGATGTCCAATTCTAGCAGAGACATATCCAGGGCTGCCATCTGCCACACTGAGCCTATGCCTTTCTGATTCTTATCCAATGCCAATTAAATCTAGCATACAGAAAGCAGAGGTAAAGAGTCCAAAACAATCAAGACGACATGAAGATCACAGAGGGAAGTTGATGCCTCATTCATACATCAGTAGGAATCTATCCACTAGCAATGAGCTTAAAAGAAAGAGTAGAAGCAGGAGAGCAGAAAAAAATGTAGTGACTGCATGACAAAAGAAATGCTATCGTGACAATATTCCTGAAGCACTTCAGCCACCCCTTTTGCTTAGAGCAGGCAACAATGACCTTATCTCACAGGACTGGTATTAACAATGGCAGGCTTATTAATGGTGCTTTATTTAACTTACGGTAATTTCA
>VRYO01001463.1:49519898-49581710 GCA_009812075.1 Sialia sialis
GGGGGGAAGAAGGTGTTTTAAGGGCTTATTTTACTTCTCATTATCCTTGTCTGATTCTGTTAGCAATAAATTTCACTTTGCAACCTTAAACTGAGCCTGCTTTGCCCTTGAAATATTTCCTCCAGTCCTTATCACACTCATGAAGCCTTCATTAACTTTTTTGTCCCTTTTTCCCTCCTCTGCCCAGCTGTAGCAAGGTAAGGTGGCTGAGTGACTCTCATTGGGCCTGGCATTGGGCTAGTGTCAAACCATGATGGTGGAATACATGCGTAGACCACACAACATCCCTGAGGGTAGTAATAACCCTGCCCTGTGAGTCCTGCTGGGATGCCACATCAGTCAGGGCATGCTACCAAACCTGTCAGTGTTTCCCAAGGGGCTGAGAGCACTGAACCAGCTGTGGTTGTGCAGGGTGTAGTGGCTTTGTGTGCTGCCATACAGTCCCAGCTTGAAGCTGTTGGGACTCAGGGGAAGCAGATGCTCCTGGGACCTCCCAGAGCAAGGCTGAGTACAGGCAGAAGCCCTCAGGGATCTCTCCACTCCCTGCAGACTAAACATACCCAAGATCAGTGGGCATTTCCACTGAACTACAGTACTTAAACACTGTTTAGTTGGCTTAGGATCAGAAGTGCTGTAGCCATAATGGTCTGATTATATTGTTCCACATTGATTTCTAGTGGGAGAGAGAGATAATGCCGCTTGTTAGCTGGGAAAGGCTGTCAAGCTTACAGACAAATGAGCCATATACTTTCTGTTATATAGGTATGTTTTGGTGAAAGCTGGAGTTTAAAAAACTCTACAGACTTGGCTAGTAGAACTTATCTTTCAATAAATTCTTCAGTTCCTCAAAAGTTATGGTACTATCTCTTTGTTGGTATAGTTGTATGATTAATAGGACTTTCCAAATCTTTCACTTCAATTTGCCTGACTTCACCACTGAATGAACTACTACATATTGGTATTTGCTGTAAGTTAGCATAGTCCCCACCATTTCAACTCAGAGAACTCTCTTGCGTAGGTCCTCAAGAGTCTTCAAGAGTAAATTTCACATTAACATCTATATAATTGGAAAGGCTGAGGGGAACCAATGGGGTTAATCCATCAAAGTATATAGTGAATGTTTCTTCTAACACCTATTATATTTTCTAAGTGGGCTATTATGGTTTTTATATCTTCACTGATAAAATTTATTTTCTCGTAAGTGGTTTTGTATTAGGATGGGAATGGAACTTAAAATGGTAAATGCAGTACTTTCATACGTGATTGTTTTGGCCTGGAGCCCAAGAAGGACAAAGAATTTTTCTCTACTATAGGCTTCAGCATTAGTATTTTTCAAACTCTAAACACTTCCCAAAGAACTAAAGATGCCTCTTCTCTCTCCTCCTATATATTTTGAGTTCTATTGCTTTTTGATGCACTCTCCTATATCTTCTAATGTCTCTAAATATTTTAAATCTGGAAGTGGGATTAAGTGAAATATACACAGATGGCTGAAGCAGAGGCTTGGTCAGGTGATTTGTAATTAAAGACAACTGTATTTTGTCTTGGCTCTTACAGTCACTGGATCTAAACCTTGCCCAGGGAAAATTAAGAGTACTAAAAGGCCTGCTGACCACATTACTATAGGCATGTGACTGTTGTTCATTCACTAATAGAAATACATTTCAGGACACCTAAATTTCGTTCCAGCTGTTGTTAGCTATCAGTGAACCTACAGTCCCCTCAAAGCTGTTACATTTGTCATACCTGGATGACCTACCCTGGTGCCTAAAAAACTCATATTGGAGAGGGAAGGTCATGTTTGAGTAAAGGGTGTTACCTCAAGGTAAGTGTTATGGAACTGAAGTTTGAGGAAGAGTCAGTCATTTAAGTGTTGCTTTCAATTTGAACATTTTATTTGTTTAGCACCAAATTCCCTTTTAATGTTTAGGATTTAGAAGTGGCTAGTTCATGATAGGGCAAATAAAAAATTTTAGTACATATAAGATGAGCCACCGATACATGGGAGTGGCATCAAACATGGAAAAGCAACTTGTGTGGAAGGATCCTGGGTACAGGAGCAGGAGCAGTGTGCAGTGTTGTTCCTGGTGCCTTTGCAGGAGCAGGTCTGGAGGAGAAGGTGCTAATGAGAAACAGTTGGCGTGCCAGTCCTTCATCTATCAAATGTGTGCCGTGTCCTGTGGTGCCCCTGCACCCTGGCAATATCAGCAGGCCTGTGGCAGATGTAGGCAGCCTGAACAAGTGTCTGTAAGTGCACTGAAGGCTCATTGCAAAACAAAGCAGTGAAGTCACCTCACTTCACCTCGCTAGAGGCAGAGGGTACAGTTTGATGTTCTGCATAACACCCCAGCCTTGGCCTTGGCAAACTGTGATGTTCAGGTTATAATTGAAATGACTCAAATACTTGGCATTGTGAAGGTCTATATACATCAAAGAGAAACTGCTGCATTTGTCACAGAACATATATTGTGAAGAGGGCAGTGATTCACAATGGTCTTCCTCAAGTGACCACGATTTGTACTAAATGCCTTGGTTTCAGTGGCAGTGCAAATCTGAGCTGGATCAGCCACAGGTTTTAATTATCAACATATGTTTCCTTTATGAGTTTCTTGCAAAAGATTTTGCTAGACACCTTCTTCATGTGTAAGTACTGATTATATTACATGCTCAGGCCAAAACTGGCACTTGCTTCCCTCACTGACATAGTGTTATGTGTTTTGCATCCCTCTTCTCAATTTGCTTTTGTAGATAGCCACACTTCAGTCATGCTTATCCCAGATGCGTAAGCCAATGCTCATGTGCATTGATAGGATATCATCACAAGGTGTGTGATGTGCATGAGTTACATTGGGAACAGTGGTGGCATTTGCACCATTACAGTAATTACAATAACGTTACATGGATTTGCAGAATATAAGCTTGATATTTGCAACATGTTGCATATTGCATGGCAAAGGGATGGCAAAATACACTTCACAATGTGTATTTGCCATCAAGAACAAGATCATTGATCCTTCACAGAACAGATGAAGAATTCAAGAATAACTTACAAAGGTTAGATTTTACTGCTTACATTGCTTCGTCCAAATTATAATGAGGAAGAAAGTAGCACTGTGAGGGATGGGTCAAGAGAAGTTCAAGGGAAAGCAGTAAAAGAGTTCAGTCTACTTTTCCGCAGTTCTGAGTGTGATGATTTTCTTTGCCTAAAAGCCTGTGGCAGATCTTAAAGCACTAAGTGTTAATGCAGGTGCAGACTCTTCTGTGAGCTGGTAACATTGGGACACAGGGCACTGACCTAATGGCATTCAGGCACCAAGACACTTCAGAGCAGCAAAAGTGAGTAAATTAAAATCCCAATGATTCATGGTTAAACTAATGGTGGGAGTGTCTGTGAGGTCAGGCTGCCTCTGGTGGTGGCTGTTACTCAAGGTTTTGGCATTAGCCCAAAAATACAGGTCCTTGTACCCAATTTTTCACCCTCTTGTTAACAGCAGGAGAGGCAATTTTACTGCTGAGCAGAGAACACTTCCCCTTTACTCTTCTCTTTTTATGTCTGAAGAGCCCTGCACAGACGGCTCTTTGTGGGATAATAGAATCAATGCTGGTCATGCTTTTAAGAAATTTTAAGGTGAGCTGACTACCCAAACGAGTTAGTTTAAAGGGAACTTGGTTATGTCTGCACAATTTCAAGTATCTGCAGTGTAGACATTTTTTCAGATATGCAAGTTCTCTTGGCTAAAGCCACACTGGAACATACTACTTGCCATATTATGATAAAATTACATTGGATAGACCTGTACTGACACTGTAATAATATAAAATAAGAATGTTTTTAGTTTATGTCTGAATAAAAACATCAACCTGAAGTCCTACTGTGGAGTTTATATCACAGGCAGAGGTACATAAGGATCTGTGAATATTCTTCTACTTTATGCCCTATAAATTCTTTCCTTCTGGCAGATCTTACAGAATGGCTCTTATACTTTCTGGTGATATTTGCTTTTGTGTAAGTAGCAGCATTCTGTTCAATCATTTCCTGGAGAAAGCATACAAAAGACAGCCTTTCCTGCTTGTCTGCTTCCTTCATCTCCAGATCTGTCTGCTTCACCATCAGTTTCTCTCCCAGCTGGAAAGAGGTTCTTATGTTTCTTGCTAATGATTACTAACTCTGCATTTAAAAACTATTGGCTTCCTGCAATGCCCAGAGGATCCTGGTTTAAAGAGGAGCTGCAGTTGAAATAGCCTGAGGGTGATGAAATCCATTTCCCTCATTCGGTATTGCCTCCTACTCATTCAATTTTGGTCTTTATTGCAATGAGTAGAAAGAATAAAGTAGACCCCTCTGGACTTCTAAAATTTCCCTTGCAAAGTAACTTCTCAGTAAGAGATAGATCAAAAGACAACTTTGGCACTGAAGTGCCGAATAGGAAAAAAGAAAAGGTCTCAAGACTCTAGAACTGCTGGCTTTGCAAAGGCTAAAGGCAGGTGCCCAGATCCAGGAGAAGAATTCGCAGCATCACTCACTGCCTGCTCATGTACCAAAACCTGGGGTTTACAACAGGCAGTGAACTGAGCCAAGTGATCCCATGGCTGGGGAATGGCTGTGAGGGACTCTACTCTCATGGTTTGGGCATCTTTGAGAGACTGGGATTCAAATATTTGCTCTCTACTTCAGGAGTAGCTATTTTTGGACAACTGTTGGTTTTTTTTAAATGCAGCAAGGCCAGGAGCAGGGCACCTGTGAGACCTTGGGGCAGCCCCAATCCCAGGCTTCAGCCATCCCCCTGGAAACATGGACTGAGTGTGGAGCATGCCATGGCCCGGCATGGAGACTGACCCTGCTGTGGTGTTGCAGGGGCAGGGGCTGACGGCCCTGGGGGCTGAAATGCAGCCCTGGCGTGTGGCAGGGTGGGGATAACACAGAGGGGTGTGAGCAGGGACAGGCAGGGCCACGGTGGTGTGATATTTTGCACACACCTTTTGTGTGGTGCCAGGCACTGAGAATATTCCCTGAAGGAGAAGATATGGTCCTCAACCCTTCCCACCCAGAGGGGTTTCCATTCATCCCTCCCTTATTACTGGGGGATACCCATGTGTTTCAGCACTTCTGCACTTTTTGTCCTCCACAATGCAAAACCCACTCAAAGGTGGACAGCTCTTCACATGGGAACCACTGTATCCAAATCAGGCTTGTGGAGCCCAGTCCAGTGTTGAATCTGGGAGGTTGTCTTGTCAAAATCTCTTCAGTGTGATAAAGGAAACTGATTTAAATTAAAGAATTTTTTCAAAGTCATAGTTCAAAATTTCCTTGTAAAGAAATATATGAGTCACCAATATAATAAAAACTCCCCTACTTGCTATTTCTAAAGGATCTGTGAAGGAAATACAAGATTAATAACTCTGGTGAGTTTAAAACCCCAGCACTGAAAATAACAGATGATCTCAAAACACTAAAACTTTTAAATAAGTCCACTCTGAGCCTGTATCGTTAATGCAAAGAAAACTAAAGGAGGACCTCAAATTTCAGACCACATGATTAATTTAATTTAATTTAAACCATTTTGATTGTCTGTGAAAATGGAAAACACGTAAGTAAAATGCATATTTATATACATATCTCAAATGATCTATCATTTCTTTAGAGGTGGGGAGTAAAAGGCTAAGGGGCAAAAGACACAACCGAGGAAATTCTGATTAGATACTAAGGTAAGTTTTTTTGACTGTGACATTTATCAGATAGTGTACCAGATTTTCCACAGACTTCTTATATATCTAGCATTGTAGATATTCATGACTGTAATGAAAAACTCCTTCATTCTGCTAAATTGTCTCAGTTTTGAGCACTGTGTGGGTCAGTTGATGCCCAGAGGATCATTGGAACTTGCATCATTCCATGGGCGGGTAAGTTTCTGAGGACTGCAGATACAAAGTGGTGAAAAATCAGGGTTAGTGGGACAAATTTTCTATCGAGTTTTGGTCTTTGGTCTTTGATTGCGCAGCACACATTACTTAAAAGAAAATTTCAGCAAAACAACAATTCCAATTAAAATTCCCTCTGGTGACATATAATTGATTGCTACTAAAAACGGGTATTATAGGTCCTGTAGACCCAATTTTAAAAAAGGCTATGTAGTAATATAGAACCAAAGAACTGCACATTCTGCAAACAGCTGTCCTTCAGGACCATTATCTCTGTGTGAACTGTTGCATACAGATGTCGTTCCTGGAAAGGAAGGAGAGGGATTTGCTGGACAGAATTAAAAGTACCAAAGATAACATCAAAAAAATTATGAGCTTGGCTTCTCATATTTGAGGAGCTGAGTGAATGAGTGGAATCCATTGGTGATGATAGATTCTGTACTTTCATAAATCATCAGCGGTGATTGCTGGAATCTTCAGCAGGGATCTTTAATCACTTTACTTGGTGAAACAAGATGTTATGGGTTTTAGCCTGTCCTTGAATTCACTTGATTCTGCAAGCAGATCTGATTTGGATGTTGCAAAAGTGACAGGAACTTGGAAATGCTGTAAGGGAAAATATATCAGTAAACTATCTAGTGGCAGTCTTCCCTGGCTCGGTTGAAATGTTCCTGTTCTCTTCCTGCAGAGTCAGTCTTAAAAGATATTGTCATTACCTAATGGCTGGAAGAGCTGATGCCTCTGATATAATTATTAACATCTTTGATAACCATCCCAATGAGCAAACCAAAAAGCCTACCCATGAAAGAAAACCTTGATTAAAATCATTATGGCAAAGAGGAGATTTGTGATATATTTTGTATAGCCTCAGAAAATGCTAAATTGTCCATTTAAATTTTGTTGAGTTTATATTGAGTTTTTATTTTGTTGAGTTTTTAATTTTTGTATTTATGTGGTTCTCCCCTCTGCTGCTACTGCAGGTAAACAATAATGCATATACCTTGCTTCCTAGGCAAACACAGGAGTGGTTTACCACACTGTTTAAGGATGTTTGGAAGAATGAATGGAAGGTCTGAGGAAGAGCGGGCTCTGTCACGGCTGTCAGGGAGGCAGATGGCTGTGTTCCCTCAGAAAGGAAATTCTGGAAAAGAAAACAGGGCTGTAGAGGGTATTTCAAATCCACAGAAACGTTCAACCCTTTTGAAGCCCCGCCATGCAGCCTGTCCCAGCAAAAGATTTCTAGCTATTAGGTATTTTCTCCAAGATTATGGAAGATTTTCTTTTTAAAAAATATATTAGTAGTAGTGCCATATAGGAGTCTTCTTGAAATTAACTGATTAACTGATGAATACTCTAATCCCTGTAGAAACAGAATTTTTAAATAAAGGAAATTATCATAGAACCAAGAAAACATCTGATGTAATAAGAAGTAATTACATTGGAATTCATGAGAGTAGAAAGAATTATTAGACAGGAGAGAGACCATGTGCAAATAACAGAATAACAGAAGGAAACCAGAGAGGAAATAGCAAAAACACAGTAATTACCTCTTCCACAACTAAGTCCATATGTTTTATGAGATGTGGTATATACAGAAGCTGCAGGATAGACAATAAAAAAAAAGGACTGGATGATTTTCATGGAAGTTGCAGTAGTAGTCTAGATTTCCTGTTGAATTACAATCTTTATGTCTTTTACCACAGCTGATCAATTAGACCACAATACAGCAGAAATATATGTCAGAGGTACATCAGCCTTGCAGAGTTTGTAACTTCAGCTGACAGAAACAACATGGATGCATTTATAAAATCACATAAAGTACGGGGAGATATGCCAATTTACAATAGAAGAAAAATTAATCCTTAATAATTTGGATAATCATACTTGAATGCAAATTTATAAATATTTTTAGTAGTCTGTGTTCTAGTTGCATTATTGCATACAATAAATTAAATAAACAAGTAATGTAATTCAAAGCCTATTATGAGGGCTTGTATCCTGTTAACTGGGTTTGAAAATAAAAGGCAGCTACTATGCAAATGTTGTACCCCCTTGAATTAATTACATATTTTAGATGATTAATCTAACCCATATTTTATGTTGGTTGCTCTGCTCTTTTTGTTCCGTTGGTAATCAGATATTATGATATTATGAACATGCTTGCCAATTGCTTGACTTACCCTAACATACTGCATTATGACTCTACAAAGATGTCTCAAACCAGTGTACATAGAGGTAAAAAGGCAAAATGAATTTCCTGGGTTCATGCATTTTTATGTCTCACTTGAATGCAATGATTATGCACCGTTAATGCAGTTTTTTTCAACACTGACCTTTTTAGTATGTAAATAAATCATCTCCCTGCACAGTGTAATCAGCAGGATACAGGGTGATTGATTCAGGAGAAATTCACTTGAAAACTTCAAGTAAATGCTTTTATGGAAAAGTTTGCAGATATAGCATGGTCCAATCTAATGTGTAAGATGTGTTCATAAAGCATGCAGTTGCAGTGCTGTAGTCTCTGCCTACCCATCAAGTCTACAGCCAAATGGTAATTCACTGTTTCTGTGGTTGTTAGAGCATTTGTTTGAAAAGAAAAGCAGTAAAGGCAGATGACTAACAGTCCAAACTAATGATAAATAAATGCCTCTATATTTTACAGATTTATGGACTGTCTCATAACCGATGAGGTGTGATCCTTTCAGAAACCAGATATTTCCATGATGAAGGACAGAAATAACACAAACATACGAATTCTTTATCATGATTTATTGCAAAAAATGCCTCCTAGCATGCAGATCCCTGGATTCCTGCAGTCATGAAGCCTTTATTTCTTCAACAGAAGGCAGGCTTAAAATTTTATAATTGTGGTTTGCACATTGAGTCAGATTCTACTTCAACTGGTTTGTTATTGTGGGGTAGGACAGAAAAATGTAACAAGTTTTTTCAGGGTCCAAATTTTCTTTCCCCCACAAATCCTTGTCTCTGACCATTTTGAGAACGTCTGAGGTCAGTGGGCTCCACTGGTGGAGAATATGCTTGTGAGGATGAGAGTGTATGCTGAGAACAGGTCCTGCATGCATTTTAGGGGAATAAGGAGAAATCGTAACAGAAACACCCAAGTTCCTGATATTTGCTGATCATAAATGTCAGCCCTGAAAAGAACAAAAACATGGCATATCCAAAGGAGGTCCTGTTTTTCACCCACTAGAGCTCCAAACCTCATCAGATGGCAGCTGCTTATGCTGCTGTCAATCAGTTCTCTTGTTGGAGCACAGGTTTCTATCAGAAACATCACCTGAAGGTGACACAAAGGTCAGTCCTCTGTGCTGGCAAGGTGCAGCAGTTGCTAGACACACAAGATAAAATAATTGTATTCATTCTTTCTGGTAAGGTGGAGGAAAACCCCTGTGACACTAAGTTCCCTGTCTGCTGAGACATCACCATGTCAGTCTCTGACCTTGCACATGAAAGGCTTTGCATTTCTGGCAGCAATGATGTACTGAAGGTAACATGGCTTATCATCTTTTGCTGCTAACACCTTATGCTTCTTGTCTTGTCAGAAATAAAAATGGCAAGATTGAATTTCATCATGCAGTACTAAAGTACTATTTGTATAATGCTGCCACAAATGGATTTGACTGCAAAAGCTTTTAAAATATTTTATTTTAGTTTGTTAATAATTGTATGGTGAGCCCTTCTCTGAAATTAGAAAGATGACATATAATATGCTGCCTTGCATTTAATTAGAACATTTTATAATACCGTTTGTATGAATGAATAGCTTTGGACAAAATACAGTTGAGTTGTTCTTAATTTGGTCACTGGAGAACTGCCATTTTTTTTTTCACTTACAACAATAGAAAGAGTGAAAAAAAATATTGCAAAGTGGCTGGGCCAGAATCTCAGCTATTGCTAGGCAGCTCTCAGAACAGCCTGGGAATGACAGTGTGTGGGCATATAAATATAGACTTCTCACTCCTGTGGATGTCTGTGTCAGGATGGTTCTCCATATTTTCCAACCTCTATTTTTCTTCCAGCAGTTAGTAAATGTTAATTCCATCAAAATACAAGGAAAACATGAAGGCAAAAAAACAGAATTGAATTAAAACCAAAGTAAAAGATGGGGTTTTTATAAAGCATTGGCGAATAGGCTGTAAAATTTCTATGCTTATCTAGGACAATGAGTACCTGTAATCAGCTTGCCTGTGTATTTTGTATCGTTTACAAAGGAACACTGTACTAAACTGAAAGCAGCAAAACCAAAAATATCCAGAAAAAAGCACTGTATGGTATTTGAGACAAACCCTTCTTACTGTAGCAAAATGGATGGTGAAGACACAGAGAAATTATCCCACGTGTATTGTGCTCTCCTAGAAAGTATAGAATAGCAAGATAATACAGGTTTCTAAATTAAAGTCCTCTAAATTAGCTGTGTTGAAATGCATTAAATTAGAGGAACTCTTCATGATAAATAGTCTCTTCTATGGCAGAATGCTCCTGAGCAGAATAGAGAATCCTTTCCCTGAAGGGACTAGTTCTGCTCTTCTGTATCAAAAGACACTGTGCACATCTAAAGACAGACCTTGACAACTTTTGTAGTCACAGAGGACTGCATAGCTTGGAGACGTGGTGCTGACAATGCTAAGCTTGGCAATATAACTAATAAAGTGCTTGTTTTCAGCATTTTCTAACATCACTGTGCTCTCTGAGACCTGCAGATGTGTTCCTTTAATTTTTTCAGAAGCTCAGTTAATCCCATGTCTAATCTCACATACACAGAAGCAGCAAAATGGCTGAAAAAAAAAAAATTGCATAATGCTGCAGTCTTTGCCAGAGATAAGCACCCTAATTCTCTCTTTTGTGCTGACTTGATGCCAGTGTTACTTCCTAACTTCAGTGCAATTCTCTCTTCCCCCCACATATTCTGGTTTGGCAGAACACATGACCAGGTCCAAGGCAGGGGTGGTGCAGGAACTTTGTGCATTTGATGTATTATTCTTACACTGAAAGTAAGAAAGTCTGCTTTAAGCATGTCCCCCCACCCCAAGAGCTAGGTAAGCTGGAAATGCCTCAGCTGAGCAGCAAAGAATGTGTTTACCATTGCACACAGGTAATGCTGTCATCTCAAGTAACTCCAAGCAAATCATTATAACTGACTAAGCCAGTGTTTCTTTTACTGGGAACTCTATTTCAAATTATTTACTAAGAATCAGAAAGCTTTTCTAATGAAGAAAAAAATTGACATTACATTGAGGCATTACCTGGAAAAAAGTGTGGAGTATACTAGGCATAAGAGAGTTGAAGTGCAACAGTAATCCCAGGGCAGTGAATCAGATAGGTTGATGTTCTGGTTAGCAGTTTTCTCTGAAAAGTTTCACTTCACTGCTTCTTCTCATTGTTAGAATCTAGGCACTGAAATGAACACTGAGAACAGTCTGTAGCTCTTCTCCCTCTTGTTTTGGAAAAATACTTTGTGAATCCTCATACAGAATATTTCATTCCTTTACCTTGAGAAGATGAATGTTTTTAAGAAGTCAAGACTGCTATGTATTGTATATCTAAGCAATTTTATGCTACTTTGTTAGTTTGATGGGTTTAAATGCCATTTCAAAAATGGAAGAAAGAAAATTACCACTATGGGAGAGCACAGTAATTTCATGTGTCTAAGGCTCACCCTTTTGACTAAAATTTTGATTGTAACACGGAAGTGAGCCTTATAGGTCAGTGTGCCTTATATATGGACCGGCCTTAGTGGTCTGTTCATACCTGTATGACTAAAAAAAAAAACCTAATTTTTTAATGTAAAGCACATGTTTTGGTGGAACCAGAATTTTCTTGGATATGAGCAGTATTGAGAGAAAGGCAGGCATGCATAGAGAGAAGTAATGTCTTTATGGAAAAAATTTGAGTTTATTAGTAATTTTTATGATTCTTGAAAATGTCATTAAATGCACAGTATTAGGTCCCCATTGCAACATATGTCATGTGTGATATGACATCTGTGAAAGAATCAGAAGTGTTGTACATTGAAATTTGGAGCTTAAAAACAATTTTGCACACACGATTTTTACCCGTATCATAAACTCTCCAAGACAAGTTGCTTAATACCAACTGAAGTGTTACCTTGGAAGCTGTGCTCTCTTTTGATTAATTTTTTTTTCTCCTCTGGACTTTCGTATAATTGATCCATGTCTTCAGATCACCTTGAGCCTTGTCATGCACTGCTCTATTTATATGCCATAACTAAAAACAATGTTCTGGGTTTCTAGATTCAGTTGACACAGCTCTTGTAAGTTATCCTTTCATTGCAAAAAGAGTCTTTTTTCCCGAAACATGGGGCTTTTATTAACAGCTGTGAAAACAGAGAATTTAGGAGAAACTTACATCCCATTTCTGACTTTGTTGTAATTGCTGATATCTCTATTGACCTGTTGTGTTGACACACAGGCTAATATTAAAAAACCCATAAAATTGCTAGTTTTCTGTTCAGCAGAATGAACCAACAAGATTTGAAAATTCCATTGCCAGAGAAGCTAGCAAAATTGACGGTGCTACAGTGTCTCAAAGCTTCAAAGACTTAACAAAAATAGCTATATTTGTATTAACACCCTATAGTCAGCAAACTCATACCCACAATGAGTTTTGCAGTGGGCCTGAAGACTAGTGGTCTTACCTGGAAGTTAAGAGCTTTGGATTTCATTATGTCTTACTCTGCATCTTTTAGATTCTCCTGGGTAAATCACTTTTTCTGTGTGCTTTGGTTTCCCATCCGTGAAATGACCTTTGAGGAGTGCTGTGAAAGCCAGAGGTTTCCCGGTGCTGTATTATTAGAGAAGCAAGTAAAGCACTCCAACATTGATTTTTGGCTTCCTGTAAATGGGATGTGTGGGGTGGAAACAGCTGGTGAATACCACACACAACTCTTCACACACAGCTGTGGCACTCTGTTGAAGCCAGTCACTGGACATCTATACTAAGCCTTTATTTCTGGTGTTTGATCCTGTCGACACTTACAAATAAAGACTTGCAGCCCAAACAGTTTAATCTAGAGAAAAAAGGAAAAAACAAACAAAAAAAAAGGAATAAAAAAGAGGGAAGTATTTGCTCACAGAGTTTCTCTTTAAGTAAATGTCAGACGAGTCAACATGTCAGACATGTCTCTCAGGTACTCTCAATTGCACTCGGGCAGACAAGCTCATTTGTATATGGACGATGAAAATTTGAGTCTGGAGGACCTTGTAGTATTTGCTGCAGCTCGTGCCCAATATAAAGAGAAAAAAACTTGTCTTGAAATAAACTTCATTGTGTTGATGATTTTTTAAACCTTACTATTTGTGCTGAGAAAGGGTAGTTAGAGGTGTAGTGTCAGGTTGGGATGTTGAAGAACTGGATGGTGTTTTGAATTTTTCACTACTTAGACCATAATTTTTGTTATATATTCTCACTCTGTGCCTCAGTTTACTAAACAGGATTTTTAATGCTGATTTTCTTGTAATGCCATATCTAGAGGTTAAAAATAAAAGGAGACAGGATCTGCACATTATTGTTATTTTAGAAACACTAAGTAGTGATAATGAAAAGTATTTCAAGTACATTCCTTCCCTTGTACTATCCAATAAAAAAGCTTAGCTTTGAAATAAAAAGCAAAACTAAACAAAACAAGTCCCAAAAACCAACAAAACAACCCTGTTCTATTCATTTGAAAACAGAGACCTCTATTTTCTTTGATTTGTGAAAACAAAAATCTATAACATGTCCAGCCCATGCTTAAGGATTTAAAACCTCACAAATATTGGAAAGAAATTGGTAAAATAATCTGGTAAAATAATCTGGTATACATATTTCAAATGAAGGTCAAATACCCTTTTCTTTTGCAAAAGCAATTGAATATGCCTCCAAATATAGGCTGAGGGGTAGATGGCTGACCTCATTTCACCAAGGGTCATATTTTTGGTTCCTTGAAGAAATTAAGTCTGAGGAGATTCTATGGCAAGGCAGGATGTAGCTTGCAGGGAGAGATTTTGTTCCCAAATGAAGAAGCACCAAGGAAGTAAAAGTAATGGAGAAGACAGTGAGAGTGCATTTTGTAGAGTTATCTGACACTCAGGTTTTGGATCATTGTCATTGCTTCCTATGGAATCTTTCTAGATTTACCACGGACGGTTGGTAGCTTAAATCTGATTGCTTGGTTTTGTCAATTAAAGCTGCTTTTTTCTCCATAGAAACTAAAGCTGTGACAGAAACAGAATTGGCATTCAACTTGTCAGTTAGTAAAGGCATCTGCAATCCATAAAGGTAGCAGTGCCAATATTGGCATCTGTCTTGTTTCTGGTCTCACAGCTCTGCTGTTGAGAGCAGTGTGTATTACAGCCCTGATCTCTGACACAAAAATTGCTCCATTCCCTGGAAGAAAGGTTTGTGCAGTTATGGTGCCAGCTTTTATTGGCAGGCTGCTGGTGTCAAAAGGGACATAAAATGAGCAGCTAGTATGAATTCCTCAGGAAGCTGTAGGAAATGTCTGTGGCTTGAGGGTCTTGTTAGCTCTGCCACAGCAGAGGCACTGTCTGTGACATTGTCAGCTACAACTGTGCGAATCCACAGATGCATCACAGCATTTACCTCTAACAACTTCTCTTGTTATTAGGCTGTAACAAGATGAGAGACGTTAACTTTTGTATTCTAATTACACAGGCCTTCTAAAAAAAGAAACATCCCACAGAGTCTAGTAAAATGGAAGTAGTAGTCAAAATTTTGACCAGTATGATTTTTCTCCTTGATACTCCATTTCCAATCATCATACCTTTTTTCTGTCCATAATGGTTTTGCTCTCTGAGATTTGGCACAATATGTATGATTTAAAAAATCTCTGGATTGCTATTGATGCATTTTAATTTAATGTTTATAAACCACCTGGCATCATCATCACACTGCTTGCTATGATAGTTTGAATGAAATCCATGTGCTTATTTCTTTCCAGAAGGATCCTCATGTGTTTAATGCATCTGGAAGACAAAGTACATCTTACATATCAGTGGGGCTTGTACATCCTGTGTGTCTGAATCAGAAGGCACTGTGCCAGGAATTAAGTGTTAAAAGGAAATATTTAGAATAAAATGGATTGAATAGTCTGTTCTGGAACTTGTGGTTTTAGGCTATCAAAGCTGCTAGATGTTGCAGTCTTTGAGCAGCTGTCTCCATCTTTTACTCATATGTCCCTCTGAAATGCCTGCAGCAGTGATGGCCAAGTAAAAGAATACTGCCCTATTTAGTCACATTCTCTGCATTGCCAACTCTCTTCAGTATTTCTTCTTACACCAGTTATTGTCTCCTACATGACAGCTTATCTCTGTACAGGCTTTCCTTTCATGAAACATCTTTCTGATTTTTCACCTCTTTATTCCTAACCTCTTTTACGACTAAATTTTCAAAGTTAATGTGAAGATGCATCAGCTTAAGCTTAAGAGTAGGAGCAACTGGACAAAACTAGGGAGTCTTACATTCCTGAGAATATTTGCCTCATGCAGGTAGCTTTCCTATGCACAAGCTGTTTGGTGTCAGTGGCTGCATGCACTCTATAGAGATGTGAATTTTGGGAATGCAGAGTATTGACAATGATCTCTGACACATATGGAGCTCCTTCACAAAGTGAACTGGCTACAAATCTTGTTGTTGCAACAAAAGGCAGAGTCTCCTCAGAATGAATAATTTGTGTCTGCTCAGACATAGTCAAACCACATCACCATAAAGGTGGGAGCAAAACATGGACGTGGCTGCAAGGAAAGTGATCCATAATTACAACTAAATGCTTAGGGTCCTCTGAAGATTTATTACTTTACCTTTCCTTCAATCAGTAACATAGCTGGAGGTGTTCTATCAAGTTAGAAATATGAATAGTCAGGTAATTCAACATCTCCCTAGCTTTGAAGCTTAGCTTGAAATACAGCAAAGTCCTTTTACCTTAATACAAGCACGTGGGAATACAGACTCTTGGATGAAAGATTAAAACAAAAATAAGGGAATTTTTTGAGAAGATCTTTTTGTATCTTAGATTTGTCTTTCAGTGAAACTTTCTGCAGGACTGAACTGACATTTTCAAGGATTTCTGTTTCAGTAAATTAAGAATTAAAAAAAAAAAAGTGTATATATTTTGCCCTATTATTCAGGTACAGTAATTTCACTATTATAAGCTGCACCGGATTATAAGCTGCACATCCAGGTAGCCGGGTAGACCACGAGATTTGTCCATATATAAGCCACACCTGAATATAAGCCGCATTTTTTATTTTTTTTTTTAAGGGAGGATCCATGTGCGACAAAGTAACGAGTTAGTAACAGAATCGCTGCCAGCTGGGTTTGGTGTCAGACGCTCAAGTTGCAAATAGTTTCCACAGACCAGCGAAGGCACCCTCCCCGGCCAGCTCTCACTTCTGGGTTGGCATTTCGCTGGGATTTGTCCATAAATAAGCTGCACCTGATGATTAGCCACACTACTGGAGTAGGCTGGATTCTTCAAAGAAAAAGATGCGGCTTATATCGTGAAATTACTGTACTTTAAGTACGTTTGTGATATACCATACAACAGCTATTGCATTCATCTACCTCCTTAGCTAAAATAAAAACATTTTCAATTTCTTCAGAGAAAAAAAACAATTGTATCTTCTTAGTACAGATCTACTTTGGAAATCAAATTACTTTTGATATATTTTATAAAGCAATGATAAAACTCCATTGTACTAATGCTATGCAGAGAATTTTTTTTCTTTAATGATCAGTAGTATTATCTACATATACTGGGTACCTGAACTAAAAGGTTGTCTGGGGAAAATTAGGGAAGCTGATGCTGCAATTTTTTTTCTTTTTTTTAACTACTTTGGGTACTGGAGACATTTTCATTAAGTCTTGAAGAATCTCAGCAACCAAGGGAAAAAAAGAAAAGACAACCCCTAAAAACTTTCTCTTTTGTTAAAACGTAGTGAAATGCCTTTTTTATTTTTTCAATTTCTATTTTCTATGTAATGAATATGCCCTCTGACAAGTTCCTTGAGCTGTACTCCCTTCTTATTATCTTTGCCTCTTACACTTATACAATGCAAGAATGTTTTTTAAGAAATCTGCTAGCTGAGCAGCATGGGCATAGGGCATTCTTCATGCAGCTTTGCCCTGGTGCTGATGGTGAGAATATTGTCTAAAGCACAGAAATATGTATTAGTCATGAGATCAGTCTCATCATTACACAGTTTTCATTAGCAGTAGCAGCACAGACTAAAAGAAGTATACTCTTAGAGTGCAATTTCCCAGAAAACTGACACTGGAAGTGGTTTAAGTATCTTGAAATTTTATTTGATATGAGAAATCCTACTGTCCTCCAACAGCATATTGAATTCTCCTTCCAGATTACCTGCCTGTATTTTGTTATTATCTCTGGTCTTGATGACAAGCCCTCTAAAGACATTCTTCTGTGCACACTGCCCTGGTTTAAGTACTGACATACAAACAGTAACATAGACTAAAAATAAATTGGAGACTAGCACAAAATTGTTCCTGAATTCTGAGAGAAAAAAACCCACCAAATGTTGAATACATGTAGCTGGATAGAGGGCTTAAATGTGCATACTGGGTGGTTCAGAATCTTTGCTTCAGGGAATTTCACTTTTATGATGGTCCAAGTCAGATGTAGCTTGATCTTGACAGGGATCTTTTGCTGTTTGAAATCTCTTTGGTAGTCTACATAAAAGTCCTAATGCACACTGAATGTCACGGAACAGATGACACTTGCTGAGCGTATCAGGAGTAAAGATGAAAGACTGGACAAAACCAAATTCAGCTGACACTTGAACATGACTGCTGGAGACAGCTCATCTTTCAGTCTGTGTAGCAGAAAGAGGAGCGCACCTGGCAGTAGATCTGAGCTCAAATAAATACCAATTCAGACTCATAAAGCTTCCTTCACTGAGGCAGGCCACAAGGCACATTGACAAGGCAGGACAAAACATTCCAAGTGCACCTTGCTGTGTTGCAATGTTCTATTCAGAACTAGGGGACTGCTGGGGGTGGGAGCACAGTTCTCACATTAGTCCAGTGATTGAAAGGGAGTGTTAAAACCCCTCCACGTAGGAAACAGAGTTCAGAGTTTGAATGCTCTTAAAAGAAAATGATAGCATTATCTTCTATGGGTTTTAAATTTCATTTTAAAAAACTCTGAAGTTCTTTCTTTATCCGTTATCTTTAGGTTTTCTCTATAGTTACTGAAAGTATGAAACTCTCCTGATGGAGACATACTGCAATAATTCAATGTCTCATTGTCCTTGGCTAATGAAGCAGATAGAAGGACAGAGTGGGAAAATTTCAGATCTGCCTTTTCCATAACTTTCAATTTTTTGAACACATTTCTGCTCTGTTACATTACAGGATATCAGTTAAAAAATTTAAATTCCTATGAAAACACTGAGAGTTTTTAGAGCACATTTGGATTTAACTTGAAATAATTCGAGATTTAATTTTTTAATGTGACCAGGTGGGGTTTTAGGAGGTTAGGTAAGATCAGACATTATTGTAGCTTTCATAAAGAATCTTTAATTCAAAGGTAATTTTCAACAGTTATTCCAAGTTTCAAACATGCTGTGTGGAGGTTCAAGTGGAGCCCAGTGATATTCCATAGGCTGTTGTGTGCTCCCTGATCTGTGAAGTGCTGGGCAGCCTGTAAAATGCAATCTGACAGCCCTCTGCTTACAACCCTCTACACACACTCTTGGTTGCACACCTTGATGTTTTTGTGCTGGACATCACTGATCTTGTATTTTGGCTATGACTGCTCTGCAACCTACTGGGAAGCCTCTTTCCCTTCATTTTAAAGTCACATCTCATCATAGTGTTTATGTCCAGTCGTGGCATCCTTGTGTTCCTTGAGGGGAAGGGAGGTTTCCTTCACATCAGTTACAGTCCTTACTGCTGTCCTTCAGCATCATCCAGCCTTGTGTCTCCCTCTTGCCCTGGGTTAAGTGGAAAATTAAACCTGTTGTCTTTCCTACAACAAGGATCAACCTAGGTGGGCAATCAGGGCCAATGGAGGAAAAGAATCTTTATTAAGAATTCCAGTGAAGTTCAGTCATGCTGATGTGGAATTCTCCTGAAACACAAATATTTATACAAGTGAAATCAAAGACAAGATTAAGAATGCAAATTCTAGGAGTAATCTTAAAGAGGGATTCGTAATGCTGTTCACATTAGCACGTTGCAATGCACTTTTTCTTCATCGCCACTATTTTGAGAATGGAAACTTTTTACTTGTTTTAGTCAGCAGTTCGTTTTCTGTATTAATTTTTCAATGGGACAACTGGAGGGTAAGTTGCTACTCAGCTGGCTTCATTTCTATCTCAAAGACTCACTTCATTACTTTACCAAATGCTGTGTTCCAAGGCTGTTTGTACTTGAGGTGAACTTTGCAGTATTGGTCTCTGAGTTTATTGCTCTCATGTCACATCTTCTAAGTGTGGGCTTTTTGCTTCCACATTACATCTTCTTGGGGGGATTCTTTCTTTTTCTGAATGAAGCACAGAGGAAGGACTTCTCGTTTGTTTTAGAAAGTGAAGTTTATTTTTCTTCTACACAGGCAGAAAGGGTAAGTTTGTCTTGCAGATGTTCATAGCATGCTTTAGAAGTCACAAGACTTACGGTTACAAGATCTTCTAAGGACTTATTAACCAATAAAACTCTGCCAATAAAGATATTTATTTTTATAATCCAATACTAAGAAATTTCATCTAATCACAGTGTGACCTTTCTCAGCCAATCCTGTTCTAACACATAAACCTATTAAGTCTATTCTTTCCCCTTTGTACCTACTTTATTCTTTCTATATCCTAAACTTTATAGCTAAACTTTTTTTCTACTTAACATGTCTTTGTTTTAAGCTTTAAATCTACATTCTTACTTCTAGCACCTAAGCTTGGAAGCTTTTCCCAAGACCTCAGCTCAAATCCTCTGTTCTTTTCCAGGCTTTGATTTACAGGCCCAATGTTTTGAGAATTTCTTGCATTCTGAATTTCAACAATGGTCCTTTTCCAAACTCTAAACATGATTGTGGTTTTGACTGCTGTGATTTAGAGTTCTTTTTCTACAGACAAACTTGAAGTTATAAAACCCAGAGTAAAGACTCTTAACATCTTAATAAGAAGGAATGCAACACACTCTTTAACAAGTTCCACAGAAGATTTTAAAGAAAAATAAATGCCATGGAAAACTGAATAGAAAATTAAATGAAACCAACAATCCTCAAAGAAGTAGCACTACATTTTCTTTGGAAAGGAGTCTCAAGATAAGTCCCTAACAAAAAATAACCTGCTTCCAATCATTGGCCTTTCCAGAAGACTATGCCAAAACAAATATCCTTTATATCTGTGAATAATTATTATACATAAACCTACAGGTATTTTAATGTTTAGGATTAGGGATTTGGGAACCAGTAGATAAGGTCATTTTAGGGTGAATATCAATCCTTGTACTAGGATATGACTGTTTGGCAACTCTCCCTGGTAACAGAAGCTGAAGTACGATTCCTTGCCTTATGGCCAGGCCAAGAGTATGAAAATATTCCCTGAGCACCTCTCTGACTTTGTATCACATTCAGAGCTTTTAGCAGGGTATATTAATTTTCTTTTTCTTTTAGGGAGCAGTCACAGAGCCTCACCATTCCATATTCTTGAGATAGGACTCAGCACATGGCATTATCTCCTCTGTGTAGCTCTCTTTGCTACCTTGATCTTTCCATCTTCTGACAGCACACTGGGAATGGAAGTAAAGCTTTTTCTTACTCCTCTTTCATCTTCCTGCAAACTCCTCTGCTCATCCCAATCTCACAATTCTCTGTGCCCCCACAGAACAGAGTGACCACCTCTCTGCTTCCCAACCTGTTTTTATCGCCATGTCTTGCTTACAGCTTCTGAGTGTAATAGGAGAAAGGAGACAGAGCCAGCCCAATGCAGGGCTGTCCATCATCCTCACTTCTTGTCTGTACCGTCAGCCTGGAAACTTTTAGAGGCAGGCTTTTTTACTAAAAATATTTTGAAGATTGTTGTGTTTATTCCACATTTTCAATGGAAGGATGGAGGTGGCGTTTGGGTCTTGAAGTTTATTATCACATTTCAAAAGCCCCGCTGATAGTTAGTTATATAATTAGATAATTTTAAAGTTTTAGATATTTAGGAAAGTTTTTCCAATAAATTCCAATAGAGTATTGGAACCTGCTGAGAATTACAATTCTACAAATAAAGGAATATCCTGACAGACACAAAGTACACACTTTTAAAATAAAAAGCAAAATAAGATTCATGGTAATCCAAAGCATTCAGGTCTGGTTTTTCAGATGATTGATTTACAACCACATATTTTTTATTCCTTTTTTCTCAAGAACAATAAATATTCTAAACTAGGGATTTATAATAATTTGCTAGGCCATCTGGAGGGTGGTTTGCCCATGTACAAGACTGACAAACTGCTCGTTTACATAAATAAACCAGTTGAGCAGTAGTCTGTCTAGAAAAATAATGTTTTGTGGTTTTTTTGTTTTACTACCATCAGATCATCCCAGAAAAAAAATACCCCAAAAGTTCAAGAAAGACAAACAACTGTCAAATACAAAGAAATTGTCCAGGTAGAGAAAGAAAGAACAATAATTTAAGAGAAAACTAGTGCTCTTTAGGCAATGAGACCTCTGTTTTTCTGAAACACATTTAAAGGAAGATTTTTTAAGATGGAGTTTGAGTAGAAAAGAAATATGTAAGGGAAAGTTTGAAGAAAAATGAACATTTCTATAGTTATATTTGAGGTTAATACCACAATACATCAGTATGCCACTGTCACTAAATAGCACTCCAGATCTTTTCCTGGCTTTGATCCCAGCAATTAAAGTGATACTAGAATGAAATAGACAGATGATGTGCCAGAATTCTGACTGGCTTTAAAAAGAATGGAATTGTACCCTTTGGTAAATGACAGTGATTGTAATCTCATGAAGAGCCAGAAATCAGAGAGCCTTGTGACATAGCTGAGACCATCTGAACCCTGAGGAAATTTTTAAAGGCAAATTAAAATGTAACATCTAGTACTCCAGCTCTAAGCAAAGTCCCATTGTCCTGGCTATTTGACTTACTAAGAAAGAAAGCTTTCTAATTATGACATATACAGGTTTGTTGGACAAGAAAATTTGGGCAGAATTCTGCATACTTTGGGACCCTTTTTGAATGCCTTCAGCCCTCTGAAAAATAGAAAAAGAATAAGATAGGAACCAAGTCAAGAGTATGTGCATTTCAAGTGAGAACCTGCAGACATTTCTCCCAAGTCCACATAAGATGCAATATCATGAACACTCATGATAATCTTGAATTATGGTCAGTGTTTTTACTTTATATAAATTCTGTTTATAGAAAAGTACAACTCTAATCCTGCACTTGCCATACCCCAAAATCAGACAGTCCATCAGTTTTAATAAGTCATAAAGACCCACTTAACAGCAAAAAAAAGTCAGCCAAAACCTAGCTGGAGTAAGCATAACTGTTCTCTTGCTGGTTTTGTTGTGTCCCACCAGGGATACCAAGCAAGCAGAATCAAGCTGTTGTTGTCATCGTGTCTTTTCCTCACAAGACAGTATCCTTTGAGATAAGAATCTGACAGGTAAAATCACTTAGTAAATCACCATATATCTTCCCTGTTTTTTTTCTTCTATAACCCTCAATTATGAAGTGATGAATGCTTGTATAAGACACAGTACATTCACTTCATTTTCCAAGACTAAATTTAACTCTCTTGGCTTGTAATATTTCACAAAGTCTGACACTTTCTTTTCAGCAAGTAGGTTAATAATCAGACAATAAAGCAATTTTTTTCTTATAAAGATATGATAATATATTGATTTTCCATGGAAATTATAAGTGTCTGAGTGTCTGTAGCATCTCTTCACTGACAGTTAAAAAATAACACTGGGCACATGCCGATTGATTCATTTCAGATTAAATCATATTTATCTCATTTAGATTAGATGAAAAGGGAACTGATGTTGGTTCAGTCCATTACAGAAAAGGAAATTCACAACATGTAAGGTAAGTATGTACTTTAAGAATTTTTTTTATTGTTATTTATAGAAAGATACAATATCACAGTGATTAAATTAATGGTTTCAAGGCAGTGATGAGTAAGTTACATTATACTGCTTAAGTTTTGGAGACTTTTGCAGGTGTTCTCTAAAACCTTGCCCTAATTCATGATATGTTAGCATGCCATGAATCTGATGATTTCTTACTGGAAAAGCCATAAATAAACTAAAGTACTTCTGCCCCCCTGGGTGTTCTGGCTCTCTGCAGAGGTGAAAAGTTCTTCAGGAAGCCATCAGCAGGAGGATAAGAATAATTTCAGGAAGTTCATCCTGGTTACAGAAAAAGAAATCTGAGATCTTGCTTAAAATTGCATAATGCCTTCTGCACACACTGTTTCCCCTAAAGCACACGTCCCCTTCCAAGGGATGACTGACGTGAACAATGTGTCAAGGATATCATTATGTTTAATCTTGACATTCAAATATGATACATGTTTTTCTGATAAATAGTTTTCAGCCTGTAAAATGTCATCTTGCAGGACTCTCCAAACTATTAAGATCAGCAGATATCAGCAAGAAGCCACAAAAAAAAAAAAAAATAAATAAAAGCTATTTGCAAGACAAATTTTATGAGGTTACAACATTTCAAACTTTTTTCATTGACAGTTTTTTATGTTTTTTGAGATGACCACTTGCTGTATCTTTATGTGTGCACAGATCTGTTTTGCTAAATTATCACTTGCTCTGCCCTCGGATTATGGAAATCAAATGGCACCTCTCCATCTGTTGTAAATTGCTATTTGTAGATCTTTGGGTACACCAGCATAATAAGAGCATACAATTATCTCACTTGGTGCGGATTAAGAGTAGTAACTTTCTATCAGTGCCTCCAATAATGATAATGTATGGAATTGTTTATGTTTGAGTCTTCAGCAGTTTGCCCATGTAAGACAGGACCTGCCTTTCACCATTTGTGTGTTCAAGTCATGGGTATTGTTCTTGTTTAATAAGTAAGATTGTGGATGTTCTTACCTAAGTAATTTCTGAATAACTTCAGATGATTTCACTGCCTCAGTTGTTCAGTGAAGCCCTGCTACAAAAACTGCACAGCAGATGCAACCTCTGAGAAAAGCCAACCCTGTGGTCACTTTGTCTGTTCCTACTGGGAGAACAGACTTTGAAAAAGCCATGCCCTGTGATGGGACCTCATCCAGAAATTGTCACAGAGAGGTAAGTTTTCACTCAGCATTAAGAAGTTCTTGAAAACCACCCGGAAGTGAAAGGGGTATGTGTTGTAGTTACTGGATAGAACTCACCATTGGTAAAAAGAGTGAAGAACTCCCTGAAAATTTGTTGCATAGAAACTACTTATTATTATGCGCTGTAGGTAGGTGCTATGTGCAACAGCTATGCAAATGTGTCTGAGAGCAATAGGACAGCCACCCAATGTTTCCAAAGGTTTATAGAGGAATTCCAAGCAGGAAAAAGAAACATCTGTCATCTACAGATCTGAAATTCATATAAGCAAAAAATTTCAGACTCCAAAAAAAAAAAAAATTAGTTACATGGTACTCAGCTAGGAGGTGAAAAAATTTATCATTTTAGATTTAGGACAGTTCTATTGATAGCTTAGAATACATGTTTGAGGAATATTTTCCAAATTCTTTTCCCTAAGTACCAATCATAACCTGTGTATAAAAATGCACAATAGTCTGACTGTCTGCATTTACATGTGCAGTTAATAATTATTAAATCTGTTATTTCAATTTGCAATGGATAAAGGACAAATGATTGTGTATGTTGATAATTCTTCGTCCAAACAGAGGTTTATACGTACATTTTTGGCTAGAAAGCAAGCCAAAATGCAATTAAAGAATTTTAGTGATGCCTGTGCAATTAACAGCTTCTCTGATTATTTTGCTCATGTAAAACATTCTTTTGCATACAATTTTGTATTTGAAACAAGTTGTACAGTAGAGAATACCTGGGACATCCTCAGCTGATATAAATCACAGCAACTTTATTGATTTCTTGACTTTTTTTATGAGCTGAAGTATTAGAAAATTTTTTCTCCCATGTCTGTTGTACAGAGCTGTAGAACTATGCCGATATCTTTACCTGAATTGTTTGTGCAGAAGCTTGCTAGTTTATCTCTAGGTTAGTAGTGGGGACTGTAACTTCTTTACTATTTCCATACGAAGTGAAGAGGACAGGTTTTACTTCAGCCAGAATAATGAATATGAAACGAGAAAATGTAGCTAAAACCCCATGAAAGCTGACACATTTAATTTTCATTTTAAGGGAAATGTAGAGCTGCTTTTGATAGTGCAATCATTTAAGCATGTGCTGAACTTAGAAATTAATCAGACCAGAGAATGTGGCAGAGTTTATATACATGTTTAAGTGCCTCGCTAAATCAGAAACCTCATAGCTTCACCACATGGTTTTTCAAGTAGCAGAATAAATCGAGCTTTCTTTTCTTCAGAAATACATAAAGCTATCTTTGGATTTATATAACTGTATTTATTATTAATATACACTTACTGAATTCTTTATGCAACATTACGCTGTCTAGGTCTGAATTTCCTGTTTTGGATATATATTGTCGCAACACTTGTGACAGCTTTTTGATTACCAGAAAAAATTTATGTAGGAATAATGAAGAGCTGAAGACTAACCATTTTACACCCTATATATATATATATATATATATATACAGATACATGCATACACACACACACACTACTTTTCTTTCCTTTCATTCTCCTCTGTTGTTGTGCTGCTCATCCTAATCATTTATACACCAAGGTAAGGATTCAGTGTAGAGCCAAGCAAGATGATGCAGATTCAGTCTGTAATCAAATCCACACTACCCACTGCTGTTTTATTATTACATGTTATTTCCCCCTTCATTTTCATGCATAATGTAGCTAGAAATGTTAACACATTTTATTTATTTTAATGCGAGATGAGAGTTCAGCAAAAGTTTAGAATTCTCTGCACAAAAGAGTACTTGAAATTACTGAACTTTGTCAGAAGTTGAGGGACTTGATAAGCTTTCTGGAAATAAACACTATCTTCCTTTAGGTGGTAATAATGAAGCATGAAAGTATCAGGATCCGTTTAGCTATCCTGGCAACTGTCCTTTCTTAGTAGGGAATATGTTCTGCTACCCTTTTCAAATTTATGAATAATTTTCTCCTAGACAAAAATTGACAAACCAAGTTGTTTTGGTTTAGGGGATAGGTATTGCTTGAACCTGTGAGTTCAAATGGCTAATGACATTGGCATGGTACTTGAAACAGACCTAGGGCCTGCGGTGATAAACTGTTTCTTTTGTAAACATATTTGTATTTTTGCCAATACACTTTAGCTGGCCCTGCGTATTGCAAGCTATGGTGAGGAAAGATGCCTCAACGAATGAGAATGAACTTGGTAGTGAGGAGACATGTGCTCTTATCACTTTTTGAGATTCAGATGCCTAAAAGCAGTCACCTGCTGCCAGTTCTGATGTCCTGGCCTCCAGCTGTTGATGCAGAAGAGCTCAGGTTTCCTGTGGGTTCTCTGTCATCATTGGCTGCCTGTTTTGGACATAGTAGTGCCTCTACATACATGCATGAGACATCCCAAATCTGTCCCTCAATTGACTTGAGTAATTACTAGAAGTCATACAGGGAGGCCATTGTTTAGTGAACTTGCAAAAGCCAAAAGCATGGTACTGCTAAGAAGTGCTTGAACAACATTAAATACATATTTGGGTGCCCAAAGATTTACCGGCACTTTGGTATACTTGGCTATTGGTAAATACCCAAGTATTCCTTTAAAAATGGAACTTGCTTTGCATGTAGGTATTTGTAAAATGGAAGGAAGCAGAGGCAGAAGCACGGACCCAGGCTAATATCTCTGCAAGGTGGTCTTGAACACCAGCTTAGACTGGTGAGCACTGCTATGTCCCCAAAGTGCATCACAATGCAGTGGGTACATGTTTTTGGCACAGATCACTGGCTGGTGGAAAGTCCTTCTCTCACAAGGAGATGTTGTGAGAGTTAGGCTCTCTAGGAAATAGAGAACAGGAAAAACATTTTCAAAATACACTTTCAAAATTCTTACTTTCTACTGTGTCTCAATTAAAGCAGTTCCAGTAAGGTCCTCAGTTACTTTAGAAATTGTGACTGGAAAGAATATTTTTTCTTCAACATGCAGAGGAGACAGAGATTCCTGGTCTATGCTCATTAATCTCTATTGATACAAGACACAGCTGAGGAATTATTTTCAAATGTTTTGTAATATTTAAAGCAACTTGTATTGAAAAATGTGGTGTTTTTCTTCCTTCATATAAAGAGCAATGTGTTTTGCCTTTGTGACTTTTATCATGGTTGCCCTAGATTTCTGTTATAGAAGTGAAAGGAATGATTCATGTTCTCTCTCTTTAATTTAAGCAACATGATATTTGGCCTTAATTATTCTCTTAAATATGTTAAAAAAGAATATGTTTAGAGTTTGATAAAATTTCATATTATGATAGGCTGAAGCAGCAAAACAAAGCCAGAATTACGTAGAGCATGACCTTTCCTTGTATCATGTCTTCTTGTATAAAAATAAGTCTCATCAGACTGTGATTTAGATGCCAAGCCAAAGGATGGTAACTGTAATTAGAGGCTTAAAATGGCAAGATGAAATATCCTTATGTTAAATCTAAAATGAAGCTTTAAAAAAATCAGGCAAATGTTTGATTTTTTCCCACTTTATTTATACAGTACCCAACCAACTTACTTCTTGTTATTTGTCAGTTCTGCAGCATCTTACATTATAGAAATATCCTCATTAGTAGTATTCTGAGTAGAATAATTGGGGCATTATGATTTTTTATTATCTTCTTTAGAACCAGGCAAATGACTTCTGTGCATTTAAAATGTACAGGGAAAACATACACACACACAAAAAGCATTGTAAGACTTATTTTTATGAGAGGTTTGAAAATCTGGGAGAAACACATCATCTTATTTGCTGCAAGAAGATTTTGAGGGAAAGTAGAGCAGAGAATACAGCTTCATTAATTCTGTGTCGGTACAGATTGTTTTAATTTCATACCATTTCTATGTCGTTGTACACTTTATTATGAACTGGTATCTAGAGGAATTTTTTGGTTGTTGCTCAGTTATTGTGTGGTTTGCAAGGAAGTTGCTGACACAGCATTAACAGTTCAAGCTTAATTAAATTCAAATATGTGAGTAGCATTATTCTAACAATATGGATAGTCATTTCAGGAATGGGTTTAGGCATTTGTCTTGGAGTAAAGCATGACTAATACCTGTAAGCTAGTAGTGGAAAAAATAGAGGTAAAAATCTTTTTGACCATGACTGGAGAGTACAAAAATCCTGTAATCTCAGTAATAGCCCTCTGAAAGAATACTGCAAACACAGTTTAAGATATAAAAAGTTCTCTAACAAGTACAGTGTTTTAGGAATAAATGATGAAATACAAAGATGTAAGGGAAAAGTTTCCAAAAGAACTAGAAATTTTCCAAAGCAGGGATACAAAATCATTTTCCACCTCCCAAAGAGAGAGAGGTGGATTTTCAAACAATACACTGAGATTTAGCCAAGCAATTCTTGCTGACTTTAAAGAGGTGTCACACGGCTACATTTCTGAGCACAACTTGGAAAACCTGCCCCATAATATGATGCAGTAATTGTTAAAAACTTCTAACAAGGAATCTGATTTTATTTTCTTCCTTCACATAAAGAATTGATACAGTTTAGATACTTATTCATGTTATATTTTTCACATGCAAGTGTTTAAAGTGATTTCACTCTGTAAACAGGCCCACTCATCAAATGACATATGCAGTTTTACAAGTTTCCAATCATACTGTGATGGTTCATTTCAGTTGCCCCAGAATTTCCATTTCCTACTTCCCAGCCCCTATCCCAGTCTGCCATCTGAACAAAACACATCCACAGAGAAGATGGGAATAAGATCATTCCTCCCAGCATGGTGTATCCATAGATCCATAGATGCTTCACCCAGTTTCTCCACTTCTCTCCTTCCTAACCACATAATTGGCTTATAAAGGTCAGGGCTAAATTATACATTTTCTGATTTCTCCCTTTCTTATGTCTTCCTTCTCTTTCCCATGCCTTGTCTTCCAATATTATTTTAAAATAAAGCATTTTCCTTGTTGCTTTTTACCTGGAGTATCAGGAAAGTAAAATAGAATTTTACATTATATAAAAGATCACCTGTGGATTGGCTGTAAATGGAAGAAGAAAAGTCTAAAAGAGAAACTCTGTCAGGAGGCTGAGACCAAAAAGGACTTATTAACACAACACTGCTTCCTTTTGAGAAAAACACAGTAAGTTTAAAAACAATCAAATGCTGCCAGTAGCTCTCCCATTATTTCAATCTGTTGAAAAATTATATTCTTATGCAAAATTATTCTGCTTCTTTTCTCGAGTCTGTCACTCTCATGATTATAATTCCCCAAATCAATGTCTGTTATTTATATCCACACTTTACTCCTGCTGAAAAGGCAGAAGCTTCAGATATCTATTCAGTGTTTTCTGGAGAGAGAAAGTGAACTGAAAGAATAAAATCTGGAGTTTTAGTAAGGGGGTTTATTCAAAGTAAAATTAAGGTTCTGTAGATGCTTGATATAATTTCCCTGATATATAAGCAATGTTTTATGGTCAAGAGCAAAGACAAAAGAATGTTGTAAGTGTAATATCTAGTTGAATTTTAATGAGTACATATATATTAGTTTTCAGGATATTTTTCTTGAGAATTTGTAGGGCTATAATTTTCATTTCACCTGGCTGTTGGAGAGCCAGGGTATGTCAGATATGCATGAGTAATTCAACCCAGCTAGACTTATTGAGCAAGTGAAGTTCTGGTGTAACTCAACATCCTGCTATTGTGATACCAAAAATCTTGCCCAAGTGGCTTCAATCCAGCATGCTGTACCTCATACCCACTGTCCTTATTCTTCCATTTCCCTTCTTGCTTTTCTCTTTCATTTGGCACCAGAGGTGGAGTGACAGATAATCACAAGACGAAGTTGCACAGCATCTGCTGGTATTTCACGCCATGAAACTCTCCCCATTGGCCACCAGCCCCAGAATATGTTCTTGTTCACGTGTCTAAGGACTTCTGTAAAACACCAGCTGGTGAATCCAGACTATATTGAGTACCTGATACTGCATTCTGCCCTTCTGCTGGTTGTTATGACTTCAATAAATGGTAGTTTTAGAAAAAGAAAAAAAAAAAGAAACAACCAAACCCAGAGAGAAAAAATTGAAGATAAAGGAAAAAGGATAATAATAAATCAGTCATTAAATTGTTTTCATGAGCTAAAATATCTCTTATAAGTTTTTATATAATTTCAATAATGCAATGCTAAAGACCAAATTCATTTCAGGCAAGTGTGACAGAAGTTTAGAGTAATCTTTATTGCTGTGCAGCAAAGACGAAAAATGGCCTGCTGTGTTATGTTGACCCTAATTCTCGTTTGGATCAGACATGCGCACAGTGCTAAATTTCCTAATGCAGCTGAAGTCTAAATACTTAGGTCCCCTTTCTGGTTTCAGACCTTGGAATCAAACCAACATGGCTGACAATTTCTGTTTTTCAGTTTGTGCTCCAGACATTTGTTATTGCACCTGTGCATTGAGTTTGCATGGCAAGGTTTTAGTTCAGGGAGAGCTACAGAGGTGGTTTCCATAAGAGGATGCTGGAAGCTTTCCCTGTGTCTGGCAGAGCCAGAACAGACCTGCCACTTGCCAAGCTCATTAGTTATGGTGGCAGCACCTCTTAGACAGCAGATTGCTCTGTTAGGAGAGAAAAAAGACATATGACAGAGAGAGAAGAGTGGAAATATGCAAAAGTAGCAACTCTAGACACTAAGGTCAGTGAAGAAGGAGGTGGAGGTGGTGGTCCAGGCGCTGGAGTAGAGATTCCCCTGCAGCTTGTGGTGCAAACCATGGTGAGGGTGCTGTGACCCTGCAGCCCATGGAGATCCAGAGAGGAACAGGAATCCATCTGCAGCCTGTGGAGGATCCCATGCTGCAACATGTGGATGCCTGAAAGAAGGCTGTGACCCTATGGGAAGCTGGCACTAGAGCAAGGTCCTGGCAGGACCTGTGGCCTTTTGGATCAAGAAACCCAGGAACAGGTTTGCTGACAGGATTTGTGACCCTGTCAAGGACCCATGGTGGAGTAGTCTGTTCCTGAAGGACTATGTCCTTTGGGAACAACACAGGCTAGAGCAGTTCATGAAGAGCTGCAGCCCATGGGAAAGGCTCATATCAGAGAATTTGAGGAAATCTCCCTTGAGGAGGAAGGAGTGGCAGAGAAGACATGAGATGGACTGACCACAGCTCCTAATCCCCATCCCTCTGCACTGTTGGAATGGGGGTGGAAAGTTAGAGCATTTGTGAACAAAGTTAAATCCAGGAAGAAGGGATATGGTAAAGTAGTTTCAGTACAGGAAAGATCAATGTGCAGTATATGCTTAAGGACATTAAATTAAATATAAAAGTATTAAGCAAATTACAGTCAAAGATGTGGAAAAGCTCTGGCACTGAGCTGTTACAGTTAAGACTGAATTACAGCCTCCAATGCAACTCTCTGCCATTGTTCCTTCCATTTCTGTATATTTCATCTCTTTGGTGGCAGTGTTCTATGGCTGATTCCTACTCAAGGGCAATTAAAAAAAACCAAAACAAATCAAAAACCAAACCAAACTAAAATAGTACTTTTTCCTCTGAATATAAAGAGATAGCTAAACTCCTACTTTTCCCTTTATAGGAAGAAAAGAAATAGTATTTCTTTTCTTAGCAGCTTTGTAGACAAAACTACCACATGCTGTAAGATTCAATACAACACAGGAAGTGCAAAAGCCCTTCAAATTCCTTTTCCTAAAGAAAATTAATTCTAATCTGCCCCAGTCATGATCCTACTTTTACCTGTGTCTTAGTGCAGTCAGAACAGATCGAGCAGCAGAAGGCTCACAAATTCCTTTCTCAGTCTTAGGCTATTCTGGGATTAAATCACACTGTCTTTATAGAGGTAAACCCTTGTTTCCAGAAATAATTCTTAAGCACTTCAATAGGTCTGCTACATGTGATTAAGGCTTATTGAAACAAATGAGGATTGAGCAATTTTTCTCATAATTGTTTGGTGCTTCAATCCCTTTTTACTTAATATTCAAATCCTTTTCGGGAGTTCTTCCACTTGTGTGCAATATTCTAAACTTTGAATGGCTTGTGCAAGAGGCCACAGGATATTTGGAAGAGATGATGTTTTGGATGCATTCTGTGGCAAATCACTAATTACTTTCAAAGAAACTAAAATTAAAAGTCATAGATATTTGTTTACACAGAACTCTATTGCACTTAGAAGATCTTGTAGCCTCCAGGAAAGCTCTTCAGACTGGTGCACTTGGTTCACCCTCTCTGAAAGAAGAACATGTCTTTCTGCCAAGGACATTGATCTCAGAAATAAATATGCCATGCAGCTTTAACACACTGGTATTCATTTTACTGACAGTAAAACTTAAGGCATGCTTTATCTGTACTTACATCCTTCTCAAAGGGAATTCCAAGTTCTCAGCCTGGAAATTTTTGTTGTTGTTGTTTTGGTGAGAGGGGCTGTGTGATTTTCCTTTATTAATTATCTGTTTTCACGACCACTGTCTGATTTGTATTTTCCTACTTCCTTCTCAAAATTGTTTTGTAGAATGTCATCAAATATATTGCTGAATTCAGTTATACTTTGGTACATTTTTATTATATTCAGAAATCTTGGTTTTATATCTCTGAAGGAGATTAATTTGAACGGACTTTAGGTTTGACAAGTGCTAATGTACTTAAACTATCTATCTACTTTGGTGATCAACTCATCTTTTTTTTAAAACCAAGAGTTTCAGTTTCAAATTTGCCAAGTCTTTTTTCTTCCCCGCACCCCCCCCCAAAAATACATTCAATGTATTCACTTTAAACTTGAAACTACGGCATATAGATTTCAAAACAGCCTTCAGAAGTCATATGTGCCAACTAAAGTACTTTTCATTATATGATCGTGTTTCTAAAGGTTATTACTATCAGTGACTTCTCGTTGATAGGATGACATAAACAATTTATTTTTAAATAATGACATCCTAAATTACAGTAATCTCCAGACTATAAGGCACACCTTAAAGCCTAAAATTTTGATCGAAACCAATAGGTGCGCCTTATAATCTGGTGTGCCTTATACATGGACAAAGTTCAGAAATTTGCCAACCTGGAAGTGAGAGCCGCAATGAGCCATGAGCCGAGCCACGAGCCATGAGAGCTGCGAGAGCCATGCCAGCCGTCACCAGGGGTGGGCAGGAGTGCTGAGGCCCGCGGCATAGGGAGGGTGTCTGGGACTGTGTTTAAAGGCTACGCTGATCCGTGAAATATGTTTGCAAATTGAGCACCTGCCAGCAAACCCCGTGATTCTGTTACTAATTCGTTACTTTGCTGTGTGCGGATCCTCGCTGCAAAAAAAATATGTGCCTTATAGTCCAGTACGCCTTATAAATAGACAAAGTTCAGAAAATTGCCGACAACCTGGAAGTGCACCTTATAGTGTGCCTTATAGTCATGAAATTACTGTACTTTGCAGTTCACATGCTTCCCATATGAGCTACCACAACTGGGTTTTACAGGGCAAAACACAGCAGTCCTGTACTAGGCTTTGTTTGAGGAAGATGCAGTTTCCCTGTGAGCTCGCCCACATACCTCAGGCCCAATTTGGTCCATTTCATGCAGGTAAGAAAAACCAAGGAGTAGAAGAAAACAAACAAAAAAAAGAGATTAGTATGACTGCATATAGTCCTAGCTATCCAGAAGGCAAATCAGCTGGAGATGGAGAGCAGTAGCAGCATGCCAGTTTCTGAACCCGACTGAGTCTGACAACAAATCCCCGCGGGACTGAGGGAGTCTGTCACTGATAATGACACGGAGCTATTGGCAGCAGAGGTAGCTTTAAGGTGCCTCCTACCTTCCTAGTAACAGCAGGTCTATTGCTGAAAGCATTGACAATCTTGCACATTAGCTGTTATGCAAAATTCAGAGTGTAAGTCAGCAACTCCAGCAGTCATGCTAATTTAGTTTGCACTGAGGAGATTCTACACAGTTCTCCATGCACAAGTGTTAGAGTTCTGGGGGTTTTTACATATTGTTAGGACCGATTAAAGTTTTGATTCCTTATTATGATTATCATATGGTACAATAAACTTCTCTCTAAGACAGACGTCACATGTCAGTTGAGAGATTTGGATACAGACAAATCAGTTGTCAAACATGTTAATTGCAATGCTCTCTGAAAATGAATATCTCTATCACGAAAAATTTGAGAATGTAGGCCTGTAAATAGCATTTTTTAGTTTTTGTAGATAAGCCATTTTAATTCAGTTTGGGGTCAGCACAGGAAAGACCTGAGCACTGTCCTATGGCTTATGTCTAACTCCCTAGAAGATCATAAGAACAGAAGCTTTTTTTATTATTTTCTAAATCAATAGATGCTTCTCCCTCCAAAAGGGCTGAATTTGGCTTACCTAATTTATGAAAAATAAATGTATTGGACATAACTTGGTATTTAAATTGCAGTGAAAAAAAAAAAAAAACCAAAACAACAACAAAATCTGATTTTGGCAACTTCAAAGTTCAGCATACAAAAGCACCTACCTAGTTCTGCAAAATAGCTCCAATCAGTCTTTTTTCGTTGAATAGACCAGGATCCCAAGACCATCAAACTCAGAAGGGCAACTTGGAAACTAATCTTGGAGTATAGTACAAGTCACTGAGGTGATCCCACTCCCACTTATACTAACTTCAAGGCCTAAATGAAGTCTTGTTCATGAGCACCAGGTGCACTGGACTTGATCATAAAGACAAATTGTAAGGATCAGCATTACCTTAAACACTACCATGAATAAGTGGCTTGTCCAGTTAAGAAAGCCCATGGAAATTGTGTGCTTCAGAAACAAAAAAAGAAAAAATAAACACAACTAGAGTAAGAGAGGATAGCAAATACTTATATCCTGGGTGAGCAGAAGCTGGATGTTGCTAATATTTTAAATTAATTTCTTCCTGCCTCAGCCTGACACAAGATTTAAACCTCACTTAATCTAAGGGAGGGTGAGACAAAGGAGAAAATGGTAACCAAAATATCAGAAGGAATAGGAAATACAAAAAAAATAAATTACAGTAATTTCACAATTATAAGATGCACCTGAATATAAGCCGCACTTTTTTTTTTTTTTACTTTTTTTTTTTTTTTTTTTTTTTTTTTTTTTTTTTTTTTTTTTTTTTTTTTTGTTAAGGAGGATTCATGTGTAACAAAGTAACAAATTAGTAACAGAATCGCTGCCACCTGGGTTTGGTGCGAGGTGCTGAAGTTGCAACAGTTTTCATAGACCAGCGAAGCCTTTAAAGGCAGCACCAGGTGCCCTCCCAGCTGGCTCTCACTTCGGGTTGGCATTTCACTGGGATTGGTCCATAGATAAGCCGCACCTGAATATAAGCTGCACTACTGGGGTAGGCTGGATTTTTCAATGAAAAAGGTGTGGCTTATAATTGTGAAATTACTGTAATAGATATAGATAAATATGTGAATGCTGTAGTTGCCCAGTGCAAATGCATAAGTGTGTTGACCAAACTGCTATGCATAAATTTCTTTAAGGATTTTATAGAAATATGTTTAATTCTTCTATAAATCTGTCAATGAAATAAAAAATAAATAATCCTAGACTGTGAAAAAACAGTCTCTAAAATATTAGTAGATATTCAGGGAGAAGATCTGAAATTATTCATCTTCCTTCTTTTGTCTGCTCTCCACTCAGCAGTCCTCCTTCTTCAAACTGCTGGGTGAAAGCCTGTGGCTCAGTTCCTCCTGCTCCTAAACCTCTTTCCAGCAGTCTGCACCACAGAAATCACATTCTTTTAATGGCACACTTTTAATAACCTTTCTAGAAGAATTGACAAGAACTGTATTAGAACAAGGGCAATCACCTGATTCAGTTTCTGCAAAACCACATTGAAAATCCTAGAGGGAGTTTCACATGCAATTGTGCCACAGCACATGCAAGTGGCTCATTTTCCCTCAATTCCTCTCTGCAGTACAGCTGAGGAGGCAGGAAATAAACCCTTCCCTGTAGTTGCATGGTAACTGGCTGTAGCTGTGACGTGACATGAAAGCCTCCAACACCTCAATCTTGCTAAAACCTGAGATACTGCTGTGAACCTGAAGATAATTCTGCTGTTTGGATAGGGTGAATCAGCCTCACAGTGTAAATGTTGCTGTTTAATGAAAGCTTACACATCTCTAAGCATGTTCAACTCCAGGACTGAATACAGTGATGAAAAAGTAGGCTTCCCATGTAATTACTGCTTTGCAGTGTGATGTAGCCTGCCTTCTGTTCCCTGTCTAAAGTAGGCTATTCTTTCTGCAAAATATAATTTCAACTGCTGTTATGATTTTTTGGCATATTCACAGGACTTTCTGTGAATAATATGACATCGATGAAGTTATTTATGCAAGTTGCCCATCTTAACTCAAAATACCCTGGCACCCATTCCTATACCAAAGCTCCCAATCAATATGTGAACAGGCTGAGTGCCATCTGAAAACACAGACATGAATGTAGGCAGCCAACACATCCTTTTTATGATCATATGGGTGCTTGGGGCAGGAGTGCCAGCAGACAGTCTAGCAGAGTGCTACTTAGACTCAGAAATACAGTCATTCTCTATTGAATTTAAACTTTTCCATTTTAAGTTATACTTGACTATTCTTAAGTCTCTTTTAAAAATATCAATGTGCTGAATAGCACATCTTATTTGTTATACTGCACAGATTTTTCCTAGAAGAAAATATTTTCCAAGAGAGAAGTTCTTATAGTAAATATTTTTCTTCTTGGTCAAGATTTTCAAATGTAAAAAGTTTCAAGCAGTTTTTAAATAGTCCTGAAGAAAATGTCAGTGGGTCCCTGCTATGTGTGATATGACACAGGAAATACTGTATTCATTCTGACTTGGTGTCAGATCACATCAGGAGCACAAGCAAGCCCTGTTACAGATAAATGTGGAATTTCTTACTCCGTGCAGGCTAAACCTATTTCTGGCCTCTTCTGAGCTGGAGATGATTAGAAAGGATTAGGTCTTGACACAGTAGTCTGACCTCCTTCTCATAGGGTATTACACTGACTCTTTGTACCAAAGTAAAATTCTCAATTGCTCTTTGAATCTATTTCATCTCTAGGACAAAACGACTTTGTGTGTAATGAGTTCCTTGGTTTGGCTGCACCCATGCTGGGTGATAAATTATTTTCCCTTGGTTTTAAATTTTGAATATTCTATTTTTCATGCATTAGGAAACAAAGACTTATCTGACTTAAAATATTCTGAAAGTTGTTTCAGTTCTACCCAGTTATTCTTCTATTCTTCTTCTGTTCTTCAGTTATTCCTATTTGCTTCTTTATTATGCATACTTTATACATTATTCCAGACAAGAATAGCAGAAAACCTACATCTAATATAGTTATATTCTTCAGACTACTGATAGTTCTGTTCCTTATCAGCTTAGCACAATACTTGTTCTGCACCTGGAATTGCATGGTGAATAGAGGTCTCCAATATATTGACTACAATGGCATACAAGATCATTGAGGTTAATGCAAAATCCTTTTAACTGCATAAATGTTTAATTCCCCTTCCCCTCTTTCCTCAGACACTTAATATTACACGTATATACTGGTACCAAAATCCATTTTGTCATTGTTGCAACATGTTTGAGTCTTTGTTAACCAATGACTACTATCCCTCACAACATGGAACACCTTGGAAATCAAAAGAAACTCTGGTATCTGTGTCTCTTTTACACAGGGGAACATGCTTTGCCTGTAGGAAAATATTCAAAGTTCCAGAGAACATGGAGGAGAGGCACAATATTTCTTCTCAAAACAATGCAATCCAATCTGTCATCTCACACAGGCATTCTGTTATACTGGTCTATGTTCCTGTATCAGCCAGGTAAAGGTATAACAATTCATTTTCTCATGAACTTCAATGAATAAGAGGAATTATGAAAATATTTCAAAAAAACACCATTTGCTATCTGTTAGGGCTTTGGAGCAGAAACTTTGATTAGATACTTCAAATTTTGGATAAAAAAAAAGCCATTTTTGTTCATCTGTTCCAGAGCTCTGAATATATTAACTCCAGGAATGGTAGTTAATTGCTGCTGGTTGAGATATGTGTAAAAATTATTCTTTTGACACTTGTTCTTGTTTCTCATTATTTTTCTTTAAAAAAATACTTAAAAAGGAAAGGACAAGAAAACCACTGCTTCTCAGCAATATGCCTGGTTGCTGCTTGATTGAATATTCTATTGGGCCAGTCTATTCTTTTAAAAGCTTTCTATTTCTGTTATACCATAAAGTATGAAACAGTCAATTGAATGCTATATAGAGATTTTGGAATTAGAATTTAAAATACTTAACTTTGGAACAAACTTCTAAGTTTAAGAAATTCCAGGACCTACCTATAAATGTCCTGAGTAATGGGATTCACTTTTCTCACAATATAAAAACCAGTAATAATATATGCATATTGAATATGTGAATATATGCATATACAGGTTTGTGAAAGTTTAAGGGTCTAAGGTCTAATTTTGTCATTTAGCTTTCATAATGTTGGTGTCAAAAGAAGAAGATATCTCATAACTTCATTAAACTAACTCATTATTATTTGAAATATTTATAAAAGTTAAATAAATTATAAAATATTACTGTAGTGCCTAAAGTTAATTTGCTAGATAAAATTTGGTCACTTGTTTTTTTACTGAACCATACAATATTGCAACTGACTGTACCTGAAATCTGTCAGCCTTCTGTATTCTTAAAATTGAAGTCTTTTTTAGGATGATAAATGCGAAAAAGCTGTTCTTTAACTGTTCTGTCATCATTTTACAATTGAGGAAAAGTAACTCTGTTATAAGATTAATTCTGCTTCTTTTTATGTGGATGTGAAGGTAGGAAAAACGCCTGTGAAATTCTTAAGAAAGGAACTGCTATATATTTTTTTTTTTAAATGCAAAACAATTTCCTTTTGATTCTTATTGAAATTTTTGTATCAACATTAACAGGAACTAATATATTAAACCAAGTAATTCTAGTAATTTTTTTTATGAAAACATGTCCCTTTCCTGGAATTTTCCAGCTTTGTGGACCTAAAGCTCTGAGAAAGTTTTGGGAATCCTGGGGTGGAGGGGGGGACACAGGGTGTATGAAAGGATATAGAATAAGGGGTATCACTGTGTTAAATTCTGCAATGAAATGAACATTTTAAATGATCCTCACTTCTAACCATGCTGGAGAGGGAGAATGTAGGTGGGAGAGTAAAAGGTACAGTAATTTCAAGACTATAAGGCGCACTGGACTATAAGGCACACTTTTTTTTTGCAGCGAGGATCCACGCGCAACAAAGTAACGAATTAGTAATGGATCATGGGGTTTGCAAACAGTTTTCATGGATCGGCATAGCTTTTAAACACAGCCCCAGGCATTCCCGCCCGCCCCCGGTGCCAGCTGCTGCAGCTCTTGCAGCGCGCAGCTTGGCCACCAGTGCTCACAGCTTGCACTTCCAGTTGGCAAATTTCCAAACTTTGTCCATATAGAAGGAGCACCGGATTATAAGGCGCACATCCAGGTTTCAATCAAAATTTTAGTCAAAAGGGTGCGCCTTATAGGCGTGAAATTACTGTAACTTTCTCCTGTTTGGAATGTATGAGTTGTCCCTGCATCCTTAACTCACTGAGCAAGATGGCATGCTGGAGTAAAAACAGTTTCTCCTGCCAATACCAGCAGCCCCACCTTTGCTAGTAGCCCACCTTGTTGTTTCATAAAGCATCTTAACTGCCACATTGCTAACAAGCTGTCCTGGCTGCAAGAACTGAGCCACAAATGCCTTCTGTCACTTCAATGTATTCCAGGTCCTTCCTTCTCCACGGCCACCCCAGCCTCAGGCAGGCTGCAATAAATATCCATGAGCAAATGCCATGACTGTTTATGTGACATCCAGAATTGATAGCTTCAGGGGAGGGTTTTGTGCCTGGAAAGAGCTTGCAGCTTTGGGCCCCAGCTGGTGGAACTAAATGCTGAAATGCTGTGAAGGGTGACTTATTCCCAGTCAGGCAGCTATTTGGTGTCTCCAAGGCTTCTAACACATGAGCAAATCTTGTTGCAGTGGTTTAAGACATTGTCATTCCCAACTGTCAGCTCGGCTGCTCTGCATTTGCTATAGGCAAAGAATCAGTCCTTCTAATTTTTAGCCTAGCATCTTTCTCAAACTCAGTTTCAGTGGAAAAGTAAACTAAAATACTGTATTTCTTACCAGGGAGTCAGAAGTGCAAGCATCTACAGCCTTCTCCGAAGCAAGACCTCTCCTGACTTAACCTTAACAGCTTGAGATCAAAGGAGTCTCAAAATCTAGTTTTGTCACTCTTTCTATCGCATTCATGCCATTTTTATTATTAAAAATTATCCCATGTACCTTCATTCATCCCAAACATGAAAGATAAAACCAATAGTATTAAAGAGAATTCAAATTGTTTGCAATATCTTATTTTAAAACGTATTTTGCCATGCTTGGAAATGTTTGATCTGAAATTCTTCACAATCTAAGCCTGCATTTTCTTGGAATTTTTTTAAAATTAAGATTACTCTATTTTCCTGAAAAATGAGACAAAAGAAATATTTTGTTTGAAAGTGTTACAGAAGAGGTTAGTTCTGTCAGCACAAGCATTCTCTTAGGACACCCATTTTAGGGCAGGGAAAGAAATGCAACAAGAAGTGGGTAATTGTAAACCAGCGTGTCTTCTTCTGGGCCCAGGAAAGTAATATTAAAAAAATTAAGATCTTTGTGTGGGTTTGCTTGAGTCAAACAGCTGAATATACTGAAGTCATCCTTTCTGCATATCACCATACCTTCAATTTTCTGCTGTTGATTGCTCACCAAAACTTCTGGGCTTCCCTCAGCAGTTTACAGCCCTTATTTTGGGCAGTACTATGCAGAGACCTTCACAAAATGTCTTATTTTGTGATAGGTGGCTGGAACTGGATGACCTCTAAGGTGTCTTCCCACCCAACCTTTCTATGATATCATAGCCTCAGGCTGTGGGGATAAAGATGGTTTTAAAAATAGCTGAAATACATCACTCAGTACACACAAAGATTTTCAAGAAAGAAGAAACATGCATGGCCCCAAGGAGTCTGCAAGACTGAATCACTGGTACCCAAAAAAGTGTAAAATCATGGACCCATGGATACAGATAGGTGCGTGCTCTCCCGGTGGTATGGAAGAAATTTCTGGACCAAATAAATTTCTGGACAAAAACAAAACACACTGATTGTTCAATTTAGCTGCCTTTTGAGTCTCTGTAAATTTTTGTCCTCTGCTATTGTCCTCTTCTATTCAATGAGTACTCTACTTGAACAGTGTGCTGTTTGAAGGATAGATTTTCCTTTGCTTTGACCCTTTCACCTGCTAATTTCTTGAAATGGCTCTTAGTTTTGTATAATGAGAAGCAATGTCATCCATATTTTTGTGCTCTCCAAGCTGCTCCTGATACTGCAGATATCTCTCATAGTTCACTTCAGATATGTTTGTTGTAACTGAGGAATCCCACTCTATACAATCTCTCCCCACCTTGTAATTCTTCTGCTCTTGACTTTACTGTTTGTATAACAACCTTTCCTGGGATGGGACAGGGAGAGGGGAATAAAAAACCAATTCAATATGAAAGTACATCACCTGTTCACAATGTCATTTCTAAATTGTCTGTTCTTCTCTCTTTTCTTCTCTTGTTGTTTTACCCAACATTGATAATTTGGAGGGCTTTTTTGTTTTGTTTTGTTTCTGTTTTTTGTTTTGTTTTGTGTGTTTAATTTTGGTGTGTTTTTCTTTTGTTTGTTTAGGGTTTTTTGTTTCATTTTTTCTTTTGTTACTGTGATTTAGTTCTTACCTGAAATTTTGAACTGATAGAGTTAATCTTAAGGTTCTTCTCTGAGGTTGGCAGCCAACCTAGAGATGGCCATTTAAGTATGGTTAAAAGTACTTTTCCTCGTCTACGATGCTTTAACTTTATAGTAAATAAATATCAGCCATTCTGCATTGCTTAGCTACTCAACAACTTAGCAACAACTGGTATTTCTTGTCAGCTGTATTTTAATTTTACTGTGTGAATAATTTGATATAATGACAACAAAACTTATCTCTTTTCTATCAAGTCCCTCTTATGAAATTCTTATAGATAAGGCCGTGCAGCAGTTTCCTGAGCTACTACTTTTTCAGAAAATGAGAAGATGTAGAGTGAATGAGAGACCTAGTCAAGAAGAAAAGGAAATCTCAGGTGTCATAGTACATGTACATTTAGGGAAGAACATCTGCTTGACTTTGCCTGACACTTGATGGTTTTCTTTCAAGGTAGCAGCTGTGGAAAGACGTTAATCTTGTATAGACTGAGTTACTGACAGTAAATATATATATAGATATATATATATAATTTTATGTAACAGCAAAGTCAGTTGTGTTTTTACAGACTGAGCATCTAAGGATTTCTCTGTTTCCGTTGGGGAGCCTGCTTACTCACTGGCTCTTGAAGCATTGCTGTGTCACTACTATTTGCAGGAAAACTGTTGATGCTTGGAATCAAAAGGCCGGGTTTCCCCTTCCCCCACATGTGAAGAAAACAGTATGATGAAAAGAATAAACTCTTTTTTGTCTGTGCAATCTGATCACTGCTCTACTCCATGCTGGAAAGGTCGAGGGAGTATTTGTGAATTCTTGTGCTATCATTTAAAATAAATATTGTGATTCATGAAGTTACATTCAAAGTAATTTCCATGCAGCATAGAATTAGTTAAAAAGCAGTATATTCATAATCCATTTGAAGATTCGTATTTCATCTTCTTTAGTGTATTTATTCATAGTGATAAGAAATGTTTCAATTACAGGAATTTTTCAGCCTTGGCTATTTCACTTGAGATACATTAGGTTTGTTTCCAGCACTTCAACATATCTGATAATGAATCTATCCTTGCAATCAGAATTGCAGGACTCTATATTTTCTTTTTGTTTCCATTATTTAAGGATGAAGAATTTTCTAAAATTACCAGAGGAAACCAAGGGCAGCATGTGTCACATGCTTCTATTTTGCTTATCACCGCATGCCACTGACAAAGCTCAAACACTTGATGCAATATTTGAAAAGGGAGTTAGGTCCAAAAGCTGTCTTTAGCTAAGGGAATACACCTTTCTTGGAGTCTGCACCAACACACTGCTTCAGGCAGAGGCATGACCACAGCAGCTGGTGTGTGTGTGGCTGCCCACAGTGTTTGCCAGCTCACTTCTGGCACAGGTTTGGCCTGGGTCAACTGGCAACATTTGGACATGCCTGGAGCATGGCAGAGGGAAAGGAATTGTCTCCACAGCCCACCTGGGTGAGGGAACATCAGAAATGCATCTGATGTGCTGCACCAGCTGTGACTCACCAGCACAGTGCTGGATTCTCCCGATTCTCCTGGTTACTGAAACTCCCCAGGGATGACTCCCCACTGCTTCAGTCTCAGCTGGAGTTCAAGATGTCCCTTATGTGCCTGCGAATATTTGCAAACAGGCTTTTGTTTTCACGCTCACCCTTTTAAGAGGTGAGAAAAATCTCTTGAAAAACAACACATAACCTTTAATGAAAGACATTTTACATTGTTCGGCTGGTCCTGCTTTTCATACTCTTGCTAATGCAAATATCACACTTTGTACTCTGCAAGATTACTGCAGTCATATAAGTACAGAAATACAAGAGAAATGCCATCTGTGATGCTGAGAATCGAAATGTACAGTGTTTATTCAGCTATGAAGAGTTTATTTTGCAAATACGCATCTGAATATTTGTAGAATAAAGTATGTGCAGAGTGTTTCATTTTGCCAGAATTATGTTGCATATCCAATGCCCTCCCCCTCACTTCCCTGTTTTTTTCATTCTTAAAGACACAGAATGGGACAGTTTTGACTTCCAAATGGAGGCCATTTCTCTTCTTAAAACATTTCCAGGGCTGTGGATTCCTTCAGACATTCTTTCTCATCCATATGTGCTTTCCAAACTAGAAGACCTCAAGGATTTCCGAACTCTTTTTTTTTTTGCCGCTTCTTTTTTATGCTGGATCAGATGTGCTTCTGCAAAGGAATTGAGGTGTTGTACTGCAGTAACAGGGAGGTTTACTACCTGTATCAAAACCATGAATAATCTGTAACAAACATAAAGATTAAAAACTAAATCTGGAAATCCAATAAATTTTTCATCTTTCCTTGGCAAAACATTTCTTCTTGAAGGTACACCTCTGGTAAACTGGGATAACAAAATTTCCTAGAACACAGTCTGTTATTAGAAAAGCATTTAGAAACATTTTTCCTTTACTACTTTCTAGGACTTGGGAGTTGGGTTTTTTGGAGGGGGAAGGGGAGAAAGGGTGGAGCATCTTATGTCTGTCCTCCCTACAAGTCAGAGGAAGCAGAAATCCAGCGCTATATAGGCAGTTCAACAGTTTGATGAGTTTGGCCTAGAGACCAGAAGTAACGATTTTGGCTGTATTTTTGTTAGGCACCCAAACAAAGAACCTGGAAAATTACTGAGAATCCTTTATTATTTTACGGGGTTTACAGATTCTCACGGTTGAGACATCAGAATATTTCTGTTTAGGGTAAAGATTTATATCAGATCATACTGAACCTTGGTGTGAAGGGTCTTTCCTTTGGTATTTCATAAGAATGACAAAGTGAACACAAACTCAGATAGCTTTAAATGAATAAGCATAATATCAAGAAATTTTAGGAAGATCAACAGGGTTTTGAAATTGGTGCTGCAGATTTCATTTTTTTTCTACATAGATAAAATTTCATCTTTTTGACCTGAGCAATGATTCTTTCCAGGGATTAAATAGGTTTTACATGGGGATTTTGTACAGAAATTATTTTCTAAATTAGCTGAATTTCAATATACATCTCTCTTTCTGTTTCTAGCTTGGGAAGTCTGAGGCTATAGTGATGTGAAATTGCTGGTATTTTATAATTCCCAAAAACGGTTGTTTCAGACAATCTGTTTTCTGACTTCTTTACAGTTCACTCTTTCCACTTTATGTGGTAATAGTTTTCAGCAGTTTTGTCACTGTCAATTCTGGAGACCTAGGACAGTCTTGTCTTTAGCCCTGAACTGCTCATTTTTCAGCTAAGCATTCTAGAATGTGTCACCCTTGCCTCTATCTGTTAATTAATTATATGCTAATGAGATGCCTTTCTTTTATTCTTTTGGAAACAGCTCATCCACATAATTTCTAATTTACTTATCTCCAAGTATATTGCAAAAGTGCTGGGAAATATGCTACAGGATCATTCAAAAAGAAAGTAAAAAAAGTACACCAGACAAAATAAAATTCTGGATAAAAACCCCAAGAAATTTAAGTGTTAAAACTGGGGTAAAATGCAAGATTTTGTGTGTCAAGATGCAAGTACTTTTGTTCTGCTTTGCTATCAATTTTTTTAGCTCCATGGGTACTGCTTAGTTTTTTCTTTGACCCATGTTTATGCTTTTAACACTTTAACCCATTTTGTGACAAATTCAAAAATGCTGTAGTTTCTGCTTTTTTCTACTCACAGCAGGAAAATGGTAGTTCAGTAATTTTATGGCTCCCTGACTGTTAATTCAAGGAAAACCCCAATGTTTCATATGCTGAAGAGCTTTGGGGCATTGCCCTTTTTTTTCTCAGAGTGGGGAAAATGAATCATTAACATAAATATACTTTTATTTAAGTCCCATTTGAGTTTGATACTGATATTTAAATGATTTATTTTGTATCTAAGCAAACTGAAACAGGGCAAAACAAAAAAATAATTTGCCTCTTTTGTGTCAGGCCTTATAAAGGTAAAAGTTGCAATGAGCTTTTTGTCCTAAATGGCATCCAGATCTGAAAATATAATGCCAAATCATACAAATGAAAAAGGAGAAAGTGAACAGAGCTTGTGGTGTTGTATTTCCTGCCTACTGTCTAGAACTAGTTGACTTTGGATTTTGAAACACCAGGAATTCATGTCTTTCAGTAGACTTTCTCCTTAGAGTGAAAGAGAAACCCACAGAGAGTTGGGACTTTGTGCATCAAAACACAATACTTATTTAGGACTGACAGCAAAAGCTCTAACTGGTCCCAAGTTTGACCTGAAGTAGGAGAAAAATCTACTGAGAAACAGATGGAAGATGGGAAAACAATATTCCTGTGGTTCAGAGGAGGAACACTGGTAATATTAACTCCAGATTAAGTAGGGAGATGAATCAGTTCCTGATGGACAAAAAGCATTGGTGGAGCAACAGATCAGAATCTCTGAATTCTTGCAAAAGCCAGAGGACAGAGAAGATGTTGCTGTTTTAATGGCTGATCAATGGAACATAGATGGTTCTGATTTCTGAAAAGTTGGATATGTTTTCTTTCTTGCAGATTTTATTCCTCAAATCAAGAGAACCATGTGCTAAATAGAGCTGGAGGGAACACCTCCCATCTAGAAACCTAGAGTTCCATTTGAATTCTAGTTTAGAAAGAAGATAACCTTTGAACTGCCCTTTGAACTGCACAACCTAGAGTTCCTGACTACCACATCCAGAGATGGAGGACGATAGAAACAAAACCCTTGCTTCCTCTCTAGCACAACATGTTGCTAAAATGCAGGGATACCAACAGTCACAGTTACTGGATTTATTTAATCTTGAAGACAAACTCAATGTTCATGCAATAGCACAATAAACAAATAGTGTTATTTTTATATATTAGAGTCACCAAAGTTTTCTTACAGCTAAAATCAATTCAGATTCTTGGTATATTCTTGAGGAATTCACTAAAAATTTGCTTCTTGTGCAATATTCTCAGATAAGGCTTGCAACTCTCTAAGGGGAAATGTGTGAGAGATGTCTTCGTTAATTTTCATTGTGGAGATTTGCAATCAAAGTTAGGCATTAATCTGATACATGGAGTTCATATGAATCAGTTCTTTTAAAAACTGTAAATTTATACTGATGAGATAAAATTAATTCTATAAAAGTCAGATATAAGCATTTCACCTGCTGAGAACAAAAGATTAATCCTCCTTATTTCTTTTCTTGCAATTTAAATCAGGAGGTAATAGGCTTTCACTTTTTAGATCTTGTTCAAGGAAAAAAAATATGGAAAGAAATTAGATTTTTTTTCCCTCAATTTGGAAGCCAAAGACTATCCTGCATATTCACAAATCAGTCAAGTTCTCCCTTTATAATTGTATTTCTTTTTAGTCTGCCCTTGATAATATTGTTTGGACAGGGTAAAATGAGGTATGGCAGAAAAAAAGAATAGCACAAATAATGCAGTACCTGTTCTATTCAATCTTTTTAAACTTTTTAAATGGGAATTATGAGGATACTAATCCTCTGTCATGTAACAGCTGGGTCACATGGAGGGTAAAATCAGTAACTGTTAAACTACATGTGTAAGCTCACTTAAACAGTGTACACTGGGACCCACAGAATTCAGCTCAGAAAATGGGATATTATTGTAAAATACAATACAGAGAAAAAATAATGAAGATGCTTAAGGATGATGTTCTGCTAGGAAAGAACATTAGTTTGACATGCTGTTTTAGCTTAATTTAGTGCTCCAAGGAACAAAGAAATTGTCTTGTCTTTGTTACATTGCCTAGATGATCTGGACAAACTGAATAAAAATCACTTGAGTATCAACAGGACAGCATAAAGGGAAAATGGATGTCTAAATTAATATGAGTGAATGAAAGTATTTTTACCCGGACCAAAGAGCTCTTTGAGAAGCTAGGCTTCTTCTCACATGTCTGGCTGCTTAGGTGATAGTCTAAGGATATTTATTTCATTTAACTTTATCCACTTTAGGACACAGAAATTACAGGAAAAATAGCTTATTCCAGCTTTAAAAAAGGTGAAGAGTGGTTATTTCTTGTCTTACAAGGGAAACCAAGATTTCCAAGCCAGCTAAGGGATCCTTCACCAAGCGCTTATTCATTCCCACATTTGACCACATGGAGTTCCCACACTGGATGTCCTGTGACTGAGAGGCCTGGGTTAGCAGGCAGCTTGAATTGTGTTTGGCACTGGCAGCAGTAGCTAATTCAGCAACAGATCCAAACTGATGCTCGTGGCTTTTCCACAACAGCTTTGGTGGCTGCTCCTGATCTCATGTCCAAAGAGAGACTCCCTCACCCTGAGTGTAGGAAAGCATTTAAAGGAAGAACCAAATTTTTAGACACCCATAACATTAGCCTTATATTGCAGGTTTGCTCCACCTTGCTTGTTGAACCTGTGCTGCCCTGCAGCCACAGGCACAGACGTGGATTAAAGGACAAACATTGGCTACGTGGCATAGAGATGGAAGTATCCAGGCAAGGATCCTGTGACTTGAGGGAAGGCCTCTCTTTCTGGGGTTGTGTAAGAAATTTGCATTAAAAAGTTATTGTAAAACATGAGTCATTGAATGAAATTCATGTCTGGGAAGCAGAAAATATGTGCGAGAATCCCAAATAATCCAGGGATTAAAACCCATCCTGTTTGAGTGCACATCCTGTCTAGGTGCTTTAACCACTGTATGGAAAAAAGGGCAACCATCCTCTGGTCATATATAAAATGACTCTGAGGCATTCCTTTGTAAAAGGAAGTACAAGAGGGGTGACTGAATAATTGATTTCTAATTACAAATCTACTCATGCATAGGAATCTGAGGTGGATGTATAGGCAACCAAGGTATAGATCTAAGAAAGATAATTAATTTTAAGTATACACCCCTTTATGGCTTATGCTACCAATCAAACTACTTGTTTTTCAGGCAGTTGTCAGTCTCAGGCAGTCTCTGGGGCCAGTATTTTTCCTATTCTTATAAAATGAACTGAGGCATCTAAACAAAATTCTGTTGGATTTTTTCCCCCATCTGGTCTCTTTCCTTCTGTTTCATTAATTTATAAAATTTCCTTCTCTTCCTGTCAGGTGCTTTGTTCTGTGAGAGACTTGCAGCAGAGAATTAGTGTCATAGAATGTGTGATGAATTAATGTTGATCTGCTACTACAATGGTATTTTCAACATAAACTCTGTGACAGCTCTGTATAATGCAAGACAGGAGTCTGAAATAACTGTGAAATCCTCTAGCAATTTAAGGGTCACATAAGCTGCAAAAAATATGCTAATGTAAAACAGTGGTACTGCATACAACGAAATATTGCCAAATAGGAGAGAACAGCTCTTAAGATGCTGAACAGAATTTGTGATCTGCATCAAATAATGGTGCAGTATGAATGAAAAGTACATGAACTCTGTACACAGTAGCCTTGAACAGAGAGTGCAGTTTTTTGGCAGATACTCATCTGATCATAAGTCATACTTATCAAGCTCACAAGGGCACTGTCCAAAAGAATTAATGCACTCCTGTCATGATTCAGGAGAAAATTGAGTAAGAAGTGCAAAGATGACTTTACATCTGTGTTTGGTATAGGTATGACTGAACCCACCTCTGGTGTATGATACTGCTGTCATCAGTTCAGGTCTGGTGTCTCCAGGTCAGGACGCATGTTAATACATCTGAGTGGGGGCAGAGCAGGCTGTAATTAGAAGCCTGGAAATGTGCTGCACAGTAAAATGCTTGAGAAGTTGCCAAAGGGAAGGTTAATGTGGTACTTGACCAAAGCTGATGAATACTGAAGTAGAGGAGTGAAACTTATGCATGTACCTGAGCCTAGGAGACAAATAAAACTTGTTCCAGTGGCTCAAACTACAGTTCTCAAGTTGGATTTTGAAAACATTTTGGGGACTGGAATGACTGGGACTCTGACAAGCTGAAAAGGTAATGTGAGGAGAAGGAGGTATCTAAAACTAGAAAGAGTCCACTGGTGGAGAAATGGGCTCTCAGGTTTAAATTCTTTAGATTTCTAGCAGTCTCCCTATATTAAGTAGCATGTTATCCTACATTAAGCCAAGTCAATGCTTCTGTGGATGTGAAGAGTTTGCACTTTGAGAAATCTGACTGCAAAGGCTGACAAGAGAAGGTGATGGCACAGATATCTTTTGGCCTTCTAACTTATGTACTGCCTTCCTCTTGCTGGCTCATGAAATACTTAAATTTTTATTTGTATAGTGATTATTCAATTATTCAATTAATAAAAATGCAACACTGGAGAATAAAATTGAAGTTATTTTTGAGAGCTTTCTTCCGTAACTTTGGAATCCACTGAGTTATTAATTTAATTATCACTTTAAAAGGGTGTTTTATAATCCTATGGATTTCTGATTATAAAGCAGAAACTGGTAAGTTTACCTGCTTCCTACCCAAAAGTTAATCTCTTCTCAAGTTGCATTGCAACATTGGACAATTTCTCAGCTGCCCTCTGCAAGATTTTATAAATCCTGAGAGATTTTTCCAAATCAAAACCTGCACCAAGGGCCTAAATCAGTATTGCAGGCATGTCAATACATAACTTTAACTTCAAAATGCTTAGAAACTCACAGTGGCCTCAGTCTAAGCTCTCATTACTTTGCTGAGTGTTTTAGAATAAGGTCACTTTCAGATTCAGTGATACTGAAGAAGCCCTGTTTGTATCTTCAAATCCTAAATATTTTGGATCAGTTCTTATTCATCATATCTCATTCATGTAATCACAACTCCTTGGAAGGTTTTGGCCAATAGTTTCATTTTTTTTTGGTTTTGGGAGGTTTTTGGTTTTAATGTCACAATAAAATATTAGATTTTAATTAAAAAAAAAAAAAGTCTTTGTATTGTAAAATGATAGAGAAGCCAAAAGAATAATTGACTGTGAAAGTAGCTACAAAGTAGGTCATATGGCCAAAAGCAAATTTTCTGTTCTGCTGTCATATTCTTACAGAACTGCCAGTAGTATTAAGGGTATTTTAAAAAATTACAATAGCAAAAAAATTTTAAGTTAAATGATGACTTGCAGAAGTGCTGAGTACCCACAAATCTGACTCAAGTCATAAGAGCTGCAAGAACTTAGCACAGCTGAAAATCAAGGAAAATGTTATTGCTTGCTTTTAGCTTATGCTGATACGTCCTTACAATGTGAGAATTTCTGACAATGGGAACTTGTGATTTCTGGTGAAAAAGCACAGTATGAAGTCCCCAAGTTTTACAAAGAATGCCACCAATAACTTTTGTTGAGGCTGGTGTGAAGGTCATGTTCCATGCTCACACCTCGGATCTCTGCAGAAATCTTGGCAGCCCATTCATGGGATACTGATCTGGGCAAAGCAGAGGTTATGGAAACCTTGAACTGAACGAAATGCATCCTGAGATGGCTTCCTACTGTTCAAAAACGAAAGGCAAAAACTTAACTGAAATGACTAATTATGCCTAGCAAAAATTCTCTTACTGATTATGAGTGAAAGAAAAGGAGTAAAAGAATGCAAATAGTGCTCCCTCCGTCTTTTCCTTCTTGACCCTGTTCCTCTGAGTTACTGTCTGTTAAAAACATTGTAATATTTCTGAGACCATCTGTTCACTTGGTGAAATTGGCAGCTATGCATCTAAGACAATTCAGCTGTAAAAAAAGAGAATTATTTCTTTCCCAAGAGTAATAGGAAGTTTGACACCATTTGAATGATACCTGAAAGAATAGGCAACAATACAGGAGTAAGGAAAGAGGACAGCCTCATCTCCAGAGATGAGAATCTTCCAGTTTTTGTATATTGAAAATTCATATAATATGTCAGATGTGTGGAAAAGCTGGAATGCTTTTAAGTCACTCTGAAAACAATACAGCCTGGTCCTAATTATTTTCCTGGGTGCTGGGTGTTTTTTTATTTTTCTGACTAAACAACAATGAGCACAGCATCTGCTTTTCCATTCTCACACCTTCCCACTGCAAGAATAAATAGGATCAGCATTATTGATGAGGCCATGTCACACATCAGTTTGTTTTTGTTTTTTTAAATTGTGCATGAGCTATACAAAATGCCAAGTGCTGGATTATTGTGGACTAAAAAGTGACATATCCCACAGTAACAGTTGAACATTTTTCAAAATATTGTTGTTTGAATGGGTGATTAATTGAAGAGAAGTTTAGTTTTTCTAACCAAAGGGAGAAAAAAATGTGCAGAAAACTCATTTTCCACCCTTGGAACTCAGGAATCAGTCATTATTGTCTCACAGGAACACATTTAATTCTTAACCAGCACAGTCAAGGACTGCCATGAATGAGCAGGAGATGTAGGATTACATTTAGTTGAACTTTGATATGACTTGACAAATATGTGGAAATTCACTGGGTGTTTTGCAGTATTTGGTGGACTGTTTATAACCCTTTGTTATTGCTGCACTTAAAGCAGTGAGAGAGAGCAGCTAGGCACATCTGAACAGTACAAAGCAGTCACCTAAATGCACCATATTATTACTTTTCTCTGAGTAGAAGACATTGGAACTTCTTTAGTAACTACAGCAAAAATACAGACCCTTATTTATGTCCTGATCCCAGGAGGAGCAGTAGCATCTGTAATTGTTTGAGTGCCTTCTGTGCTAGAAGATGACTTCAGCACAGGCTTTAAATGCTCAGCACTCTCAGTTTCAAGCCATTAGCATTCATCTCCCTCAAGGGAATATTCAATATATACCTCTGGAATTATTACTCATACATGAAATGAGAGGGTGCTGAGGTTAGCAGCCCTCATAGCTCTTTCCAGCTTAGTGTCAAAATGAGCAAGTGACACCAATAGGTGTTTTCAAACTAGATTAAGAGAGTGCTTGAAGGGGGCTCTGCAAGGCAAGGTGACAACTGTCCTGGATGGGAACCTTCTGCTCAGGGGCTGCTGTTGTTACCCTACCTGCAAATGCTCCTCTCCTGTATTATGCTCCAACTTAATCTGAAAAGAGAGGCCAAGAGAGTACAAAGGCAGCCACAGAAACTCTTGGAAACGGCAACTAGCTCCTTGTTCAGCCTGGAACTGGGGTGTGACATTAGGTCTGAAATGGTGGCTGCCAAATTCAAACAGTCTTGTTCAGGGTCAATGTTCAGTGTAGCAGGGTCCCCATGGGATTGTGGGTTTACATTGGTGGGGACACTTGAACACATTTTTAATAGGAGATAGGTCCCATATTTAAAGGATTAAAACCTGTGTAAGTCTGTCATCTGACAGTAACAGTCTCTTGAGATTTTAAAGCAAGATGAGAGAAGCTGATAATTTAGGGCAGTGACTTTCAAAAGGGAATTTGGCCATAGCAAGCTAAGGGTGCTTGTGTTGTGCTGTTCCAAAGCTTGTGCTGCCGTACTGTCACCACTCTTAATACCAGCTCATGCCAGAATTAGGGCTAAGTATTTCAATCTACATTATAAACACAGTTTAATTTTGTAAGGGGTAACACAGTATCAAAAAACTGACCACACAGAGACCACAATGAAATCATGGAGACTGCCACTTGTCTCTGTAAGAAATGCTATTCTAAGCACAGAAATTATTCTTGACTGTATAGTACTGTCATTATAACAAAAAGGGAGGAATTTTAATAAAATGGCATGTACTGTTCAAGAATTCAGCTCCTGAGCTTGGCCAAATCTGTACCCCAGAGCCTGCACACAGTGCTTTCCCAGAGTTCCTTCTCTCTCCATCACATCACAGCAGCAGCACAGCACAGTCCAAAAAGCAAAGGTACTTTTCTTTTCCTTTGCTCACTCTGTAGAAGGCAGGCAGCTTGCACTGCTATGTTGAGATATACAGGGTATTATTTGAGCAGTATTTTTGCTTTTATTTTTAAGACAAATCATTTAGTCAATATTGCAATACATTAAAGAAATATTTTAAGACTATAAAATCAAAACTAGCTAAATGAGGCATTTTATTATTTTCTCTACTTTATCTTCCCAAGACATCAACTACAGGATGAGTAGATCTTTGCTATTGTCAGTAAACTAGCATAAATCAGTATAATTCCTGAGTTCCGCAGTAAACTTTGCATCAAGAGAAGGCTGAACTACTGAAAGCTAACATAATGCCTACAATAATTACATTTTTCTCTTTATAACATGTGAGGCTACTGAGTTCACTTGTATTTCCTCTGATTTCTGGAAAAGAATTGATAATCATGTTGAGAATACTTTATTTAATGCTTATAAAAAAAAAAAAAAGCGCAGAGTCTGGAATTCCTATTTGCATAAGATCATGGAAGGCTTTATATTTTTTTAATAGAAAATTTTCTTTTGCTATTTCCTGGGTTGTCTAATCTGAAATCATAGAAGTCATGTTCAAAGAACTGTGGGAAAGTGAAGCGACTGGATGGCAGTGCAGCATAGAGGTGAAGCTGTGAAAGAAACAGTAATCATATAAATAATAGATGAAATTGCTTTAAGTGCAAGAGAAGAGTGATACAGTATGTGCCCCTCAAGGCCACTGTAACTAGGCAACAACGATGCATGTTCTGTCATCATTGCAGATCAGCCATACAAATATCTAAGAGGTAGACCATACCCGGTCTGTACTTGTACTGTAGTCACTGTCTAGTTGTCTTTTTATTATTGAGCAGTCTTTATGTCTTGTCTTTGCATTCTTAAAATGTGTGCAACACTTCCAAAGAGAAGTTCTGTCTCAATAAGTCAAGACCATTTTCCATGAGACAAGGAGAATACGGATGTGTGTGTGTGTGTGTGCTTGGGAACTGGACATGGACACCAGCCCTGGCACCCTTCAACCTCCCTGCTGTTATGGCTGAGGTTTATGAGACTCACCTCTTCTGGAGAGACCTGCTGTGGGCAGTATTCTAGTTTGATGCATGTGTTTTGCATCACTTAGATTACAACCTAGAGAGGGAGGATTATTTTGTATATTCTCTAACTGTCTGGTACTAGCTTTGGCTGCAGTTAGGGACGATTATATGAAATTTCTCAGGACATATAATTTTCAGTTGTCTCAGAACAGACTGACCTGATTATACTGCAGATAGATAAAGCTCTTTAAACATTTAATGTCCATGCCAGGAACCACAGAAGCACAAGGCTCAGAAGAACTCATACCATGTGTTAATTCTCTGCATCTCATCATCAGAACTTTTTTTATATATCTGTTCCTTCTCCTTGGTTTACAAGAATACTGCTTGTTTTAGCTATTTAACAGTGTAGCTACATCCCCATCCTGCTGATACTGCTGCTGCTGCCAGAACGTAAATTATGTCCACTTTATAAATGCCAGTATTTTCACTCTTCTTTGAATATGGATAAATAGCTAGCAATCCTTAAAGGTCAATTCATATTCAGAATTGCTTAACTTAATTACAGGAATGAATTTTGAAAGGGCATTGTTCATCACCCTGTGACACACTGTGTCACACTCCATCATTTACATTGCAGGCAATGATTTCTTGTCCCTTTTTGGTCTACCTGTACTTTATAAATGAGAAATTCCTCTTGTGGTTCACTGAACATCTGAAAAGTGTATATTGCACATATTCAGTCGGTGTCCTGAACTGTAAAAACCAGAGATTTGTTTCATTCTTTTGAAAGCATATATTGCTATTTGCAGTACTATCACTATCTGAAGGCATGGTTTAAAACAGAAATATATTTTTCTGAAGAAAGGGAAATAAAGACAAAAATATACAAATATGGTATAGATCTGTGGGATTTGTGTTTGAGAATAACTGTATTATTTAAACCTACAGTCATCTAGAATTGTTTAGGGCCACCTGGTCCCTGTAAGTCTGGAAAAATTTGAAAAAACTGTAGAGTTGCTTTGCGATAAACTCCATGTCCATGTCCTTCCCCAGTGAAACCCTAGATAAGAATCTGCTGCCTTGGAAGGATGTATTGATCACTACTGTCCTCTGCTGCTGTATTTTCTGGCTTAGGAGACTATACCCTTGTGAAGTGGTTTCTTAGCAGTAGGTGATCCACTAGGTCTGCCCTCTGCATTGCTCACTGGTAAAGTATCTTTATGTAGAAGGTGAAGAGATCCACAGGTACGGCTGAGTCCAATGGATGGATGACAGTATTTGGTATTATTACAACCACCAGAATAATTGAGTCTCCAGTTAGCTGTTTTATGTTCATGGTTTCCTATGTCCCAAGTGGATGACAGTATTTAGTCATAAAATGCTCACATAAATAATTCAGCTGAATTTAGCATGGCTCACACTGTATCTACATAAAGTCAATTGCAGGCTTTTTCATGTTCAGGAAAATCCATCCCAAGACCAAGCAAACTTCAAGCCTCATCTTCCCAAAAATGTGAATTTAATTTAACAAGCTTGGCTTTGTCTAAACGAAAATGTGAGTATGTTTTCAGCACTTGAAATTTTACAAACTATTTCTTGGTACACTGCATAAACCAAGTCGATGACCCAGAACAGAATATTAGCATTTAATTGGCTATTTGTCCTCTAACATTTGCTGTTATGCACTTATTTATTTTTTTCCCTCCCCTTTCAAAGCCCTTGGTACTGAAATGTGTGGGAGAGGTTTCAGATAAGAAGTTTTCTCATGCGATTGATCAGCTCAATTTCCTGTGCCTCTGAAGTGCCTGACTGTCACAAGGCAACAGCAGCTTAGCAATTACCCACATTTTCCAGTGCCTCACTCTGGACTGGCAGTGCATCGAGTTGCTCTTCTACACTCCACGTAACTAGAACATCTTTTCTCTGGATGTCTTTAATGAGTACAATGTCACCTTATAAGCTTTACCTGAGTAACAGGCATTTCAAAAGAAACACTTGATGACACATAGCTCTCATTTGTAAATCCTGCTCTCTGTTTTCATTAAATACCCAACTGGATGTTTGTTCCCTGGTCTGCTACATACTGCATGAGATAAGCATCCCTCACAACTGGTTTAAATTAATCAATGAAATTAACACATGATTTATTATTATGCAGCCGTTTAACTGAGAATCTCATCAGCAAAAATAAACTAAAAGACATAGAAAAGAATGTACTTCTCACAATGGCTACTGCTACAAATATCTATTGTTTTTAAGCAGCTGTCTCACATTTCTCAGTTTTTCATTGTGAGAAAATTTGCACTGAAATATGTTATTGTAAGGGTAGTTACTCCTTTTTGGGGTGACATTTTGTACATTGTATAAGGTAATGTGATTATTTTGATACAAAACACAGAGCGGGACAGGAAAGAAAATTAGAGGTTCCATAAATATTTGAACATGAAAATGGAATTCAGAGCAAATGTTTAATGCTGGTTTTTGTCCATTCCATGCTCATTCCATCTATTTCCATGAGTAGGAAAAAAACACCCTGTGTAGGGAGAACTGTTACATGGAGGCAAACTGAATTTCTGTGTGTTTCTGTCAGTGGACAATTATGGATGTTTATGAAAGCAGCAGTACAATGTTCTGCTTGAAAAAACACTTTAGAGATAGGACGAGTGGATGGAACTTGATATGACAGAGCTTCATTTCTGCTCCAACCATCTCTGCGAAAACCCAATATACGCTAAACCAAATGATAAATACAGAATGTCTTCCTTAATATCAAATCTTGATTAAATCATAAGAAAAGAGACCTTGGTAGTCTATTTAATACTGGTGACTGTATTCACTGAAAGCACTATGCGTAACCAGGTTTGGGCACCATACAGTGCAGATCCAGATATTATCTTCCATTGATGTGTTTATAGATGACTAAATTCTCAGAGATGTTGTTTTAGGAATATGTCTTATGTCTTTCAGTCTTTAAATGACGTAGGGAAAACATTTTCAAGCATGAACATATTCATATTATGTTTATAGTCGCTGGTAAAATTGTTATGGATATACAGTTTTTATACATTTTATTGACACGCTGCCATTCTGCTCGCTGTCTTTTAAGTTTCCCAAGATTATACTTTAGGGGAATAACAAGATGGTAAAGGTATCCTGATGTGGCAAAAGCTGCTATGCAGCTTTTAGTTTTATTGCTAAGCCTAGAATCATTTTTGTTTTAAACAAAATGGAAAGGGAAAATCAATCTGTCTTCTAGTCATAGTGAGTAATCATTTTTCAGATTTTTGTTGCAGTTGGAAAACAACTTTGTTAGCTCAATGAAATGGTAGTAAGGATTATGAACTAATCCTTTTTGATGAAAATGAGAAATATGAAATAGCATAATCATTCCATTTTAACAGTTAGACATAATAGCTGCCAAATGCACACTGTTGAGCAAGGAAGGAGAAAAGGGGTACTCTCAGCTTGTCCACTTTATGAACACAGGTCAGAGACAGCTACAGCCTCAGTGGAGTAGCTCATTGGACTGTTTAATGAACTGAGAAATTATTTTTCTTGCTTTAGAGTACTCAACTTTAAAGAACCCCTGAACACCCCTTATCATTTTTACTGCATTTGCATCAATAAATGTTGCAGTGAAATATTTATATTTGAAGCAAAACATTTATGCAGAAAGACTAAGGTCAACCTGAACTGTATTTCAAATACCACTACCTGTAAGTATTGCAGAGGGGGAAGTCTCCTGTAGCAATGTGGTTTTAGAGAACAGATTTAGGACAATGCCAAGAGCTATAGTATGAATACTTACAATACTTATATTAGATCACGATTTCTGGCATATCAAAAGAAGATTGTCTCATCATGTGTTTAAATCTGAAGGCGACCGGATTGCTCTCACTGGCAGGCCTCCTGAGAGATCTGCTGTCCTACTACACACTACTAGTTCAATTGCCCCTCTTCCCTAGTGCTTAGTGATCTCCTGCATCTTGTTCTGGGGGTTTGTGGAGGTGTGTGTTTGTGGGTTGGTTGTCCTCTTCATTTCATTGTTCTACCTCAGATTAATTTCACTGATTTTCATCAGATTAATCTCAACTAGCTGTGGGTCTGTGAAGATGGAAAGAAAGATATAGGTGAGCTGGTCCCCATTACTCCTTTCTGAGTTAATGGTGAAGAACAAGATAGTTTAGTGTTTCAGTATGTCTACATGGCCTGGTTTTGTCCTCTGCATCAAGATGGGATGCATCATATCTCAGAAAAATTTCTTCCCTTTGAATCCAGGGGGAAACTGACTATAATGAGCTATAATCCATACACAAATGTCTACACTATAGATAAACATAATTGATCAGAAGAATTGCATCCTGTGAGTGCTTTGGTCAGAATAATAAAAACAAAAAAGCCAACCCAAAATAAACAAACAAAAAGCCAGGTTGCATATCTCATGTAGTATTAAAACTACAGATTTGGTAGGATGTTTGCAAACACAATCACACTTCTGAGGTAATTCAATTTTCAGGGCTTCATCTTAAACCAGATAAGCCAACAGTAAATTTTTATGGCACAATGAGATCTTACATGAACCCTGGGATTAAAATCTCTTGAGTTAATGAGGTATTTGGTGGATATGAAAAAAGTTTCTTAAAAGATCTCTAGGTAAAATGATTTAAGCCTCTTATATGATCAAGGATTTAATGCAAACTTGCCAATCAATAGCACTTCTCCTCCTATCCAGAGTACAAGTTGAAGAAGAGTTCACTCACTCCACTCGGTTGTGTTACAAGAGCAAGAAATTCCTGTTGTGAACAACACCTCGTTCTGGTGGTAGCTGAATAGAGCACTGCGTGCCACTTCTACATATTTTGAATCATGAAAAAATAGCACAGTGCCAAAATTAAGAAAGAAATTATATGCCAAAGAAAATATATGGAAGGAAAAGAAAGAAAAGCCATACCTGCTGCCATTTTATCTGTTTCAGTTGGCTGGCAAAGCAAACTTGCTGCCTGAATCCCTGCAAGGTTTTGACCACCTCCTGCTGTGGCACTGATGGCATGAGCAGCCTCTGCTTTGCTGTGTGCCTGCACAGAGAGGAGCACTGAGGCACACCAGTCGTGGGGGGGACACTGCTGTGGGCACTGTACCTGCAGTACATCTCAGCTACTTCCCATTTGGAGGAAATGGAAAACTTAGTCCAAATTCATTATTTGATGTTTCTTGACAGTAGACGTTTTGTGTGTGTGTGTGAAAAAAAGAAGAAAAAGAATCATCATTACTTTAAAATTATTTTTGACAGAGTGAACTGTTTCTTCTGTCCCCCCCCCCACCTTTGCTTTGCAGGTATTTATCCTGCAGTACATGCCTGCACAACTAACAGAAATAAAATTTAGACTCATTATCTTCTGAGGTGGAACTAAATCAGTGTAGCAGCACTAATCTAAATGAACACCATGGGGCAAACAGCAGTGAGTCAGCAGACCTTTTGCTGCAGCAGATTTTTCTTTGTAAGCATAATACTGTTTTCAGGATGAAAGTGTAAAAATTTGTTCAGACAACATACTGCAAGACACATAGATTCTGAAATTCACATTAGGAAACTTAAAACAGATATTGTGTATCCACAAAGCTTTCCCAAATGATTTCACATTTAGAAGCTACAGGACAGGGTCATGTAGGCAAAAAGCTAGTTTGTTAAATTAAACACTTATTGTTGTCCCCTATGTTGGCTCTAAATTTGTTTGGATCTAAACTGTTTGAATCATTTAACTGACATTGATGGCACACAAAAAAAAATCCAGATTTCCTAGAACACTGGGAAAAGTAGAAATAGACTTTCTTTCTAGCCATGTGATATATTTTTGTCTTGACATCAAGGTGTAAAATACACTCTTCCAGGGCTTTATTGATGGTCACTATGGATAAAATTTGAGATTATGGGCTTTTTATCCATTACACATATAAAAAGTTAAATTAATACATTCCCATTGAAACTACAAAGCTCTATTGGTGAAAAAATTTTAAGAAGCTCGTTCAATAGCTGAAAGAATAAAATGGTTTAAACCTCAAATATTTAGGGGAATTCTGTCATATGGCACACGGAATTAATTTATCCATATTGGGAATAATAATGTTACCTAATACCACACAAAAGAAATACACTTCTGTTATATCCATATATTTATGTAAATTTTTCATCCTTCTACTTCTAGGCACAAAAGGACTGGTAAGTTGGGGCCCTATGCTTCAAAAGGGAGATTCTCCTTTGACTCAATATAAATGTGCAGCAAGTCTATGGGAGTGCTCTTTGAAGAAAATGGTGATGAATTTCAACCCTGCAACATAAACTATGGATGAACTGAATTAAATAGACATCGGTTTCCCTGTCTGAAGACATTTTCTTGAATTCTCTAAAGAATGTCAGGGCTCAGCTGCTTCCAAGACCAAGCTCTGAGGCAAATTTTGATCCCAGACACAGGACCAAAATTGTTGTCATGACCTTCAGTGTTCATTTTCTCTACTCTGAGCATTGTTTAAAAGTTTCAATGCAATAATGAGCATGGAGGTTTATGCAGAGAACCAAGAGTTCAATTTTTACTTCAGGAACCTGAAGTCTTATTGATGAAACAAAAACAAATTATGAAACTTCAGCAAAAGTTTGGAGTAATGAGGAAAAAGCATTGAATCAGTTCTTTCATGTTATAACATGGTCTCTTGTTTCAGTCCTGTGAACAGGGAATGGTGGTTGGATGCCTGTTGAACACAAGTTAGAGATGGTGCTACATTGTCTACTTTAAGCTGATTTTTAATCACTACTTTTAATTTTATGGAATTCAAGAAACAGCATTCAAAATATTTACCAGTCTATGATAGAAGTATTAACACTGTCAAACTCATGAAATACAATTACAGTAATTTCACAATTATAAGCTGCATCTCCTGGTAGCCAGTAGACCATGGGATTCGTCCATATATAAGCCGCATCTGAATATAAG
>VRYO01001463.1:49582710-49599261 GCA_009812075.1 Sialia sialis
GTTGTGATTATCAACAGATTTTTCTTGTCATATTAAAATGAGAATTAGTTTCCTCTCTCTCTTTTTTTTAATATCACCTCTGTTTATTGCTTCACCTGCAACAATGTAATGACATCCTTAGGAAAAAATTCTAATTTTTTTGGATTATGTTTTTTAATTGCTTTGTTCAAGCCCATTGCACTGGTTTGCAGAAAATGTCAGATGTCTTTCCCAAATACCCACATCAAGAGGATTGCCACTCAGTCCCACTGTTTTCATCAACAGTCTTGAGCCCTTCCAAATTCAGATCAAAATCTGACACTCCAAAACAAGTTTTGAGAATATTAGGGAAACATGAGATGACAGTACGCTGGCCACAGATCTTGGAGAGCTGGGCCTCATGTGTCAGTAGTTTAAACAAGGGTGATGTGATTCCCAACATTTTAACTTGTTTTAAAGATTATTTTATTATGGTATTAACCCACACTGGAAGAATATTCCTGTACCTATACTAACATGTTAAAATTTAATTGTGTTTATTCCTGACAGTGCCATATGCAGTTTTAAACTGCCATATACAATTTCAGTGATACAGAATGTTTTCAGTCAAAAGGAACATTGTTTAACTAATTTCAAACCCAGCATCAAGACCAAATCACATCAGTCAGTGCTTCTATAAACAGGACAAAACTCAGCCTGCAGATGTACAAACTTGCTCTTTAGTTCATTAGGAACTGCATATAACTGAATCTGAAGGTGGGATATACCTGACAAGGGCTTGGCTGGTATCCTTGTTGGTATCTTCCCTCAGGATATCCTACCTCAGGAAATTCAGTGATAATATGAGCCATTATTGCTTCTATAGATGTTAAACTGGGGAATTCACTATTGTAAATACTCACTTCTGTATCAGCATGAGGTTTTGGTCAACATTTTTCATGTGTGTGAGTCCAGGCTTCCACGTTTATGATTTCTGGTGCAGTGTGGGGGCTCTGGCCCTGCAGCTGCTCAGACCACAGCTCCTGGGTGCTCTCTCAGATGAGACTAGGGCCAGTTTGGATCCAGATTAACAAGGATTCTAATTTAAGGCAAATGGGAACAAATTTTACTATCTAAGGAAGAGTCACAGAAGAGGCTTAGTATATTTGGATACATGGAATAGGACACAGGCAGGACTGTACTGTTGAGAATTCCTGAGACACGTCCTAGGGTTGGAGGAGGGTTTTTAAGAGGAGTCTGAGCTGGGCTCCTCCTAACTTGCAGCTGGTGACTGGATCCCAGAGGGGTATGCCAGCAGCATGGATCCCATATGACTGCAGCAGCTTGCAAAAGGACAAAACATCTGCAGAGTCACTCCACAGCCAGGGGTAACCATAAGCAAGTAGCCCAGCTGTGAGCAGGAGGCACAATTTCTCTTCAGGAGATGCATAAAGTGCAAGCTGGCTGAAATTCAGTTGCTCTGGAAACCGTCCTTTGAGTATCTTTACTCCTGGAAATATAATTTCTCAATCATAACATTACACTACTAATGTTCTGGGTTTTAATACCCCCTCTTAGAGCCAAAAGAGAAAGGGGAAGGCAGAAGTACAGCTGATTGCAGATTGAAATAAGTGAACATACATTTACCTGAATATATAATATTGTAATAACATTAACAAGCACTGCATTAACCTTTATTTGAAGGACTGATTAAAATAATTGCAAATGCATGTATTTGATGGCATGGGTGTCTAATGAGATTTTGAAAAATGTCTTCTGTTTTGCTTAGGGGTTAAGATTCATGTAAAATCTATTCATGAGCCTTGAAAAACAGTAACAGCAGAATGGTGTAACCATGTGGTATTTCAAGGGACACTTCCAAATCCTGTTTAAGAAAGTTTATAAACCAAGCTATGTAAGAGGGCATAAATTCTTAGATATTGTTTTTAAGCTTCAGTAATTTCACTCTGATAAGCCACACCTATTTCACTGAAGAATTGAGCTGATCCCGGAAGTGCAGCTAATCACCAGGTGTGGCTTATTTATGGGCAAATTCCGGCAAAATGCCAACCCAGAAGTGCGAGCCGGCCGGGCAGAGAGCTGCCACGTAGCCACGGCCGGGCGGGCCGGGGAGCGGGTGGAGAGCTGCTGCGGAGCCACAGGCAGGTGGGCAGCGAGCTGGAGCCACTGGCAAGCATGCTGCCAGCCGCCATCAGTTTCGCGCGGCATGGGGCTGGCGGGCAGTCGGCTTTGAGTGCTCGGCGAGGCAGCAGCAGGCCCCTGGCTTCGAGCACATGGCGAGGTAGCAGTGGGCAGCCGGCTTCGAGTGCGTAGCAAGGGAGGGGCAGCGAGCTGGCTTCAAGTACATGGTGAGGTGGAGGTGGGCAGCTGGCTTTGCATGGAGTGGGGAGCCGCAGCAGCCAGCACCGGGGGCGGGAGTGCCGGGGCCTGCAGCACCGGGAGGGTGCCTGGGGCTGCATTTAAAGGCTTCCCTGGGTCTGTGAAAACTGTTTGCAAATTGAGCACCTGAGAGCAAACCCGGCTCATGTGATTCTGTTACCAACTCGTTACTTTGTTGCACATGGATCCTTGCTTTAAAAAAAAAAATATGCTGCTTATAACCTGGTGTGGCTTATTTATGGACAAATTCGGTGGTCTTCCTGGCTCTCTGGAGGTGCGGCTTATAATCAGGTGCAGCATATGAGTGTGAAATTACTGTAATTCATCGCTTCTTTGGTTTTTTGGGTTTTTTTACTCCTATAAGAATAAAAAGGCATCTCCTTCTGTATGTCTTGTAGCTTTCCCAGTGTTTTGTTGTTTGAAGTAACTTCTTGTAAGCAAAACAAGGCTTGTGGGTTTTCCTTTTTTCCACACAGAAGGAAACAGCAGTGGCATGAAAATGACAAAGAAATAATCATCAAAAGCTGCATGAGATTTATATATATTTTTTTTTTTTTACAGTTGTCAGAGGGGATAAAGCTTCTGTTGGAAGCAAAGCAAGGAAATATTCAGAGGGGATAAATATCCATGGAAACATCTGTCCCTGCAGGGAATGAAGGCAAAAGGCAAAGACACAAGGCATGTATAGTTGGATAAATTGGTTCGTTGGTATTTAGGAGGGATGATTTCTGTTTTGAAAAAGTAAAGGAGAATTGTTGACCAATACAAACCTCTTTTTGAGGGAGCAGAAGTTCAGGCTTTAGGTGACAGATTGGGTAGCTTACAAATTAGTTGAGAGAGTCAGACAAACATTAAGGTATCTAATAAAGAGGAGACCACAGAGCAACCACCACACCACACATCTGATTTCTCAGAGATCCAGGCACTGAGGGCCACAGAAAGTACAGCTGTACTTGTAGCACTTTGATTTCAAGGGCATCGATATTAATCAAGGAGTTTTAGAATTGTCTGTGTACTGATGAAATATCATGGGGTCAGTGTTTGTGAATACAAAATCAGTCATAAATTTTTTCTGACTAGGGTTTATGGATAGTGACTGTAATTTGTTCTATAAAAATAGGATTGGAGGAAAAGAATTTATTGATTTAAACTCATGGGCAATTCAGAATAATGTGGCCCAGATTCTTGTACACCACAGTTCTGATTAGTGGAAGTTAAAGACTAGAGAGCTGTGGACATCTGTTAGAGATTACCCCATCTCAAGGCAGATTACAACAGCACAGACTGGTTGAACATCCACACGTAGCACTTGAGACAAAAAATATGTTTTTGTGGATGGCAGCTTTGGAATTTCAGGTTCACCTAGAGGCCCCAGATGATCTGTTCAGGGACAAGCCCCCCAGCTTTTTCAGGCTTATTGCTCATGTGATGAGGCTGCCCAAAACAGGGGGAATCCCAACAGGAGACATTCAGTTTGTGCCATAAACAGGGAGAGGCTTTCTGGTAATATATTTAATAGAGACATATTTTAGTCTGCTAGAGGTTTACAGCATTTTTGGCATCCAGATGCTTTATCTGAATATACATGGACTGAGATCCTGAATGACATATTTGGATGCTGTAAAAAACCTTCACAAACTGTTCTTTGTACTGGTCATGTAATGATGATGAATCACATTTCCAGAGATTTCTCTCCCTCTTTTCCACTTTCACAGATGTAGTAGTGTAGAGGTAATTTGAACAAGTGGTCTTTTTTCCACTCAGACACTTCAAACTGTGTATAACAATAAAAGCAAAGAGGAAGGCTGCTTGGGTTTTCATTGCACACTGCAGTGTGCTGAGAAATAGTCATTTCAAGGACAGGTAAACATAAAGAAATAAAGCAATTCTGCTGATGTTTTGCTTCTGGTGACAGAAGTTTGGCTTTCCTGGTGTGCAGAGACCCAATATTTGGATTTTATGTCTTTTAAGGCTTGAAATCTCATACAGTTTAAAGCACAGATTTGACTCTGACATGTGTTTGTTTGTTTAGTGAAATAAACCGTGTCATACAATCTCTAGACTGCCGAAGAATATGTAGTAGTACAGCTCCATACACGTATCACTTTAGGTCCATTCAGTTAAGGCAAATTATCATGTCTAGTGACTGTATAAAAATACATTGATTATTTTCATAGCTTAGGAAAGAATTATTTGTTTGGACTCCTTTACAAGGATCTAATATACATCTATATAACCCAACTGGATCTTTATATTAGTGGATATATATTTCTAGTCTTGTTCATTTGGATATTTGTATCCAACATGCCCTTGTCAACAGCTTCCCCTGTCTTGACCTCATCTGAGTCCTATCCTGGAGCTTTCAGCATGTTCAAGAGAACCTGAATCCTGGTAAAAACTATTTCTTTTGGAGGTATGAGCTCGCAGCCACTCTTGCTCATGTTTCAAAACATGAGTATTTGATATCCAAGCAGTATATAGCATATAAGCAAACATGTATTTTTACCTTTAGGGAAAGTATCCTTCTTTAACACCAGTCTCTCTTCCCACACTGCAGCTGTCAAAATTCTTACATCAAGACCCAACTGCTGCTGCTTTAGACATGCTTGGTGAGATACATTTAGTCTAATATCTTAAAATCTATGCATTTATATCCTGCTTTCAGCTGGGATAGTGTTAGTTTTTTTCCTAGTAGCTGGTGTAGTGCTGTGTTTGTGACTTAGGATGAGAATAAGGTTGATAACACTGGTGTTTTAGTTGCTGCTGAGCAGTGCTTTACACTAAATCCTGGACTTTGCAGTTTCTTGATCCCTGCCAGCAAGAAGGCTGGAGAGGAACAAGTAGCTGGGAGGAGACACAGCCTGGACAGTTGACCCCAGTGGACTAAAGGGACATTCCATACCATATGGCATCATAGTCACTATATAAACTGGAGGGAAAGCTGGCAGGAGGCCTCTGCTCTGGAACTGATTGGAACTGGCAGGGCAAGTAATGAGCAAATGTTTTTCACTTGCATCACTTTTTTTTTCCTTGGGGTTTACTTCTTACCTTTTTATTTTCATTATTGTTGTTGTTGCTATTTTTCCATTATTAAGCTGTCTTTTTCTCTACCTACTTGTTTTCCTACCTTTATTCTCCCAGTTCTATCCCATGTTTCCCGGGAGAAAATGAGTGAGTGGCTGCCTGGTGCTCACTTGCCAGCAGGGACTAAGCCACAGCTTCCATCCCTTCTAAATTTTTCTCTAGGCTAAGTAGCACTGAAAGTGCTCTGTTACAAGACTTGAGAGAATTAGTTGAAATGTGCAATTTTTGTTTCCTTACTTGCCACTAAATGGAGATGAATCCTAACCTCTGCTTTCAAACATTCAATTTCCTGAGCAGCTGCTTGTTTTAGGTGACTGTGTGGCTGTGTTCACTGCCCCATTTGTAATCTTCTGGCTCGTGATTATAGTTGCACTTCCCTGAGGAGCCTAGAAACATCTTTTTGATGAAGTACTCCAGAGAGCACCCGGAGCCTGCACCACCATGGGTCTTTAAGGTGCTCTGTGTAATGACATCTCAAGTGACAGAAGCAGAACTCTTCCCTTAGTAGTGTTTCATCCATGCAGGCAGGGATTAAAATGTGTTCTGCTTCAAGCTGGTAACAAGGGTGTACTGCTCCCTGCTCTGAAGGAGATTCTATTGCTAGTTTCTCTGAGTTCTGTGCACTTGTCTGCATGGTGTGCATTGGATCTGTGATTTATTTTCCTGTCCCTTTGGTCCTAATAAATCACAACACAAAAGTCAATGGATATAACAAATCACACACTGTCCCCAAAAAGTAACTTCATGGTTCCTCATGCTGCATGTTGCCACTAATTCCTCAGGAATTATTCCTGACTTAAGTTGCTGAAAATGGAATCTGCCTGCCGATGAGTGGGGGTGTAAATGAAGCTGCTGGTGGTATTTTTACCTCACTTTCATGTCCTGATTAATGCTTCCTGACAGTTTTTCTTCAATAAACAACATGCATTAATGACTTAGTAAGCAACAAAATAGTCCATTTACCTTGCCACTGATTCCTTAGATGGGTCACACACTTGTCAGCAACATACCCTCCTCTGGAAGACAAGCACTCTTTGAATTCCCAAATATCAAGTTGCACTGTGACTTCATTCATAAATTAAACTCGCTGTTGTGGGTGAGTTTATTTAAGGAGGCAGGAGGGAAGCCTCGTTATTATGCTTTTGACTTGTTAAACCATCTAATATGTATATTTATGATTCCAAGACAAAGTTTGAGTTTTGTTTAGCTACTAAAGGAAATCTTGGGGCAAGTTGAGAACCCAATACTTATCAGGAACAAGTTTATCACCCAGAGAAGGGCTGGGGACTAAAACAGGCTCCCCAGAAAAGTGGTCAGAGCACCAACCCTGACAGAGTTCAAGAAGCATTTGGATAGTGCTCTCAGGCACATGGTGTGACTCTTTGAGTGTCCTGACAGATCCAGGAATTGGACTTGATGATTCTGATGGGACCCTTCCAACTAAGATTCTGTGATTCTTTGGGAGAGTAGGTACCTAGAAATATTTTTCATCATTGAATTTGCTATTTCCATAAGAAGCAAAGCTTTAAAGATTTTTGCTTCAGAACCATCAAAATTATTGTTTCAATTCTTCCTGCATTCCTGATATCTCAACTGGAATGCTTACAATGGATATTAATGTAGTCAAATCCTTTTTGAAAAATTAAAAAAGTTAATGTAAAGCAAACACATTATCAGAACAAAGCAAGAAAATAGTTCTAAGTTATTTCGTTTACACTTTGGGCATAACTGCCCCAGATGGCTCAGACACAGAAAATTATTTTCATAAAACTGTCCTTTCTGACAAAAAATTAAGTTTGTTTTTACCCCTGTTCATCCATATGCTTTTTCACAGAATTTTTAATATTTTGCTTTATATTTTTTATTGCAAAATGAGAGACATTCTGCTTCAGTTGGACTTTGTTTCTAATCAAGTACTGATGACTCAGTCTAGAAATTTAATTGTCATGATTTTGCTGCTTTTCTTGCTATTTTTGATGCAAACAATAATTTTAACTTCTGAAAAACATATTTAATTGCAACATATAGAAAAGGTAAAGGAAAAGGAAATCAAAACGAAATGGAAATAGGAGTGGGTGTGGGAGGGGAAATGGAAATAGAAATGGGAGTGGAAATGAAAATGGAGATGGAAATGGAATTGGAAATGGAAATAGAAATGAGAGTGGAAATGGAAATGGAAATGAAGTGTGCCTCTGTAGAATGACTTTTATTGTTCATCTAACACAGTACTAAACCCTATCTCAGTAGAATAGGGAGGATGATCTAGTTGATTAGTGTCACTGGAATGTGGGGAAAAAGCAGGTGACTGCTTCCTATTTATCCACTGTGAAAGAAGTCTTGTGGTACAACACCATTAAAAGAGCAATCTTTCTTCCAGGATTAAAATCAAAGTATGCCACCTTTCCCTGATGACTTAAGAATCCCCAGTAGGACTTCTGAAGTAAGTCATGAAGGTGAGTCAGGTGGTCGAATGTTTCTAGGTTTTACATTTATTTGTTGTGGAATATTGTTATTAATGACAAAGTTGTACAGGAGTTCCATGAGTAAAAATTCTTTTTTACTCATTGTTAAGATTTAAGATTAATTCCCAGGGCTACCAACTTGTGATGTGAAACAGTTGTGGAAATTTGGCCATATGTTTCACAGTTGGAAATGGCTAGCAGAAAGCAAAATGTGTCTTGACCCAAAATGAAGCATGTCAATGAGAAGTAACCTGTGACTGAATGTCCGAAGAGACTCATAAAATTGCCATTTTCCTTTAGTTTTGCAAGCAGATGGTGGACTGCTTAGAGAATTAATTGTAGCACAATGAGCTCAGGACTTCTTTGGTTTTTGGCTGAAGGGCTGTTTTTGGAATAGGTAGCTCTGACACCATGCAGTTAACTTTACGAAAAAAAACCCAGATTCTTTTCTTCTCTTTTGTTAGAGCTTAGGCACCTTAGAATGAAAGCTGATGTGCTGGTTTTAAAACAAACTACATACTCATATAAAACATATTTCTACAGTACTCTGAAAATGAAACCATAAAAAAGGGATTACTTGTTTTTTACTGAAGAGATTTACAGTTGGTTTGCCTCCCTGGCAGGCTGCAGGGACAGTGGAAGCAACACCCTCTAGAAGGGAGCAAGGTAAGGCATGTATGCAAGGAGGTTTAGGGAACTTCAGGATTCCAGACTGAGGCTTTTGTGTGTCCCCAACAATTAAAGCTAAGAGAAAGGTGTCTGGCACGGTGGCACCATTCACCTCAGCAGTGAATAGAAAATCTGAAAGACCACCTAGTTTGGAGCTGATTTGTATCTCCCATGTAGTTTACATTGCTGGAAGAGGCTCACCCAGCTCCACTGCTCCACTCAGTGCCAAACCCAGCTTAGTGGGCAGCTGATCATTCCAAGGTGGTGCAGCAGGACGATGCAAAATACTACACCGACCATCTGAGCATTGTTCTAGAATAAGAGGCATTTTTAACTCTGCAGCTGGCTTTTGGAGGAGCTCTTAGAATTATAGAATCCCAAAATCACAGAATTATTTGTGTTGGAAGGGACATTTAAAGGTCATCTATTCAAATCCCATTGCAATGAGCAGGGATATCTTCAACTAAACTAGACTGCTCAGAATTGCATCTAACCTGAACTTTAAAGTTTCTGGGGATAGGGCTTCTACAATCTCTTTTTATTTTATTGGCTTCTACAACTTCTTTTTATTTTATTGTCTCAGTTTTGTGAAATTTATACTCACAATGGCACCCCTTTCAAGGAAAAAAAAAAGTAAATATAAATAACCACAGTATCTTAGTAATCAAATAATAAATTCAGTTTATATAAAAACCTAGGTTGTTGAGCCAATCTTTCTTTTCCAATGGGAAAGTTTTGAATATATGGGGTTTACAAGAGTAAAGGTAGGAAAGAAGCACACCTAGATTATAAATTTCAGTGCACATTTTCTTTATGTTTCTCTGAGCTCGTGCTAGAATATCTCTCCAGCTTCTGGAATGTGCAGCATTTTCCTTTGATTTAGTTATACTAAGAAAGATTCAATTATTGATTTATAGCTGTTGCTTCTGTTGCTAATGCACAAAGAGCAGAATTCTTGCTTCCATGTCTCTGGTGATTCTGCAGTGCTGACAATACTATCAGGCCTTCTGTCTGGCAGTGAAGGCAGGAGGTGTGACTACAGTTCTCAGGAAGATGAAATGCCAAGTGTGAAGTGTAATTTTTTTTAGAGATTGTTTCTAGTGATTTGCCCCAAGGAACACTTAGATTTATTTTTTTATACTTCCTTTTAGCGGGGAAGATAAATCTTAAATTTTTATATTTAAACAAGAAGGGATAGAAATTATACTTGTCTATATTATAATTTATAGAAACTAGAAAATTTAGGAAGTATAGAAATCTGGGAAAAATGTACTTAGGAAATAAGAAAAGCCTACATCCTACATGGCTCCTTATAAGATCTTACAAATAAGTGGAACCTAGATGTGACTGCCGAGCTCTGAAGATGATCAAAGTTAATCAGCAAAGCTGAGAAGCATTGATGAACCTCTGTGATTTTATGGCATGGTGCACCCATATCTAACATTAACTGCCAGTTTGGATTACGTCTAACATACAGAACACATGTTCTATACAGATTTTTTTCCTTACATTGGTGTGGTGGAGCTACTTTGGAAGACTACAAATAGTTAATTCTGCTTTTTGCTGGAATTCATACATTAATATCCTTACTTTTAATTATTTCGGGTTTTTCCTTATTTTTCTTTGGGGGCTTTTCCTTATTTTTCTTTGGGTTTTTTTTGTTGTTGTTGTTGCTGTTGTTGTTGTTTTGGTTATTTTTTTCCATTTTGATTTCGTTTTTTAATTTTTTTTTAACTTACAACTATGTATGAAAAATCCTGTGACAGAGGAGGAGGGTGAATGAAAGTGTGTAAGGGACATGAGGCAGTAGAGGCTGAGAGTGTGCTTGGCATGCAGAGCAAAATAGAAGATTTCCTGAGTAGTAAGTCTGAAGAGATAGGATTACATTCTACAATGTTAATAGATAAAATACTTTCCCATCTTTTATTAAAAAAAATACCACAGGAAAATCTTACACAAAAGGACATGAAGACACTGCTGATCAGAAATATACTTTAAAAGTATACTTTGGTTTGTGGGCAGCTCATCAAGGAAAAGCTGTAAAATAGGTCTGGGAGGGAATAAACATCCCCTTGTGTTTCAGTTCTGAAAAGCAGCCTCCAAACCTGAGTGACAGAAAGAGGATGTGCCAAGGCCACTGTGGGGATTTGGCCATACTGAGCATAGTAGTGCCCAGTTACATCTCCTGCACAAGGGTGAGGAGGGTGGAATGTGGGCAGAGCAGAAAATTTGCATTTAGCAGCATTGCAGAGGGGTACCAGAAGGCTGAGCCTACCTCCGTTTGCAAGGAAAAGCTCACTGCCAATTTGTAGGGTCTAGGGATGTGCTCAGGGCAGTAAGCTCAGCTCCTCTGCAGAGGACAGTCTTGTGGTGTACTGAAAATGATGCATCTGTTAATTAATGACACTGATGAGATCTGAGGGGAGGCCATCCAGTACCTCTCAGCTGGCCAGAATTGATTAGGGAGCTGTGAGGAGGCTCTAGCTGAGAAGTTTTATAGCAAAGAATGGCTGACTCAAAAAAAAATGTCAAGGAACAAGTGAAAAGCTATTGAGCTCAGCACTTAAAGTAATAAGGAGGCTTTTGATTTCTTTTATTGTGATCAGTCATATATTTGCTGGCAAAACTCTTGACTACCTGTGATGAAAGTTTTAATTTACTTCAGTAGGCTCAGGTAGTCATCTTTATTTTCTCATTTCCACTAGTGTATGTAATCCTAATCAGAAAAATAGATAGATGCACTTTTTTCATTAATGAAAAACAGCCCTATTATGATATCATATCCAAAAGGCACATGATATTGTGTTTGCTGGTAAAGTGTCAGATGAGAATGTTCTTCATCTGTTGATTGGAATGCCCAGGAATACAAATCCCTACTCTCAGAGGCAATCTACCTTTCATGCTTCATGAAAATGAAAGTAGATTGATTTTTGTACAGTCAAGGTTTCATGTATTCCTTAGCAAGGGTGATGCTTGCCATCTGTTCTAGTTCTAGAGTCAGAGCCTCTGGGGCTGGCAGAACATGCCTGCACTAAATACTTTATGGGGGATGGTGGAAACAGCCCTCATTTTATTTGATCAAGGAATGGACCTATAAAACACATGAGCTACAGCCACAAAATGCTGCTTTCTTCTAGGAATTTCAAAACTAAGCCTTTGTTGAAGGCTTAGGTTGGATATTAGAAAAATGTACCTCCCCAAGGAGGTGTTTGGGCACTGGAACAGGCTCCCCAGGGAAATGGTCACAGCAATAGCCTGGCAGAGTTCAAAAAGCGTTTGGACAATGCTCTCAGGCATGTTTTCATTATTGAGGTGTTGTGTGCAGGGCCAGGAGTTGGACTTCATGATCCTTATGAGTCCCTTCCAACTTGGTTTATTCTGTGATTCTGTGATTTTGTGAAGCTGAGTAGTACATTTAACTGAGAGTAGCACAGCTGTGACTGTGCAATGGGAATGGGATGGAAGAGGCGAAAAGCAGTGAGAAGCTGTTTAATTAGCAGCATTTAATGATAGGCTAAAGCATTTCCTATGGTCTCATAAAGATTCATCTTTTACATGCTGAGGTATTTCCATGAGATAAGCAGCAAGGTCATTGCCTTTTCACTTAAGAGATTCTGAAATTTGTCAGGTCCGGAAGAAGAGAGAAGATAAATATTTTAAAGGAGAAAATACACACTTTTAAAATGGTATATGAGTACTGGAAAAGGATATTAAGCTATAAGAGGGCTGTTTTTCATTAATGACAAAAGTGCATCTATTTTTTCTTGTCAGTATTACATATACCAATGGGAAACGAGAAAATAAAGACAGCATCCTGAGCCTACTGAAGTAAATTAAAACACTTCCAGTTATTTAATGGGGCCATTTTTTTCTCATTAGTAATTTTATCATCAGAAAAGTAAATTGAGAGAGAGGCCAAGATTGTAGTGCCAATAGTCCTCATCTGACCTGAGGCACATAGACAAAATGATGATAGCTAATGTGTAGATGAAGAGGTGAGAAACCTCACTATAACTTCACTTTCCCCATACTGAATTCCTCATTGTAGGCAATGAGAAAGTCCTGACTCCTGGGTTAACCACCAAGGAAAGTGTTCTATATCACTAAGTTCCAGAGTAAGAAGAATAATGGAAATCTTTGCCCAAATAAAATCACCTTTTTTTTTATTATTTGTCCTGGAACACAGTAATGTTGAATAATAATGACTGTGTCTAATTTTAAAGTTGTTTTCAAGTAAAGAACTGGTATGGACTCCTTACTCTGAGCTTTTCTTGACTCCTATGCAATTTGGAGCTTTTTGGAGATGATGTTTTCAAACCTGCTCCAAGTGGGTGTAGCCTTGATAGTTAAGACAGTCAGTCCCTCCTTATGCATTTTGCATGATTCTGCACAGTTCACCAATGCTTAATATAGAAGTGAAAAACTTGAAATCCAACAGAAAGTCTAGACAGGATTGCACTGGATGGATGTCAGTATTACTCAACAATCATCATCAGGCAGCCTTCCCTCCTTCTGTATCCATGTGAGCAGCAGGAATAATTACAGCCAAGTAATCTACTACAGAAGGAGGTTTTAAAAGGGAAGATCTCTGTCAGGTATAGACCCCATGTCTTCCATTTGACCCAGACAAGTAATTTTTCCTTCTTTCATAGATGCTGGGGAAAAATTCCACAGCTGTTTCTTTCCTCAGAGTCTTGTCCACTACTCTCCTGCTGGGATGTACCCTTCTGCTCTGGCTTCAGCAGTCCTGTGGCTGTGAGCTGTGATAATTTTACCAGATGTTTCTGTCCTGTCACTGAGATTAAAGACTTGAATCTTTCCCAGCCATTTCTCTTCCTAATTTGCTGAGGAAAAACTGGTTCTCGCTGCGATTGTAGAATTCACTCTAAACTCTGATACTATAAATTTATGTAAAAGTAAGGTATAGGTAGTGGATCTCAGTAGGCAAGTAAAGGCCTCTGAAAAACATAATTTAGAGAAACTATGTCCTCTTAAGACTGCTGTAAATTACAGGGGATGCAAAAATATTCTGCCTGGCCAGATGACTTTGATTTAAATTTCTCTCTCTCTCTTGCCATTTTCTTGTTTCTTTTCTCTACATGATTTAACACATGGAGATTATACTTTGCATCTGACACAAATCCTGTATCTGTACCATTGCCTGCATTCCTTATCATGCATATTGCTTTCTGTGCTGAAGTTATATAAGAAAGTAAAGCTCCCTATAATCTGTTCAGTAGCTGAACCCTTGTCATGATGCAGAACTTTTCCTCCTCTTGTCTGAGTGTTGTTGAGAATCCCTTTGGATAAGGAAAAGTAACAGATTTTTTCTTTAAAAATCTCTAGATCTAATTTGGTTTCTGTAGGACAGCAAAGCCTGTCTCTGATGTGTGCCTCTGTCTCTCATTCACAGAAATGTTTATCCTTGGTTCTTTTTCAGTTAATGCTTCTCACTTACTTCTGCTTTACAGACACTATTATCCAACGCTGCATTAAAAGAACACCTTTTATTTTTTTTTCTTTTTCTTTTTCTTTTTTTTTTTTCAGTAGTGATTAGGGGGGATTCACAGTCTGATCCCAAGAAAATCTTGACTTCACTTTCACAAATTTGAAACCAAGTCTGGGTTATAGTACAGATGGCAACTTTGACATATATAATTGTATTTTTATTAACTCCTAGAGCATCATGCAATTAAGGTAACATATTGAGAAGAATATCCAAAATATTTTATTTGTATTTAAGTATGAGAAATATCTTGGTTACAATTAAATATGGTTCATAACTCTCTTTCATCATACTATTTTTAAGGGTAAGTTCAGCTGGCTCATTCTTCAAGTTCACTGGAAATACATATGGGGTTTCAGTATAGTATTACAGTCACTTGGAGGGTCTCCCTAGAGTCATTAGCAGCTCTCTGACTTCACCAGTTAATACAGGTTAAATTCTAAATTTTGTTAACTTCCCCTGTCATCTCATAAGGGAAAAACTCAGTAAAACAGGATAATAAAAATGATGGCTTTTTTTCTTTCTTGTTGCCTCTTCCTAATTTCAAGCCTAATCAAACCCAACTATTTAAAGACTTAGTGAAAGCACAGAATAAATTTGAAAATGCAATGATTCTTAAAATTTTACTTTTAAAATAAATAGATTAGTTTATCACTACTTATATTAATGAAATATTCAAAGTGATATTTGTTCTGATTTCTTATCTATTGTTTTCTAACTAAACAAGATCTGGTCTTTGACGGATAATCCATATGGTTACTTTCAGCTTTTAAAATGTATATCTTTACTTCTTAGAGAGTGTAAGTAGCCTTGCATTTAATCTGTTTTTGAAATCAAACTCATCCTGAAAACTATTGCAAATATAGCTCTCTAGGCACAATTCAAATAAGAAAAATAAGCAAAAGCAATCATACTATTAAGATGTATGTAGGTGTTTCCATCAAATAAAGGAGAATAAGAAATACATTGAATATTTTTGCACAGGGGAAACTCAGATATGGCTCCATGTGTCATTATAGAGTAATGGAGATTAGAGTCCCCTCTTTCATAACATCCTCTGATGTAATTTAAAAATCAGCTTATTGCCTAAAAAATTAGTGCCTTATCCACAAATAAATCATTATGTATATAAAACACATTGGGTTTAAAACAAAAGGCTATCAGGAAACATCAGGCATTAAATTAATTGTTAGCAACTCTGTTTCTGTTTCCTTTGTTTCCTGTTTATTTTTTAGCTCCAGGTAGGCTAAAGTTTATATGACATTTTCCTGGTCATTATTTGCTGGGTTACCAGTTTCGCAAGTGGCTGTTGTTTTCACCAGAATTGCTTCCTTCAATTGTTTTCTTCCTTCCTTTAAGTGATAAAAATTTGGTTTGTGCAAAAACTGTAGTGGGTGTAATCAGAAGGTAATAAAGGTAAGTTGTTATACATTCATAAATACAATTGCTCTGTTTGTATTTGTGGCCAGTAACTTTTACATTTTGATCACAATGAAAACATCAATCACTATTCCCAATTACCTTGAAAGGCAAGGAATTCTTATTCCTATTATTGCAGAAACAAGAAGATGAACAGAAAAAATAACATGAGATGCTAATTTGAGTTCTTTCCATCATCATCATTTTCATCAGCCCCATGTTGTTAATGTTTTAGAATAAAAAATGGTAAAAAAAGTTATAAGTTTTAAAATAAAATCTTTGTATCTAAAAACTTCAAACAAGAAAAAACCAAAGATTCATGAGCCACAAGCCATGCACCTAGGCAAAGTTCAATAGCTGTTCTTTCAGGGAAAATGAACCATTGGTGGCAACTTATCTTAGGGCTTTAATTTATACTAGACTTAAAACTCTGTAATACTACAAAACAATTAATACAAGGTTGAAAATACCAGTATGAAATTAGAGAAGAAAAACGGGTACCAACCCCAATAACTTTTCCAAAAAAAAATTGTTTTTTAAATAAACCAGAAAATCAATGTAAATATTATGACAGAGCACAATGAAATGCCTCAAGATTGATGTTGGAGTTTGGCTTATGGTTGGGCCAAAGTTGCGTAAAGATGTACAACTAATTTCCTGGAATACCCTTTTGAGATGTCTTAGCATTAAGTTATTTATTGATAAAGGCAAGTTTGATACACCAGAAATATTATAAAAATTTGTTGGGATTTGTCTAACTTTGCACATTAAAAAGTTACCTGGCTTGACTAAGAGCCTTATCAAGCAAGATTCTTCTTATTACCAATTGAGAAAAAGATTCATCTCCACGGGATAATATAACATATGGTTTGATCATCAGTCTCAGGATGGACTGAATTGCTGTATGGAAGTGTCACTTTCTCTCTTCACTGATTACAGAGGGATATTTGGACAGTACTTGCTGAACTAGAATCCCATTAAATGATTTTGCTGGGTTTCTTTAGGAGAATATCCATGTTCAAAATGGGATTGCTGCTGTTTGGTCCTGAGCAT
>VRYO01001463.1:49629632-49642003 GCA_009812075.1 Sialia sialis
TATTACAGTATGTTCCCAGAAAAGCCTGTGACGCAGCAAATAAAATCAGAGAGTACATCTTGTAAGAAGCTGGGTTTAAAGTGTCATTCTTCACATGCTGAAAAAAGTCACTGGATTCACTTGTGCCTCCAGCTGTGTAAACATTGCTCTGTCCTCTGCTTTGCTTCAGATAAGGGATCTGAAATAAAGCTGCAGAAGGTGACCTGAAAATAGATTTATTTTAACCCAAACTGTGCGTAAGTATAAATCAGACATTCCAGTAGTCCGAATTTAAAGGGGTTTTAATCTCATTTGCTTAAGCCTTCATCTTGTCCATCTCACCATGAAGTTTTTGCCCTGCATCTCTTCAAAGCTGCCAGATGCCTGCCTGCAATGCTCTTACAAGTCATCCAGACCCTTTAAAAATCAGTAGGACTCAGCAGAGTGGAAACTCTATCACACATCCTGTGCTGAAAACTGATTTCTGCCAATGGCTACTAGACAGCAGAACATCCTGAAGAGTTAGGAGGCTACTGATGGGCTTCCTGAGCTGAAGCTCCCACTGTACCTGCTTTTCTTGAAGATAATCATCCACCAAGGGGTGCTGGGAGACGTGGATTCAGCTTGCGCCAGTCTCAGAAATTCCATGAGTGATTAGTGTCATCAGCTGAGATCAGGAGGAAAGGATGATTAGAATCCCCATGCCTATTGCATACACTTTTGGTTGACTGTGCTTAAATCTTAATTTCAGGTAACCTGGAGCACTTTTAGGTGTTTAACAGTGGAAGTTTTAACTAAATTAAGTTTAATTATTCTTAGGATTGAGTTAGTTATTCTTAACCATCTCACATAGATTGGTATCTCCCAGGACGACAATTCAACAACTTGTCTTGCCTACTTTCTCTAGCTGCTTTTTGTTTGTTTGTTTATTTCAGTGTAAATTCCTTGCTAATTGTTTTCTTTGAGTTATTCCTCCTCAGCTTTTCTGAGTAATTTTGGTACTTTATTGGTAGACAATAGCAAATGTCATCTTAATTCCTGACTTTAGATTCTTCTTCTCTTCTTTCAAGCTCTTAGAAGAAAACATTACTTTTCTTTTTAATTTTTTTTTTGTTTGTGGGGTGGTTTTAGTTGTTGTTGTTTGTTTGTGGTTTTTTTGCAACCATTGCCTTCATAATTTTTATCTCTAAGCAAATTCTCTAAACCTCTACAAATTCTTGTGGGAGACTTTTTGTTCTGTGTAATGTTGCTACTTGATGGCAGCACCAGGAAAAGTGTTCTTTTGTGACTCATTTGCTTCCAGGATCTGCTACGCTGAGCCGAGAAAAATAAAACCATCATCAGACTGCTATAGCAAGATGTGATGAGCAAAAATGCCAGCCCTCATCTAAACATAGGTTGCACTATTAACCCAGAGAAAACCTGCAATGTCACTCACACCTGGGGTGATGGTGATGTGGAAAATCTGCTGCAAACATTTTTCCTTTTTCTCTCCTCTCTCTGAAGGAGCTGAAATGTGGGAAATTTTGCTTATGCCTGGGAATTATTACAGCTCTTGAGAAACACCAGAGAAACACCAGAGATGCTTAAATTGCTGATGGGGTAGATTTCAACCAGGTTATCAGACTGCACCTGAGACACAAAACGTTTTTCCCTCCTAGAAAACTGCAATGCCCTTTTTTCCCATGGAACTGAGTTCCCTGGCATGCAGCCAGTCAGGTTGGGCTGGCATTTAGGAGCAATAAAATCTTAATCCAGCATGGCTAAACCCTTGATTGTTCATTTCTCATAGCCCTGGGCAAAATCAAACAGGAGTTTTCACACAAGATAGTTTCTTTCCTTCATATCAGAATATGACTACAAAGATAGTATTGACTTCTCACTTTCTATGTAATAGGTTTTGCTGCACTTTACTAACATCATCTCCAGCTGTTAAGAGTACATTCTCAGAAGAGCCTGTGGGAGAATGCAGGGATTCTGAAATTCATCCATGTTCATAAATAATTGTGTTTAAATCTACATGATGCTTCTTAAAGAAAATATCTGTGTGAGTCTTGCCTCTTTAGTCTCCAAAACCTGAAATAAAAGAATAGTTGAATTTTCTGCCAGGAAAAAATGCTTCTGTGTGTTTGAGTACTGTTCATAGCTTGAGATCTTATATCTTGGGGGTGTGGATGAACAAAGGTTGGGAGAGGCTGCTTCCTCTAAAACTGTGAAAACTTTGGACCTTGGTTTAACACAGCCTCCAGAAAGCAGGTGCCACCTTGCAGGATAAATAAAATGAGTATTTAATTATGCAGTTACCTAACTAACTCTCTATGTCAGAACATTGATGATAAGCTGCAGAGCCATTTGCACTAATTTAGACAGACTCTGGGCAAGCAGTAGGACTAAAAATTGTTTCCAATACTCCTTTATTACTGCTCTGGCCTTCTCCACAAGAACAAAATCTGAACCAACATTTCATGGGGTCTAATGTCTCAAGACATTAGGAAGGAAACATCCATTTTTACATTTTAATTTGTTTGAGAGAATTTTAAACTTAAGGGTCTTTGGGATAAGACTGGGAGACAGATCCCCGTTTTTTTCCTCTAAATATTCCTCCTATGGAAAAGAATTGTTGAGGAGGCATAAACATTACATCAGATGCTATTACAGAAAATAAAATATGGGATCATGTATGCATTTTCTCCTCAAAACCTCTGTTTGAATATATTATTTTCTTTTAAAAAAGATGTGAAGGCAATGAAAATATGGCAGTTAAGAATCCAAAGATAGTTTAGTCCTCAAAGAAATTCTTTCTGCATAATTACTTACCTAGACAATGACAGGCAAACCTACACTATCACTACTGCAGCTGGTTCAGAAGTGGTAAAGATCTTAAAAGTCTGGAAACTTCATCGAAATTTAAAACAAAATTTTAAATTGATCTGTGAATTTGAGCAGTGTTTGCAATCTATTTTTACAGCATACATCCAGAGTGTGTTATTGAGACACTGTTGCAAGAGTCATATAACCAATGAAAAGCATCTATTCAAAACTAATAATGCCTTTGGATACAGTGAATTATTCTCCAATCACAATGAAATTATCAAATCAGTGTGAGGAATTCTATAACTTTAGACCTCTATAGAATGATCACTGTGTTTTAGTCAGGCTGCTGAGAAAAAAATTTATTCATTTTAAGCCTCTTAAAAATTTCAGCTATAGTGCCTAGTGAAGATTTGACACTTCATGTGTACATATGCAGATATAAAAAAAGGGCTGATTCAGCCCAGAGGACCCCAGGGTGCTGCACTTTAGGACACTCAGCTTCCAGCTGTCTCAATCTTGGCAGAAAATGTAATGTCTAAATCAGCATGTGTGTTTCTGTGCAAGTGGCAATGCCAGTACAGGGACTGGAGAGCTTTGTAGGGCTGATATCAAATACTGAGTATGTCTAAAATCTCAATCACCATTAGCATCCTCCCATCCTTTTCTGCCCTGCTGGGAAGAATCTCCTCTGCTTTACAAAGGTAATTCTTGTGGACCTGGGCTCTTCTGTACTGTTTTAAAGAAAAATTTCAAGTTAAGAACTGAGCATGGAAAACTAATCTGCTGCTTTTCAGTTTCTGCATGATTCATTGGTGGGGAGGCAGGGGGTTTGTTCATTCACAGCTACATTCTGCTGCTTTGTATTATTGTAAGACAAAATTATATCAGGGCCTTGTCTCACAGTGGGACCTACTGAATCTGCAGGATATCAGGCTATGTTACACCTCATGCTATTCATTTACCTTGTGCAGCCCAAATCAGGTCATTTGAACAGTGTGGGTATCACAGCAAAGTAAATAGGCAGGATGCTGCTAGTAGATACTGCTAGTCTGTGTGTTACAAATGCAAAACATCTTGCATATATTAGCAACATTTACATTTACGATAAAAATTGTAAATTTAATACTGAAATCTCATTCAGAAGGCCTGCATGAAAAACATTTTTAGAGTATGTATTTGCAGTAAGAAACAAAAAAAAAGTGATTCAGAATTTTCACATAAGTTAAAAAAATATTTCTTAGTTTTTTGGTGCCTTGATCTTGTTTAGGTGCATTCTTTAATTTTTTCTAGCTTTTGAAAATGAAATTGTTCATAACTTTTTAATAGAAGATGCTAGCTATCTTGGTGTCCAAACAAAGGCAGATGACAAATGCCTTTGTGTTTTAAAGCTCTTGAAAACATTTATACTTTTTTTCAGGTAACATTGTTATCAGTGTATCAAATCCAATTATTTTACAGGGAGCAAGCCTCCATCTCTTCCCGTAGCCACTCTGGCCCCATGAAGTGTTTGCAAATCTGAACACTGATTTTTACAAGCACCTCATGCTGGAATAACCACTCGCAATTCAGCTTCAGGTGCCCAAGCTCATCCCCAGTCAGACACTGAGGGAGACTTTTGTGCTGCACAATTTCCAGTTGTCCTTCAGGAGCAGGGAGAGGCATGGACAGACTGGGAAGGGGTGAAAGGGGAACCTTCACAGGGGCCTGGACAAGCTCAAGACATGAGCCCATGGGAATCTCACAAGGCTTAATAAGACTCAGTTCAAGGTGCTGCACCTGTGTTGGGGCAGCCCCTGTACCAACACAGACTGGGGGATGAAAAAACGGAGAGCCTGGGGAGAAGGAACTAGGGGTGCTGATGGGTGAGAGGATGATGCTGGACATGAGCTGGCTTACAGTCCAGAATTACAATTGTATCCTGAGCTGCTTCAAAGGCAGAGTGGCCAGCAGGGCAAGGGAGGGGATTCTGCCCCTCTGCTCAGCTCTGGTGAGACCCCACCTGCAGGGCTGCATCCAGCTCTGGGGTCCCAGCACAGTCAGGAGAACAACATGTTGGAGAAAGTCCACAGGAGGCCATCAAGATGATTAGAGGGATGGAGCACCTCCCCTACCAGGAAAGGCTGAGAGAATTGAATTGTTCAGCCTGGAAAAGGGAAGGCTTTGGAGTGACCTACTTGCTGACTTTCAGTACCTGAAGGGAGCCTACAAGAAAGATCGAGAGGGACTTTTTATAAGAGTGTAGGGTGACAGGACAAGGGGGAATGTACTCAAACTGAGAGTATATTTATATCAGCCACTAAGAAAGAATTATTTGCTATGAGGATGCTGAGTCACTGGAAGAGGTTGCACAGAGAGGATGTGGATGCCTCATCACTGGAATTATTCAAGACCAGGATGGATGGGGCTCTGAGCAACTTGGTCTAGTGGAAGGTGTCCCTGCTCACGGCAGGGGGTTGAGCAAGATCACCTTCCAACCCAAACCATTCTGTGATCCTGTTATTCTAAAATTCAGTCTCCTCAATGGACCTCCACACGAGTGGTAAATGGTGGGGGCAGGAGATGGGCAGCAGGTGGGTAGGGTTAGTTGTTTGCTATCTGTGCTGTGGAAAAGAGCCCACTGCAGATTTTTTAAGAACTTCTTCAAATGTTTTCTCTGCTGTAGAAGTGATATTTCAAATATGAATGCAAAACGTAAGCCTTTGGTTGAGGATTTGGTTGCATAGGTTTTTATTTAAGGTTCTACCTAAGTGCATAGTCTACCTCTGTTTAGTTGTATATGTTGCCTTCCTTTCACCCAAACCCTTGGTGATTTTCCTCTTGAACGTCATTCTTTGTTCTTTTCAGAAATGCAATAAATACTCCAACTTAATGCATTAAATATGAAAAGACTTACTGAGGGGACCCAACCTATAAATCATTCAAAAGGCCTTATGGTGGAAATAATTTATTTGAAAATATTTATTATTAATTTCACAGTTTAGTTAAAGTTCCTATAAGGCAGTCATTTATTAAATATTGACTTCTGTTCAGTCCACTGGACATATTTATCTGTAAAACAGCACCTATAACCAAAGAGGAGTAAAACACCAAAATGTTCCAGTCACTGATTTAGGTAATGAATAGAAAGTGTTTATTTTGCTAAGCACTACCAAACATAACCAAAGCACTTACTTGAGACAAACAAACATTGTGCACTGTGTCACTAAAGGAAAGAATTACTTCAGAGTTAGAACAAGTAGAATTAAATTGAAAATGGGGGGGGGGGGGGGGGAATTGGAAAAATGTTATAAATATAAATTGAAATAAAGTATGCTAATAAAGAACATGTCATCTTGAAAAACAACAAATTACTTTTCAGACAAAGATTTCATTGGAACCAAAACTGCAGCTACTGCTTTGTGGAGGCAATATCATCATTTTGAAAGCTGTACACAACAGTTGTGCCAATGCTGGTAAGTTAGCTCCTTCCTAACAAACAGCTTTTTCTAGGCTGAGGAGATAGTAATTTACTCACAGTGAAGAGGTCACACAGGTATTATTTTGTGATAGACCACAAACAAATGACAGTGAAAAACTAACACAATAATTTCTTATTTCTCACTTATTTGACTAATTTCATGTCATCCAGTTGGGTGTTGTATCAAAAGAACAAGAAGGTAATCTTATTCCAAAAATGACAAGTGAGCTCAGGCCATATGGAGGTGCATGTAGATTGATGGGATCCTCAACAGCATACTAAATTACTCCTGATTTCCTAAACTCAAAAAAGCACAGCTAATTGCCATTGTAGTGTAACAAATCATCATAATTAATGTTAATTATATTAGCACCAAGATAAAAAAAAAAATATGGCAATACAAGTGAGTACTGTGAATTATTTAGAGGTTGCTGCTGACGGATCTGTGTGAGGTTATCTAATCCTTATTGTAACTTCCCCAGTAAATGCTAGTCATTCTCTGGGATCGCTGCTCCCATGAGCCAGAAAGGAAAGGGCAGACCCATGAAGGAAGCCCATTTAAACAAAATGTTTTCCTTTAATCAGTTTCACAACTCTCAGGATGGACTGAGGGACTTGGTAGGGAGGGAAATTCTTGGCAGCAATGGTGTCATGCAAGTGAGGAACACAGAGGGAGCCTGCTGAGGGACACAAAGCAGCACATCCAAAATACTAGTCTAGATCTGATTCATACATAAAACACTTGTAAAATCAGTGTCAGAACTATTTTAGGACTTTCTACTCCACAGTCATCCTGCAATTCTGAGCAGTACTGTGCTTCCTGATATTGTTTAAATTTTAATTTACCTCCTCAGAGTCTATCCTGACCATGTCTTTGATTTTTAAAGTGTTTTTTCCTTTCATTGTGCTGTGAGAATGTAAGTGTGATTTGATGTGGTGTCATGAGCGCTGCAGCAATCAAATCAGTTAGTCAAGACCAAAATAAATGTATTTTATGTACAGTAAGAAATATACCTAATTTACTTAATTTATATATTTATATAATTCATATGCTTATATAATTTATATCCTTAGCTTTTCTATTTAGGTAGCAGTAAAACTTAGTCATGAGGGTGAAAAATCAAAGGCGTCAATATTAATGCTGAAATAATAGACTCCAGTCTGATGTAATTTGCATTCACAGGAATTATGGATGCTTTATTCTGCTACCCTGTATCACAAATCCAGATAATTCTGAAGAAACCATTATGGATTTAGAATACCTCAAATGAAATACGGCCTTAATAGCTTACATTCCCACTCAGCACTCACTGTCCACATGCATATTTCATGACCACCACTACTAGCTCATCAGCCACTTTGCCATTTGTAAGGATCTACTGCACCGTATATTTCTACCCTAAAACACTTTTCAGTCTACTCTTGAAGCCTGGTTGAAGACAAAGCAGGTGTCTCTATGAAGAAGTGTGAAGTGTCAAAAGAAGAGTTGTGTGCTCAGCTTGAGGATCTTCCTGGGATGAAAGGATATACTTTCAACCTGTGACTGCCATGTCAGCAGCTGCAGCGCATCTTTAGATGGTTGCCTGTGTTCATAAAAACACATTCAGTTTTCAACACCTCCCCTCCTCTCATCTTTTGCGGGAAAAGTAGTATTTAAAATATAATGAGGGGCTAACTCAACAAAGAGAGAGGCATTGAAAGGTGCTGTTTTAACTGAAGTGACAAACCTATTGCTATTTATCAAACAGCTTCCAGTATTTTGGCAGAGTTTGATTGAACTCCCCTGCCCAATTAAAAGATCTAGCACTCAGCTCACATTGGGTTTATCAGTACTGAACCTGCCCTGTTGGAAGTGACAGCACTTAGGGGACTGTAAAATTGATCCAGCTGAGATGATAATACACCCTCTTCCTTTTCACAGCTCTTTTTTCTGATTCAGCTGAAACAAACTTTTGTTAGTGACGGTCCAGAGACTTGGAAGCTGAAAAATGCAGGAAGCTGTAGAAAAGACAAGCACTTGGTTTAAGAAGCTTAAATCCTGTGGCTAGATGTTGTTATTCATGTTAGAGTTTGTTCATTGAGATATCAGCAATCCACTAAGGAACTGTCCAGCTGTGAAATCATCATTATCAGAGTTAGAAATGAAGGCATCTTGAGGAGCCTCTAGCTGAGGTGGCATCCACATGGTTCAAGAGCCCAGAGGAAACTCTGGCAAATGGGAGCAAGTACAGTGCTGCACTTTCCTCATTTTCCTGCTCTAGTAATCCAACTGAGACCTTGGTATTATTGCAATATTTTTGAAGGATAATGCATTTTCAATTACAGTAATTTCACGATTATAAGCCACACCTGACTATAAGCCGCATGTCCCGGTAGCCAGGTAGACCACGGGATTTGCCCATATTTAAGCTGCACCTGAATATAAGCCGCACCTTTTTTTTCATATTTTTTTTTTTTTTTAAAGCTGGGATCCATGTGTAACAAAGTAACAAATTAGTAACAGAATCGCTGCCAGCGGTGTTTGGTGTCAGGTGCTCAAGTTGCAACAGTTTTCATAGATCAGCAAAGCCTTTAAAGGCAGCCCCAGGCGCCCTCCCTAGCTGGCTCTCAGTTCTGGGTTGGCATTTCACTGGGATTTGTCCATAGATAAGCCGCACCTGAATATAAGCCGCACTACTGGGGTAGGCTGGATTCTTCAATGAAAAAGGTGCGGCTTATAATCGTGACATTACTGTACTTAGTTTTTTAAAAATATTTACTCAGGTTTGCAGGCAATTTTGCTTCTAAATATTCCTTTTAAAGTTTTGTAAGTAGACCTGAGTCAAATTTAGAAGAAATGTATCCTTTCTCCTCTACTTATGTCCACAGGAAATATTTCAGAGAGAACACCAAATAAGCAAGTTGGAGGCATTTATCCATGGGTATGTTTCAGAATTTACCCCAGAATTTGGAACAAGAAAAGGGAGAGAAGATTGTGGCTGCACGGAACCACAAAAGTGGCGCTCAACAAAGAAGTGTCTGATGTAGGCTAGCAAGAGTAAATCATGAAGTGGATGTGAGAGGAAGCATAGATGCAGGATAGGTTCTTACCTAAGCACAAGAAGAAAACACAGTAGCATTCAGTCCTCTCAAACACGTTGAGAAAGTAGGATGCTGGCATTATTGTTCATAATTGCTTTCTCTAGAAATGTGACAAAGTTGAAGGGAAGGGTACCCTTCTGGTCTTTGTTGTGATAAATCATTGATTGCTATAATAATTGTAGCTGGCTTTGCATTACAAGATGGTGAAATTTGGCTTGTTCATAAATGCATGACTGTCTCCTGACCATGAAAGTGTTTGTGCATTTTTTGAGGGGAGACATTCTGCAGGATTCCTTGGGGCTCTTCACTCCTCTTCCTCCAGTCGTGTTGGAAAACTTGTAGGAGTGCTTTGATGGAAGATAAATTAAAGGAAGTTCTTATAAATGTGGTGATCAAGTGAAACACTAGAAATCAATGAAAGTCAGTGGGAAAGGAGACCTGACAAAAGTGAGCAGTCTGCAGCTCACTTCTATATCTGTGAAGGGCTTTGCACACACTCAGATCCAGATGAAGGGAAATGTGTCATTCAGGTGTTCTCTGCCCCAGTGTAGGCTTCTGCTTACATGGAGGAATTATCCAGCTGCCTCAAGGAGATCAAAGGAACCCTTGCTCTTTGGTCAAGAAAGATGTTTGAAGTGTGTGGTTAACTTAAAGGTTAAATGCATTCATATAAGTCTTTCCTATTTGAAAGTTTGAAAGAGTCTTAAAATACTAAAGAAGAAAGAAGAGATCTCAGAAACAAGATAAAATTTATATGTGGTTTTGGATAATTACAATTCAAAACTTGTTTTGTCACAGGGGTTTTTGTAACTTATGTGGCTTTTTTTTTTTTTTTTTTTTTTTTTTTTTTTTTTAATGTGCCATTTTATTATTTTAACAACTTGCTCCACAGGAATATTTAAGAATGTCAGACTCTCGAAAATTTTCAAATATGCTCAACACTATAAGATTATAATAGGAATATTTATACTGGCATCTGTGGAACATTTATGCATGAGGAATAGTTTAGTGTTTTGTATTTTTCCAATATTAATATTTGATCAATGCAAGCATTTCATTTATCTTCCTTTGGTTTAAAAGGTTTGGTACTTCTAGTTGATATTCCCATATGGCAAGTGGAGTACTCCACAGGAGTGTGGAATGACAGCAGTAAGGGAACAGTAGTTTCCTCCAATGAAGATTTTAAAATGGAAGCTCAGCTGATGTCTCTAAACCCATTCCAAAAAAAGACATAATCTCATTTACTGTCCATCTCATCAGTAACTCTCATTTACCAGTTCTTTTCTCTATCAAAAAACTTTGTGAAAATAAAGTTATGGAAAGGAAAGATCTTTATCATTTTTAATTAAAATGATATGCAATTATGCTTGAAATCTTGCCTTCTCTACTTTTTTCTTTTGCATGCTGTATGCACAGCACTGTGAAATAAAATAAAATATAGTGTGCCTAAACTTCTACAAGAGAATTCCCTTCAGAACTGTCTAAACCAAATTTGCTATGTCTCTTTGCCTGCAGCAAGAATATCAACACATACTGTAAATCTTTCTGGTTCTCTCATTTCCTTTGGCTGTTTGAACTGCTTTGAGACAGTGAGTAGCAAACATAAAATATGTTATTGCATTCTGTGTGTGCCTGCAATTGTGATGCTTTTCTAAATGAAAAAGATTATACTTTTTAACTTTGTTTCTTTGTCCCTTTCCAAACAATTTCTGTTCCATGAGAGACTACTTTATACCAGTTAGAGTAGCTGCACATTCTACACTTATTTTTTAGTTAGTTGAAAAATACAATTAATAGAAACTGATGCAGCATTCCAGCCTGCTCAGCCTGCAGCTCCTCCCATGAATGACAGTGTGGGGCTGCTGGGTCCATCCAATGCAGTCCTTGCTTTCAACAGGCAGTTCTGTCTCCCTCATTCAAAGAATAAAGTTACTCACTCCCCAAGTGCTTGCTTCTCCCCACAGGCAATGAAGAGGAAACTACTCACTATAGATAGCTGTCTTCCAGATTTCTGGAGTTGGGGGGGGTAAACCACACCCAAAATAATAAATGCTGCCCTAGTAACTAGAGAGGGGAAACTGAGTTTACTTCACATTGATGAGAAGTCCTAAGCTGACTCTTGACTAGTCCTAATTTTCGTCTAGGCACCACTAAGCCAAGCTGCAATTAGTTCTTCAGTTCATTCCCAGGTCCCAGCCTGGTGTGTTTCTAACACTCATTAGCTCACAGGATCTACATTACCGTGACCTGTGGAATTGTTTCCAGGAGCAAAATAGCCTGATTAAAAAGATTATGGGATGCTTCTCAAAAGGCAATATTGACTCTAGTGACTATCCAGTGAAAATTGCATTCAGTTTTTCTTCTGCTGCTCTAGTTATCTCTCCAGCACCACTCATCAAGCATTTAATCTTTAGTCAATCTCCCATGCTTTTATGCCATACTTTCTCATCATGTCACACACATTTTAATTTTCACACTGTGAAAATAAACCCATGTTGCTGTCAAGTTGATATTCACCACTGCTGCTAGAAAACATTTGGAATGTGGAGCTTGAAGTGCTCACATTTATTCTCAGGTCACTGCTGAATATTTGATACAGGACACATAAAATTCAGATCTTATCTATTCTGTCCACTTCTTGTCTCTAATGTATTTTGCTTGTCAGTATTGCTTTCCATCAAGATTGTGATTACTGATCATACTCATTAAGACAAGCAGTTTTGTTCCCCAGAATAGCAATTACATGTTTCAGGATCTTTATTACAAATCTAAAACATTCATGCTTGTATTGAACACTTTTTTCCTCAAGATGAATACCAGGAGTGCCTCATGCATGGACCATGTATGAAGATTACAGCATCAAAATAATAACTTATCCAGAGCCCTGAATAAAGATGATTTCTAGGAAACAGTGTAGGGGTTGGGGTCAAGGATGTAATAGTAATTTCACAACTGTAAGGCGCACCGGATTATAAGGCGCACTTCCGGTTGGTCAGCAAATTTCCAAACTTTGTCCATGTATAAGGCACACCAGACTATA
>VRYO01001463.1:49643003-49681544 GCA_009812075.1 Sialia sialis
GGAAGGGAAGAGAATATAAATTGGGAGGCTCCTGCAGCATCAGTCACATCCTGACCTCATCTTTATCCTTCCACTGGATGTCACCATGCTGGAGGTGCTGCTGTGTGGCAGGGCAGGAAGGGACAAGCACTCAGGTCTTCTGCTGCAGGGCTGGCACAAGAGCTGACAGAATAACTTCAGTCAAACCCAGTGTTTATCTCTATGCCAAGAAAGTACACATACAGTGTTGTGATGGCAGAGACAGATCCCAGAACGCTTCTGGAGCAGAGGCCAAGCTGGACTTCACTCTCCAGACTAAGAATCTTCTTAAAGAATTAGTCATATAACATCAGTTTTTCCAGTTGTGGAATTAGGGGATTCAAGCTGATTCAAATTGTCAACATGCTTCAGCACTGAATCAAGCTATGTCAGGAGGACAGTTGTATCTGCTGAAACTGATGAAAAATTGCTTATAGGTTCAAATGGGATATAAAACTAGAAGTTCAGTGTTTTTTTTGTCATTGGCACATTAATAGCAGTCCATTTTACCTCTCCTAAATTACAAAGTGTGAACAGCTTTGAGTTAGGGGGGAAAAAAAGACAAAGGGAAATTATGCATATTTCATTGTTCTGTTCAACAACCAGGATTTTTAATTACATAAAACACTCATCAAGTATTAGCAATCAAATGTAGACTTCATATAGCACAACAAAATAGAATGAATAATCTGGAGCCTTTCCAGACTAATAAGAATAACTACTCTATGAATCAAAGGATGATTGAATATTTATTCTCCAGTATCTTCCCTGCTTTCAACTATTTAATCCAAGTACCTTCTTCAAATGAGAAAATCTATTTTATATGAAGAAACGCTAATGTTTATTAACTCAAAAATCAGAGCATTAAAGCAACTGCTAGACAGGAATTTGCAAAACTGAAAACTGCATAACTGCTTCATAATTTTCTCTGATGGAAGATGAAATTTTTTATTTATATCTTTTTTCCCCTTGACATTTTTCCTTTTTCACTGCAATCCCCCGAAATTTGACATAGCTCACTGGGGACAGCTGCCTGGTCTCAGCCCATGCAGCTTTATTTTCATGTATTTAATTTGCCTCAGAAGAGCAATTAGCAATATGTATGGCCTTTTTATCTGTACTTTTTTTTTTCTGAGAACTACCTAATTGATGCAATATATAAAATATATGATGCCATGCAAGGTACCTGTAAGACAAGATACTGAAAACCCCTTCTGTTTAAGAAAAAATTCTTTCTCATTAATCTAAGTGAGGAATATATATTTGTAAAAGAAGAGGTCTCATTTTATGCATTATTGCATTCAAATGAATAAACCTAGCAATTAAAACAACAAGTGTTTTTAAAAAATGTATCTGTTGGATGTTTTACCATAAGAAATAAATTTTCATTATTTTGAATAATATTAGCCTTAAGAGAGTGATAGGGATACCATCTTGTGAAATATATGGATAATCTTATAGTCATCATAAAACACATTTCTTGAAAATATCTCCTCTCACAGAACATAATTCATTTTAGTCTCAGTGTTTAACATAAAATTGAAAGTACTTTTTTTTTTTTTTTAAAAGCTCTGGAGATACAAATATAAAGATGACAAAGTGAAAAAAATGTTAGATTTGCTATAGCTCTAACATAATTGTAGGCTTCGAGTGTGAATAAAATATCTTATATAATTTTTTTTATTGGGATAAATATTCAGCTTACACAAAACAAATCACGTCAATGGTTGAATCTCCAAATAATCCAATTTTCAGTCAAATGTTTGAGTAATATCTGAGCATTGTGACCTCAGTACCAGAAGGCATGTTCATGTGAAACATAGTGCTGATCTTCATGTCTTTCTCTCTCTGTCACTCTTCTCTTTCTTCTCTTTCCCGACACGGTAAATATTTTATCCCCTTTCAGTTTCTAAGTGAATAGTGTGCCTTGGATGGCTGACAGTAGGGTTTTATCTACTTTCTGCTACTTTTGCTTCTATCACTGTTCTGTTATAAAGCATGGCTAGTGTCAGTCACAAGATCACTTTGTTCCCTTTGAAGCAAAAAACCTGAGTTATTTGTACTTACAGATAATGCATGGATAGGTAGCTACTATAGCACACATCACATTATTGACATGGTAAACTAAAGGTTAAAAGTACTTGCACCTAATTTTCCTAGGAAGACTCTAAAATCTCTAATATTTGAGCATCTAATTTGCAAGGGCACAAAAGCTGGTGTGAGACTCTCTCTACAGGGTAGCAAGAAGTTTTTCATCCTCTCTAGACACCAACCTGAAAATAACCAGCAGCTGTTGACACTGAACTTCTAAAGAACACAATGCATTTAAAGGAATGGAAGTGAAACTTCTGCACTGAAATCAATAGCATCTTGAAAAGAATAAGAATATCTGCTGGAACAAAAGAAAACAATCCATGGGGACAACAAAGTGATCCCCAGTAAAGCAAACTGTCAGAGGCAAATTGAAAGAATCTCTTTATATTGTAAAATGATAAATAATTAAGCTCTTTCTACGTAACTGGACTGTAATTAGGAAGAAGTTTAAAATCTGCTTTAGGATTTAATACAGATGCAGACAGGCAATGCATGGCTGCAGATTTCAGGATGCTGTTTCAGCCTTTTTTTCCTGTCCTCAGCCAAAGGAAGAGAACATGAGAATGTGCCTGTGATAAACCTACTGTGTTTATAGATTTCAGTGCCCAAGGGGGCGGTGAGAGTGGGAGGCAGCTGCAACAAAACCAAAAACATTTCATTTTTTTCCTGAGAATTAAGAGTGTGTTCCAAAGGACGGCAATTTAAACTGGATTTCAGCCCTTGTAGTCCCCAGAAATCCTTAAATTTCAATTGAAAAAGACACATAGAACCCATAACAAAATGCTATTGCACTATGGGTGGAACAAAGTTGTTTGGAAAGCACTGATGTGAATGGCTTTTAATATCCCATTTCCAATCACCAGTAATCTAATGCAAACTGACTGCAGCCATATTTAATAACCACACTTTAAAAAATCATAGTGAATGAATTGTTTTAAACTTTCATTCACCTTCTCTTAGTGCCAAACCTGTGCTCTTATGTCTGACTGGAATTTAAATAGGTGGCAATCTTTGTGGCCCTCAGTGCCCCTCCAACTCTCTTTTTTCCTTTTAACACAGCCCTACATTCACAAAGGTTCAGAAAAAAGAATGAAACATTTAAGTCTCTACATTATAAAATACTGATTACTCCCTGTTGCCCTTCCTTTCTACAATGACCTCACTATATTGAGGTGGTCAGAAATGCTCATGGAGTATTAAATATGACCTCTTTTAAGGATATAAATGTCCAGCTAAAATACCACACTATGGGTCAAATCAGCTTTTGGCTGTGTGCATGGACTTCACTGACCCAGTATTTGTGAGAGCATAATTTGGCTGGATGTGTCCAGAGAGGATGCAGTGTTATTTTCTATAGCAGTTTATTTTCTACATAGAAATTAGGGAGGGAAAGGGCCCAGAGCAAGATGTCTTCTGTGTGAAAACATTTTTTTGGTCCCCACTATGATACAAATGCAAAACACTGCAATTTTTAGCATGGTCTGGAACCAGTGGAAATGCTGCTATAGGGCTCCCTGAGAAACAATGTCAAGGATTTTTTTTCTTGACATTCTTCATGAAACTCTCAATCTCAAAGCAACATAACATTCTGCTTTTAGTGGTGATCCATTTTTTCCCTTTTAACCTCACTCTCACATAGCCAGCATCTTATAACTTCTTTCTTTCCACATCACCTCTTTTAATCCATCTATCTTCATGACACTTCCTGTTGCTCTCTTCTACACTCCTGACAGTACCTTTCTGTTTTGGGGTGCTTTGAACTGCACACAACTATTGCAGGTGAGACCACAGCAGGGCTTCAGAGAAAGAAATTACAGTAATTTCACGATTATAAGCCGCACCTTTTTCATTGAAGAATCCAGCCTGCCCCAGTAGTGCGGCTTATATTCAGGTGCGGCTTATCTATGGGCAAATCCCAGTGAAATGCCAACCCAGAAGTGAGAGCCAGTCGGGGAGGGCGCCTGGGGCTGCCTTTAAAGGCTTTGCTGATCTATGAAAACTGTTGCAACTTGAGCACCTGACACCAAACCCAGCTGGCAGCAATTCTGTTACTAATTTGTTACTTTGCTACACATGGATCCTTGCTTTAAAAAAAAAATAAAAAAAAGTGCGGCTTATAATCAGGTGCGGCTTATAATCGTGAAATTACTGTATTATTGGCACTGTTGCATGATGAGACCCTTCACAGGCTGCAATTTTAATCCTTATTGGCCATTTCAGCTTTATATCAGGTTTTGTCTCAGGGTCTGTGTGCAGATTTCATGATACCAGAATTACCCATATGTTGTGGAATCAGAGCTGTTGTGCACTGCAGGGAAGTGTTTGTTAGACTGTAGAGCCAAAGCAAAGTCTAATTGGATGCACCTAACACATAAATTGGCATAAAACCTAACCCTACAGTTTACTCCTAGGACCTCAGGTGCCCACATGGTACAGTTGTGAAGGAGTACTTTCATGAAGGAGTACTTTTGTGACGGAGTACAGTGCTTTTTCCTAAGTTTTTGCTTTGCTTACAGGTCCCTTTCAACCAGTCCATTCTGATTGACTCACGTCAGGGTTCCCACCTGAGCCACATAATAAAGACAGCAAAAGTGTTTGGCTCCTTCCACCCCTTTCATTTCAGGCTTTGCTCTCCCAGCTGCCCTGTAGATGGCACACCATGCTTCAGGGTATGTCAGACATACCCTCAGGTTTCTATCTTCCAGTTCAGCTCTTCTCCTACACACTCCTATGTTACATGTTTTCCTAATTTCTCCTTTGGTATATATTTGTATTTTCCATCCTGGGTGTGATTCTGATGCATACCCAAGCAGGAGATGATATATAGATATAATCCATTCAGTAAGTATCATCTTTTCATCCTCACTTTGTTTCTCCAGCTATGCCAAAAGAGCTAAAGAATATTCAGTGTTCTGAAAGGCAATAAAAACACCCTGAAAAGATTGAATGGTTATGAATCCAGACAGCAGAAAGCAGCATACTTTCAACTTCCCACTTCTTTGCTTGCAGTCCTGCTATTTTGAGAGCTGATAGTCTACAAGGAACAGTCACAAATGGATGCAAAGCATACAAAGTCAAGATCCCTTCCATCTTATGTTCTGCATGATTATTATCTTGCATCTTAGAGTAAGCTATGCACAAGTTACATGGAATATATGATAACTTTCTGAATTAAAAACCGTTATTAAAAACTGACCCAGTTGTCAGCCATACACAGTTTAACACCTTTTCTTTGCCAGTATCTGAACTAAGTACTGAACTAAATAGAGAAATTTTTCAAATCACAAACAGGAATATGAGGGGAAAATGTCTGCACACACTTAAACGATTCCCTTCTTAATTTAACAAAAATATATTTTCAGCTTAAAAATCATGAAATAAAAATGCAAATCCAATGTAAATCTTGTAAAGGGTTCTCTGTCAAAAGAGAGATCAAAAGCATGTCTAGATTTCCCACCAATCACAAATACTACGCTACTACCCGGACACTTGAATTTAAAAAGATCTGAGTGGCCTCCACTGCTTTTTCTCCTTTAAAGTTATACTCTTTCATATCTTGGTAAGCATGACTTGAAGAACTGAGAGAGCAGCAAATCAAAACAGCAACAAAAACAACAGGAAAAAAAAGGAAAAAGAGAAAGCTCATGGCACAGAAATCAATTACTGAGGAAATCACAGTAAATAAATTTTAGCAGAAATTATGTCAGGTATCAAATAGGAGAGGAAAACATATTCCTCCAGGCAGCAGAATGTATATTGCTTTTATCCAAACCCAGCAAGGCCAGTTCTGTAGCTGAAGATTAGTGGCTCAAATTCTGCAGCACAAATCAAAACAGAGCCTTCTAAATCCATCCATAGAAATGATAGAGACTCAAAATGAGTATCAAAAACATCATTCAGGTGTGAGCCATAGCAAATAATGGACTAGACTGTATCCAGTATTCAGAGGCTCCCAATGAGAATGAGCCCTGCCAAAAGGCTGCAAGATCTCCATTTTTACCACCTGTGCTTCCTAGTCACTGCAGAGCTGGTAGCAAACCCCATTTTCTCTCTAAGCTCAGGGCTCTCTGCAGCTGACCATTGCTGGGACAGAAGCAAGAAACTTCCAGGTGACATCAGAAAATGAACTCATTTTTACAGCACCTAAATCCTTTGAAGGAGACTCAGGAAAGGCCAGGAGCCTTTTCTCCTCCTTTTCATAGCAGCCAGGCACGTACCAGATATAATTTAGTCTATCAGAGAATGAAATATTTCTCATTCTGGATGGAACAACACACTGAAGTCTTCTCAGCATCAATGGGCTTTGTGTCTGTACCACATTCAATTTCAGAAATAGGACAAGTACATAGCTCCTTACATTTAAAGAAGAATACACTGGAAAAGCAAAACTTAATGGTTAATGTGTAACTTGAATGTAGCCGGAAAAAGTAGAAAGAAAAAGATGGAATCAGTTGTAATATCTTTGCTACTCATTACAGCTGATCTAGTTTTTAGGATATTTTGCATGATTTTGCATATAAATTTCATTTCTCATTTAAGAGAAGATATGATGATGTCAAGGGCCAAGAAGATTATTAAAATAATACGTTGAGTCTATACAGTAATTTCACGATTATAAACCACACCTGAATATAAGCCGCACTTCCGGGTAGCTGGGAAGACCACAGGATTTGTCCATATATAAGCCGCACCCGAATATAAGCCACGCTTTTTTTCTTTTTTTTTTTTTTTTTTTTTAAACTCCACATGGCAGAGGGGGCGGGGCCCTCTGGCCCAGCCCCACACAGCCCGGCTTCCCAGCGGCAGGGGCCGGCCCACCCATTCGCAGCCCCCGTTCCTGGCCGTCCCACGGTCCCAGCGTCTCCTGGCGGCACAGGGGCCGGGCCGCACACTTGCAGCCCCCGTTCCGGGCAGTCTCATGCTCCCGGCGGCTCCCACTTGCCACTCTGCTTGGCCGGCTCTCACTTCCGGGTTGGTGTTTCGCTGGGATTTGTCCATAGATAAGCCGCACCTGAATATAAGCCGCACCACTGGGGTAGGCTGGATTCTTCAATGAAAAAGGTGCGGCTTATATTCGTGAAATTACTGTAATTTTTATTTAGTTAGCAAATTTTCTGGAAACACACATGACTTGTATTAAATTTGTTTCCTTTATTTTAAAGATTTTTTTAACATTAGATAAACCATTATCACTCTGTGGATTATTTAGTCTCCTATTATTCTGTATTATGGCTGTGATTTTGCACCTAGGTCTAGTGACTAGCACTGTTTCTTTCCTGTAACTACCTTTTATAAACTGCAATTGGCATTCACTTGAACAAATTTTGTTTAGTCACCAAAAAAAGTCAGTTTGGGAATAAGAAAAGATCTTGGTTTCTAGCCATACAAATCTTGATTTGCTTAAAAGCTTCAAAAAACAAACAAAAAACCCCAAGCAGAACATTAAAATGGGATGCAAACATAGTCAAAAAACTTTTGATTATAAATTATTTCCTTTTTGTTCATTTTTATTCCTTTTCACTCAGTTTTAATATGTAGCTACCTAGTGATTGTACTCATGAAATTTGTCAGAAATAATTGTATAACACAGATTGTTTCTTCTTTTCTGCAACTTAATTTAAATGTGAGGTATTATTGAAGTGATATCTTAACTCTTGTAACCTCACACTTTCCCCATGTTTCTGTACATCTCTAACCCTTGTCAAAGAAATTTCTGCAGTGCTATAAAGCAGCACCTGACTAGCTTTAAGCTTGTGTGGGATGAGTTTCTCTTTATTTAGAATTAGTGCAGGAAACAGTTATTCAGCCGGGAAGTTGCACAGGTTAGGTGGGCAGCACAGAAAAAGAGTGAAGTAGCTCAAATACATAAATATGGGGTCATATAATGTCTTAAAATTTCACCCTGGAGAAAACACTGAAATCCTGAAATTCATATATAATTGTCAGAAACAAGACCTTCATATTTAATATTTGTCTAGTCTCTGCTGTCCCAGTGTCTCATGAATTTGAGAATGAAGGACTAAGCAGATCCACATGTTCCAATAAAAGGGTCTAAGTGCTTGCCCATGGCCACAGGAGACTATGGGAAGAGTCTTCAGAACAAAAGAGACTAAAAGATCATTATGCTTTTCAATAAAATGAAAATCCTATCTATATATAGACTGACTGATACTGGGAAGACTCGACAGTTTCTGGAAACTGATAATAGTAGCTAACCACAATCTACTGTTACAGCTACATTTTTTTTTTAAATTCTTCTTATGTATTTTTCTGCTCTCCATTATTGTTTTTTAGTATACTGATTTGTAATATCCTGTACATTTATATGCCAGGTGGAAGATTATTTTCCTGTGGTTACTAATATAATATATATATACTAATATAGCATGGAAGATAGAGCCTCATTAAGGATCAGCTTTCTTAAAAGATTCTGTTCATAGGTAATTCTGCTTAATATAAGTTTTCTGGCACAGCCGGGTTCTATTCCTCATATTTTATTGCTAGGCACATTTGTACTAAGCACTATAATACAAGTAATATTCTATTATATTTGTATAGTGTTTTCCATCTGAGGTTTTTCAAAGCATATGTGGAAAATATTTAGCATGCAGTAGGTCTGTGAGGAGCTTCTGATTTTCACTCTTATCTCTGCACAGTTGGATCCATCTTTGCGATTTGTCCTGTAAGCTGTTGAAGTTCATTATCACCAGCTAAAAATAGCTCATCATGCAGCTCAGTTCATGTAAACAGATAAAATTATGTCAAACTCAGAGATTTCAGGTCAGTTTCTACCAACACTTTGGTTAATATAATAATTCTCCAGGCTGCAGTTTTTATAATCCAAAGAGACTATTTCTGCTTATGAGTATGTCCAGAAAGGACCCAATTCTCTTCTTCCATCATCCAGCTCCTCCCTATCCCCTCTTTCAGTGTTTGTTTAATTTTTAATAATTTTTATGATCTGTGAAATGGAGAAGTGACCAAGACCAGCTTTAACTTCAGGAGCAGGAAGGTGCAGTCTACACTTGTCTTCTTTGGCATAGGAACACAGAATAATTTACACAGGAAGAGTCCTTGGATCCAAGGTCCTGCTCAAAGAAAGTGCTCCCCATGGCCTTGGCCAGCCAAGTTCTGAATATTTCCAAGGATGCATGTTCCACATCTTCTCTGGAGAACTGCTCCTGGAATTAACCACTCTCTTTATGAGGACATCTTTTCTTATCTGTAATTTGAGCTGGCCATACGTGTTCCCTGATGAGGCTCTGTCTCACTGCTACCAGGACCTTGCTTTTGAGGGAGAAGTTGCTCCTGCACTGCCAGAGCTGAAGAACTCCCTCCAATACAGCAATGGCAGGGATGCTCCTCAGGAAGGGAAGAGTAGACACCCAGAGCTCAGGCTTTACCTTCAGCCTGTTCCTTCTCAGATGTAATTACAACACACATCTGCTCAACTGTGCATGGAGACAAGTGATTAGGTGAAGTAATCCTCTCCAGAAGCACTGTAGATATTTCACTTGGTTGGGCTTTGAAAAGGGGAGGATGAATCAAACAAATCAAACCCATTCTGTCTCAGATGTTGTACCTCATGTTCTTCACAGAGAGCACATCCAATCCTGATTACAGTTTTTTTAGCATAAGTATAAATGAATCTTCTCCTTACACTGGAACAAAATGATTTTGCTGTTTTTATTCTTCCCTGGAGAAAAACTCCTGTTTCATTTGCACTGGGTATCAAAAATATCATCAAAACATAATCTGAAAGAGTATGTAATTATTTTTTCATTTCAGATCAGTCTTTGACAGACACGCCTGAAGGCAAAATAGATTCAGATCCCTAGCAACCTTCTAGCTGAAGTCTATAAACAGATTATACAATGTGTAAATTGCTAATTCAACGAATCAGGAAGGCCTAAAATAAATCTCTGAAAAGTAAAGTAACTAAATTAAACTCTGAAGACTGAACACATTCTGTAGAAAACAAAACTGGGTGGTCATTTAGTAGATCTCTTTTTAATTGCATTCATTTTGTTAAAAGGAAATATTTCAGAATTAACAAAATCTGTATTTGTTCTTCCAAATGCTGCACTGAAGTCAAACCAAATAGACTGAGTTACTTCTAGAGACCATGAAAACTCAACCATGTCGTGAAGGTAAGAAATGGGAACTTAGATACCACCATACAATACATATCCTGAGCACACTCTTGAATTACACAGGAGTTTGGGGATAGGTTGTCTTGGAAATAACCAAATCTCCATTGACTACAACTGAGTTGTGTCTTCTGTGGAAGCATCTCCTTTGGGCTTCATTCCTGCAAGTTCTGCTGCAGCAGAAATATTTCAGAGTTCTCAGTGAAACTGTATCTCTGGAAGGGGTTGTTCAGAGTTCAAAGTTGAGATTTTTCAAAATCAGAAAACTGGGTGTTCTGAAGAATCTGATTAAAACTAGCAAGTGAATCATAATGTCAAAAAATGCAAAGGGAATACGTTTCATTTAGGCAGCTGTCTATCCTCAGGGACACACTTATGGCCTTAACTGTCCATAAAGAGTTAAATAATCTATTCTTAGAATTTAGTGCAGGGACACAGCCATGCAATCTTTTCATTTTCCTCTTTAGCTTGTCCAGTTTACTTGTCTGAGGAACTGATAGTGGTGCTGAAAAACAAAGAAGAACAAAGTGAATCCAAAGGGTGATAAGTCCTTTATTTCTTTGTCAACCTTAACTCTAACCACACAGCACTGCAAAAAAGTGCTTGCATGGCATGTCCTGGCATGACCATTACAAGCATTTGTCAAAGGAAAAATAAAACTCAAAATCGGAGACTGATTTCATTACATTCAGAAATGCTTTTGATCCTGTGTAAAGCAGTATTTGTTCAATTAACGCTATACTAATAATAATTACCAGATTATCACCAGAATGCTTAAATCTCTACAACTGTTCTTTGATGGAACAGCAGGTATTTCTACTTTTCTTATTATGTGATCATCGAATATCCACACTTTGTAATGGAAGAACACAGCAGTATCTAAGTGGAGTGTTATCTATCAGAAGCAACACCTGTTTTAATTACTGCTGTGTAACAGTAAATCAAAACATAACAATAATCCAAAATATCAAAATTAAATCTCAGGGTGCATCTGTACAAAATGAAGCACAAGCATGTGTGCTTTCTCACATGTTATCAAAATATGTACAGATTTATATTCTCCTTTAAGTAGAAATACATTTTGCCAGTTATGCTAGCAAACCTTTAAGCATTTAAAGCAGTAGCATTTCTTTAAGATTTAGCATGCATGCCTCTCAGTTAATGCTCCCTAGGTATTTTTAAAAACTGAATTATCAATTTATGTTAAATTCTGAAATGTGTTTCATTTAGTCTGATAGTACAAAGTCTTACTGAAGCTTTTTAATCCATTTCAGCTTTAGCAAATATTCTCCACAGGATTTCAGCTGAAGGCCTTCCTGTTTGTCTTAATTTACTATGAATAAATTTGTTTCTACAATTAGCACATGGGCCCGTGAAGCCAGAAATATCCTAAATTAGTGGTACAGTGCATTTTGGGATGTAACTTAATTGCTAAATCTAAGTACTAGAACTATGAACCAGAAGCTTATTATAAGCATTAGGCTACTTGCAAGACTGTACTGAAACTTCCCAATGGAAATATGATGGTCTTAACACATTTCACTAATGAAACCTACTTCAAGCAACGTGAGGCATTATGTAACATTCAAAAATTTAGGAGATAAAAGAGTTTCCTTTTTGTGAAAAATCCTTTTATATAAGCCTGTTGAAGCATATGTGCCAATTAAAAGTACTAGGCCTGTCATTTTAAACTCTTCCAGACAAGCACAGAACCTTTTGTTGCTAGGCTTGTGGCTATTTGTAGGAGCAAGCAAGAAATGTAATGGGTGTTTCGAGCTTTCCTCAGCCTGCAAATGTGCAAATCAACAGAGCTATTCCTCTGCGCATTCTCACTTCATGTGAAAAACATGAGCAGAACTGGGTGCCAGGAAAGCACATTTATTTGGTGTGAGCTGCAAGAAATCTGTCTCCTGTGTTCAAAGGCAGGGGTCTTCCACAAAGCCCTGGAGAGAAATTTGCAGTGCTGTTGCACGAGACTGAATTATTCAGCTTATACTGCTTTTAAGTGTCACAAAGCAGTGACATCAACAAAGGAAAGATATTTGTTAAATTAACTTGCTGTCTAGGCTTTTTGGCTCATGCAGCATCCCTGGTGAAAAATGAACTCCTTTGAGAGGACACAGGGCCATGCCCACTGCCAGCTTTGGGGTAAAGATCAAAGCAATTTGTGAAAGCCTTAGCACATTTCCTTGCTATTACAAATTTGTCACCATGCCAGTATTTTAACATCATATGAAACTTAATATTTTCCATAACTGCATAATCCAAATCAAGAGTTTAGTTTCTTTGTTACAATGAGATTTCCTTACATGGTTCCAGCTCCAGGCAGGGCACCATCTGCAGCACTGATTGTTAAGCAAACATTGCCACATTATTCACTAGACAGGTACAAAATGAACGCTATCAAAATGTAAAAAAACACCCAGCAACAGTGGGAAAAAGAGTTGTTTGAAGTGCATACCAGCTAAAACTAGAGTTCTTATCATTTTATTAAATCAAAATTTGTTTAAAGGTTTCCATTATAAATTAAGCAGATGAATCTTTTACTTGTATTTCCATTCCTTACAATTCTGTGGAACAGATATATTAATATAATAATATAAAAACATAATAATATGGTGTAATTATATAATCACATAATAATAATATAATAATGGAATAATGGAATAATACATAGTAAAATCATGCAATCGGAGTAGTGACATTTATTTCCTTCCTAAAATAACAATAATGTTAATGTTGTTATCTATATGTAGTTTTCTTCACCACTTTGTATTGCATTGCATTGCTATTTTTATATCAATATTTACATTGTCACAGTCTCTATGGCTTGTACTACTTACCAGCAGATAGCAGGGCATCTGCTCACCAGCAACAAACTGTTTCAGCAGTGAGGTCCCTGTGCAAGATGGATGAATTTTCACCAACATGGGCTTTTCTTCTGGAAAACTGGGGGAGGGGAAGGAGAAATATCACTGTTACACTGTTTGGGTGGGACCTGTCTGAGACACACACTCTTTTCCTGAGAGCTGGGAAAGATTGCTGAGTCCCACCTGTTGGGACATAGCCAGCAAGTATCAGGTACTGGTCTTAGGTTGGTATGGTTTTGCTTTCAGTTGCTTTCTCACTTGAACTCTCAGCACAATTCATTGCCTTAATCATTTCTGTCATTAATTTCTTCGTCTCCTCTTCAGTGCAAATTGTCTTTTCAGCATTTTTAATAGAGATTTGAAATGCTTATCTTTGCCACCCTTTTTTTTTTTCCGAACCATCCATTTTTTAGGAGCAGATTCAAGATGTGTATGGTTCATATCTCCATTTTTTCAAGACAGTGACACCCTCACTATTTTTCGTTCCATGTTATACTCTAGGTGCTCTATCAATTTCTTACTTTCTTAGTGGGTGGTGTACATTAAACCTCTTTCATTAAGTTCTTCAAAATGATGTCAATTTTTTCCCCTGTTGTTGCTATTAACTTTGAATGAAGTGATCTTCAAATGAACACTGGCAACACATATTGTCAGCTTTCACTTGTGCACTGCTCACTCTCACTTTTGTTATATCCCAGTGAAATGTTAGAGATGCTTCTTGAACTTTTGTAACAAGTATGTATTTGCCAGGTGTAAATTTGTCACCTAACAAATAACTTCTTTTTCGAAACATGGGAAATTACACAAAGCAGGATGAGATATATTAAATATAACACTTGCTTCCAAAAGGAGGCTTGTGTCAGTCCAATATTATTTAGAGTAGTTGGAACAGATATATGGCTAGATAGTAAAATGTGCACAATTTCATGTGCAATTTCAAACTTTTTATGAAGAATCATACCAAAGAAAATTTAAAAGGTTCCAGGCAAAAATAGAAAAATCCCAACAAAGAATTTTTCTTAAATCTGAAAATATCTCATATACAAGTTGTATTGCCACCCCAAGGCATTTCAAAGCTATTTTGATGCTTACATGGAACATATTTTAAATGAACTAATATTTTATTCAAAATATATTTCAACAGTTAAACTAGCCATTCTTTTCTGTGCAAAAGAATGACCTTTTCTAAATTTTCTCATTTTCTTTTCACACAGATAATCCTAAAGGGTTTACCCAGAGGAGTAGGCCCAGGTTAGGATGATCTTGTTTTCAGGCATGGAGTTTGAGACACTTCTTAATGCTATGATTTATTGTTTCAAAGTTTTGACTTTGGTGCTGCTTTTTCTGTTTCCTTGCATGACCACCCATTTCTTCCGTCACTTCATTGAAAAAATGCTAACTTCCTCTGATTCTTTCTTTTACTGTCTAAGATTTCCTGATTCCTGATGCACTACTAAGCAATGTAGTGTTAGCTGGTTTTCTCTCTTTGCCAATAATGCTATTCAGAAGTCCTGCTCAGAGTTTCTAATTTGCCATTAATTTTATTTTACTGTGAATACAATACTAAAATAATCACGTTGTCAGAACATAGTGTAATGTCCTATAACGTATAATGATTCTTCTAATGGTCCAAGTTTGAAATGGAATAATTTTTAGACTAATCACCTCATCAAAGCATCATAATGGAAACCTTAAGTGGTCTCTGTAGCCTTGAACTCAGAACATTGTATGAATCTAAATCTCACAACTGATCTTCTGATGCCTCTGTACCCAAAGCCTCAACAACCTCCAATTCAAATAATGTTGCTAACTCATGTTCCACATTAGCAAGGGCTGTACAAATTTTCACTGATTCTCTCCCAAGACTATTGTGATCATGTGAGCACTCGTGCAAGCAAGGAGCACCTGAAAGCAACAAACACAACTGTTCTCAAAAGCTGCACGTAATCTCCACCATGCTGGGGATTTTTAAACTGTACAATTATGCTCTGTGCACATTCAGCCAACACACCTTGACCTTCAGTTCTCATGCTGCAACTGGGGAAATGCTTAGCTAGTTAATATGATTCCAAACTGTTTAGCTAATGTTCATGTCGGGTTTATTACTTAATTTAGATTTTATGTCAGTTAGAATGAGCTATGTCTTTGCTTTGCAGGGCTAACCATGTTTGGGGTTTCAGCCTCAAGTCTAAACTTCCTGGTCATTACCAAAACAATATATTAGATTTTTATTGTTGTAGGACATGCAATACTTTACTGAAATGAAAATATTTTGAATTATCTGGAAAGGATTGTCATATAATTACATAACACAAAATATTACCTGGATGGTACTTGAACAGATATAAAACTTGCTGACGACAATGAAATCCTTGCAGTGCAGAAGAACAGAAAATCTTTGTCTCATTCAAGAAAAGTTAAAAAAAATCTCTCAGTAGATTCAGCTTTCCTTGAAAGTACAATTCTGCTCAAATTAAAGCAAGGTAGTGACCAAAAGTGGTGCCATTAATCTGTTTTCCAATCCAGTTTCTTGCAAATCTAAGCTCTCCAAAACCTTCAGAAGAACTGGGTAATAGCCAAAATCTTCAGGTAGTAAAAGGGTCCATGTGCTCTAAAACCTGAGAACCTACAAGAAACTGTAAGAAGTTCAAGTGAAGAAATAAAATAATAATTTCATCATTCCTCTAAGAAAAAATATTATCTTTACCTTTCTTACCACAGTTGCACCCAAAGAAAGTCAGGCTTTTAAGACCTAAAAATGGTTCCTTTTTGTCAGTTCTAACAGGCAATGAAGCATTTGCTATGGATTCACAATATTAAAATGCAGGAGAAGATGCACTGCTCTACAGTCTGCGCTTGTGTCTAAATGAGTCTGTCAAAGAAATATACTGAAATATAGCATTAATATAAGGGACAAAGCAAAAGTAATAACTATTTCTGATAATTCCTGCATAATTCAGCACAACAATAAGACAGCATTTCCAGGGTGGTAAAATAACCGAGACAATCTTTTTATTCATGGATCAAATAGATTACCATATAAACTAATAAAAATAAAGATAAAGCAGAAATAAAGCCACGCTTCATATGTGATTTTTATTTAGTTTCCTTCCAAACCCACAAAAAGCAAATATATCAGAAAAATGATGGTATAAATGTTCTTTTATTAAAATTGTGATGCTTTAAAACAAGCTGTTCTTAGAAGATCATAAATACTAATACACAAAAAATAAAGTTTTTTAAATGGTAAGGACAAAGAGACACTCTTAAAAAAAAATACACTAAATATCATGGTTTCTTAAATGGTCTTAACTCTCCTTTTTATATCTTTATATATGTATAATCCTTATTTATCTTAAACTCTCATTTCTTTATTAGTATCTGTTGCCTAGTAAAATTTTGAGCCCTGACTCTGGCTACTAGTAGAGGGTTTTTTACAAGGAAAGATCTATTTAATATTTTTATTTACGGAGTTTTGGGCTAAGTCCTGTTTGCAAGGTCAAGGCAGAGGTTTTATATCCCAAGTCATAGAATATATAGGATTGGTAAGGACCCACAAGATCCATCAAGTTCAACTTCCAGCAGGTAGAACAACATCTTTTGGTAGTCTCAGAAGACCACACATACCACATCTTCTCTAAAGATAAAATACAATGAAAAATTACATTCAGAAGTTATTTTAGTGTATTAGTTAAATATTGTCATTTCAATATGTAATTTAACTAGTGCATTCTCATTTAATCTATGATTGGTTTGATAATTCTACTCTTAAGTGTGTAATCTTTTACTTTCCTTTAATCTCAAATTATATTCTCCTTTCTTATTAGTTGCAGTCTTTCTCCCTCCGCTCTAACACTGCCCAGATGACAATTAAACATTTATTTTCTGAAGTTGCAAATCCCTATAGCTCCTTCATTTTTAGTATTAAAGCCCAGGTCTGGCTCAGGTAGAGTATTTTCACTATGCCTTTTCTTTTAATTCTTCAGTTGTGGGGTCTGAGAGACACAAGTTTATTTTTCTCTCTGAGGAAGAAGACGCCATTCTTTGATCATGTCTCAGAGAGTTTGCAAGATTCTAGGTACCATCGTGTATTCACTGTTGTGTTTCCTAATCTATGTTCTCTCAAATGCTGTAGAAACCAGATTTCTCATACAACAGATATTTTACTTAATCTTTCTTTAACTGCCCAGCCCAACCATTAGGCCTAAACCTGTGGACCATTTACCTGCAATTCTCCTTTTCAACATTTAGGACCTCAGCGCTATAATATGTCAATATTTATCCATTTGTTCCCGAAACAACTCTCTAGACATTGACTATGTTTTCTTGTATTTGTCAATAAAAAGCACACCAAACCTTTGCTTCCTGGAACCTGCTGCAGTAAAAATAATATCCCCAGGACCTCTTGCGTGTTTACTTGTTATCAAGAGAATAGGAGAAGTAGAGATGCAAGCCAATGCCAAAAAAGAAGAATTTTGTCCAATAATTCATTGACATTTTCATGCTGGTAGTTTGTTGAGTTGTTCATTAATTATTTAGATGCCTTGTAAAATGATGGTATTCTTCATAATATATTTGAATAATATTTCTCCTCCTTCCAAGCCCTACTTTGACAATCATCCTTTCCTGAGAGGTCTCTGAAATTCTGCTGACATGGTTTTCTTTGGTGAAAGTAAGAAAGCATGGATGATTTTTGATCCAAATATTTATAGGACACTAGATGCTCCTATGTTAAAAAAATACACTGCATTTGAAGAGCAGTAATAATGAAAGACTTGTTTAAATGGAAGCAAATATTTTCATGTCTCAGCACTGTGTGACTTACCTTCTAAGAGGATATATTTGTAATCTTTAAGAATATTACTGTCTACCTGAGATTATCTGGTTATTTAAAATTATATACTGCTCTGGATTGAAAATCTTCAGAACGATCCAAACAAGCAGGAAAATTCCTTCTTTGAAGACTGAGACTTTTGGATCAGGTACACTACGAAAATTCTTATTCTCACCAATTCAAGAATACAAAATAGAGACATAAAAGTAAAACTGAGCACTAACTAGACCAAAAGACCTCAAAAATATAATTTTTCCTTTTTATGGAGACCTTTTTAGTGACATCTGCCATTTTAAAAAAATTAACAATTTTTTGGTGATATTGTGTATTTAGTGTTCAAGTTATTATTTTTGCTCCTGATTTGCAATACTATTTGTTCAAAAAGAGATAAAACTCTTCAAGGAAAATGAAGCATATAACAAGCTCTGTTATTATCACAGGGGGAAATATGAGAGGAAAACTGCAGCTAATACGGACTTTTGGGAAATAAAGCACAGTGTAATGATAAATTAATACAATTTCTGAATTTGTGTCAGCAAGGCGATAAGGTGACTTAATGATGTTGAATACAAACTAAGGCACGTCTGGTAGATGTTAATGATGGTGAAGTGCATACTTGAGAGACTTATTCTTTCCAGCTTCCCTTTGAATGCATTAGATTCCTGAGGCAATGCACCAATCATGATCTTGGAAGCTTTCCTGTAATTTAACCACTCAACATCACAAGTTCTGGAAAAACAAAAGGGGAAGAGGTGTCTCTCAAGCTCCGTAAAGAAATCTATTTCTGATTTCTCATGCTCTGCCCATTAAATTATGCAATCTGATGAATATAAAATTTCAGAGCTTGACAGTACAGATGGGCCCAATGATGCTTGTCTTCCTTTACCTTGCAACTCAATCTTTAACCAAGTGAAAACCCTGAAACAAAAAGCTGTATGACATAGATTTGCATATTTAAACTTACATGTATAGCTCTTCAAAGGATGCCCATGTATGTCATATGTTAACATACAAAAGAAAGAAAATAGATCATGCTTGTCAGTAGAGGTGGGACAAGCTGGGACTGAGAGTTACATGGGTATTAGGAGTCACTGCTTAGACCTTTAGGACCTGTAATAATCTGGTACACCTAAAATATTTCTGGAAGGAAGTACATACAAGTGTACTTAGTGTGAATAATTGCGGCATAATTAAGAGCTTGAAAACATGCTCCCAGCAATGACTGATTGTGAAAAATCCACATCATTTCAGTAAGAAATTGAATAAGAGCAGCAGAGAAGTTAGGTGAGGCATCCGATCCTACAGGAGGCAGGTTCCAATTCCAGCTTTGTATGTGAGTGCTCAGTAACTCATTGTCCCAAGAGGTTTTATCCTGTGTCTTTAGTGGGTAGAGGACTTGCCTTTAGCAAAACCAAGGTGAGTCCCTGAGCTGCAGCAGCCCCAAGCAGACCAATGACGCCTTGTACTGGCCACTGGGCTCACAATGCTCCTGTGACTGGCTCCTCACCATGTTGTTCTTCAGGGACTTCAGCACATAAATAAATAAAGGAATCAACTCTAACCTCCGGGAGCCAAAAGGCCCAGTTCTCTGGGAGCTGAGACTTAAAGGACCAGACCATTAGCAATGAACCTGATTGTCCCAGGTAGGAGTTGTTCTAAAATTAATAGGGGACAGATACAAACAGCTCTTGGAATGAACTGGCACAGTACGGGAGACAGGCTAAAAATCAAACTTTCATAAACAAGCAGAGAGACAGATGTCAATGAAGTGAGCAAAATCCTACACAACACAGATGTCCACTGAAATGACTATTACTGTCTCTCTGGGTGCAGGATGATGCAAGCATGTTACATTTTAAAGATCACAAGGAGGCACTTTCACAAAAAGTCTAGTCTGAAGAACAAATTATTCAAATTAGTTGGTTACCCCAAAAATAGTGATCTTTGTTTTGTAAAGAAGACAGTTGTGGATTAATTCTAGATTTTAAAACTAGTCAATGAGGATTGTCTTTACTTACAGCCAGATATCTCTTTACCTTCCTTTCACTGGAATTCTGATGTTTTTCAATTCTGCCATGCCTCTACCTTCAGATAAAAGTAGCAGCACTAAAGCAATTGGTGGAGAATCTGAGATATTCAGAATGAGTAATGGCTGACTTCAGAATTCAAGAAAAAGGGACTTATTTAATGAAGGAAACTGCTGAGAATTTTGTAATAAACTTGCCCTTTAACATGTGAAGTTTGAACATTTTAAGCAGAGCCCTAAAAATCCCTCTCTCCTCCTTGGAATGATTATTGCTACTGTATGCATTTCTGAGGATGCCATTAGATAGAAGTAGGACACCATTTCCCCCAGGGTTAAAGGGAATTTTCCCCTTTCCTCTTTTGCAGAATAAAGATGTTTACTCAGAGGAAATGGATGCATCATGTTTCTAAGAACAAGCTGCCATGCCCACTTAGTAATTTTAATCTAGGGAGAATGAATTCTTCTTCTGTGCAGCAAAGATATCTTGTCTTCTGTTGTAAGAGCAGGAAGGTGAGCTTTGTCTCCAGGGCTCAGGAGAGGCTCTTCACCATCAGTGCTGCTGCCTTCTCTGACCTGCTGTTACACTTATCCTCTGCTCCAGTTGCAGTGACTGAGCACCAAGGAGAGCACCCACTCTGAGGAATGTCTAAGGTTTGCATCATTTGCAAATAAGGACAGCCTATCTGCCTCCAGTTCCCTGTAGTTTGTGGGCTTTACTGACTTTGTGGCAGCTCACTGATATTTCTTTATTACAGTTTGTGAGTCACTCTTAGTAGGAATTAGGAAGTGACTGTGTCTTTTCACTTTCTTGAGGCAGAAGCTTATGTGACATTTGCATCATCCAGATTTAGCATCAGGCCCTTGAAATAATCTCTGAAGTTTATTTGGGCTCATTTCACCCCAATCCAAGAATGTAATCATCTGACCTATTTTATATTTAGATGGGATGAAACTCTGCCCAGAAATGCCTATTTTTCTCTGCTGAGTACAAAAGGTATCTACAAAACAGGCTCCGATCCAAACAGCTGTACTATAGAGAGCTAAATTTATTGAATTCCAGATGCTGTCATGACAGTCTCAGTCTTGTGTGGGATTTACTCATGAGGGCTTATCTGTTTGATGAAAATTATTTTGAAAGAGAAGGCTTTTTTAGATAGTCTTTATAATTAGCAAAATAATAACAAGGTTCAGTTTAGGAAACAGAATTTAGACTTGTGCTTAAATAATGCCTAAGGCCGAGGTAGCCAGTTCAGGTTATGGAAAGTGTAACTCTGCTTAAGGCAACTCAACTTGTCTCCATTAGGTGTATAGGACTGGTATATTAGGATTCACAACAGCCAGCAGACTCCAAGTTAGGACCACTAACAACCCAGAGGAAGCAATGGAATAACACAAATCTGAAGTGTACTGTAGGAGATTATTGGCTTATTTTGTTGTTTCAGATACAGAATGTAAATCTCAAAATTTATGAAGGAAGAAGACCTGGGAGAGTTAGACACTTTAGCTGACTCTGACAATACAAAGAGGACCACAGGAACTATCCACATATATAAACACTGCCATTATTTGGAAGAGACTTGGGGGCAGGGGTTACCCCACCAGCCTGCGAGGGAGAGCCAAGAAACTGTGGCTCAAATGCTAGAGCCAAAAGAAAAACTGGTCATGAACTTTGAGAGGTGAGGTCTGTAAGACAGACAGATGTTGTGCTTCTTAACAGTACCAAGGGTTGCTCAACCTGAAGGTGCTGAGGTACAGGACTGGGGCATTCCCTCAGTCTCAGGAAGCAGTTTGAGATTTAATTTATTCAGGAAGATTTCAGTGAAGGCCAGAGGTAATGTCAACATTAAATATGGAGTAGTTTGTGCATGTATATAAAGGTCATGCATGATGCAAAGACAGACTGAGTAGCATTTCATCTCATCTGGGCTCTTTGCAAAGCATGTGGGTGTATACGGCTGGGGACATGGTAATCCATGAAAGAAGGATGATGTCCAGGCATCCACTAATGTCACTTATTAGCTGCTCTTAAAAAGCAAATACAGTTTATACAAAGAGCTTGCAACATTATGCTGTATTAGTGTCCTTCCAGAGGGACAGATTTGAGATAATTTTTCTGGGTCCTCATTTCTTGGAGAATTGTTATTTGAGAGAGGAGATGCCTCCCTCATCCTTTTACTGCTTGCTCTGCCAGCTGAGACTCAGCCTGATGTCAAGCCCAGATAACTTCAACATCAGATACATCACTCTCAATGGTAGTAGTAAAGAAAAATTGATGGAAATTTATAGCCAAACCAGAAAATCTAACTCATTGATGCTAGGCTTTATTTTAACAACAACAACAACTTGCCTGAAAAAGAATCACATTTCCTAAACTTTCTTCCATGTGTCAGGAAGAGCTGGAAATAACTCATGTTTCACACAATGTGATAAAAAATAATTTTAAAATAAAAAACCCAAAGGAGCCAGAGGCATGTTGCAGTGAAGTCTAGCAACTACAGGGAAAATAGGCTTTTTTAAATAACTCAGTCACTGAAGTGTTTGCTGTCATAAATAGAGTAGTAGAGATGAATAAAAAGACAAATGAAAGTTTTCTATTAGCAGTTATGATGGGTAACTACAGCATTCCTTAGAAAGAAAGAGGAAAATACTAGGTGACTGCAGGAGAATTAAGGCATATATGCCAATCATTAGCAAACTATTACTTCTCCCAGAGGAGTAAATTCAATTCAATGACTTTAAGGTAGTGATAATTTTCTAAACACCATTTCTACTCTGAAAAGTTTTCCTGTGAAGCAATGAATTGCAAACACAAAATTGTACCAATAAATGTTTCAGGTAACTGTAGAGAAAAACAATCCCTTCAGGTTCCCTGGGATCAGTAGATCTCTGCCATGTGGTGAAACCCATGTCTGCAAGGACCTTGAACCCAAGTGCCGACAGCAACTTTTGAATGCACAACAGAATGTCTAATTACTGCATTACCTCTAGCAGTCAGAAAGACTTTTCTTAAAAAGAAAAAAAAAACAAAAAAAAAGCTGATGGTTGCTTTGCCCTAACAAAACTCTTATAGAAGCACTGCATGACATCAGTCTGGGGACAAAAATTTGAAATGTAAAAATGTGATTTTTCTGAGGTGCCATTTCCTAGTTCATACTAAGCAGCGGCCAGTGGAAGGTATTTTCTGTATGTTGCTACTTTTGGAAACAGGCATCAAGGTGCAACAGGGTATGGCAGGCTGCATAGGCACATCCAATTTGTTACCAAGGGCAAACTGGTGAATGTGTACGGAAAATCTCAAATCTTTGGTCCTCTGTAAAGGGTGGTATTTGCACCACTTAATTACTGATTTGTCTGAAGTTTCTTCTGTCTTCACTCAGAACCAGGATTAAAAAACACAAAGGAGACGAATTTTTTTGTGTTGGGGCTTGGTTGTTTACTAAATCTTGTCTAAAGTACAGAGAGTTCTGCAACACTTCCAGTTACCAGCTAAAAGCAAACAAAATGGAGGTGAACCTAACTATTTACAAGGTCTTTTAAAGCTAAACAGTCCAATAGAGAACTAACACCTATATTATTCATACTTTTGACCCAATAACCAAACTCCTGTGACCCACAGTCAAGCACAAACTGTCCAACCAGAAACTACTACCTGCAATCATGAAGAAGAAGGAAGATGAACAACAAAAGGAGACAACACCCAAAATCATCCATCTTGTCTCATACCTATTACTATATTATAAAAATCTCAAATTCAAAACCATTCACCATGTAAAATCACACATTTCTATTTAACAACACACCCATGACTTTAACTCCATGACTCAAATTTGGAAGGCCTCAGGTCAAAAGCTGTGTTCTCAAGGGGGTCAGTGTCACAAAGCACAGAAAGCTCAGGATTTCCAGGTTTCTGAGATTCAACAGTCCTCAACACTGAAGTCCTCAAAAATGTACACAAAACACATACATTCAGTGGCATTGATGCCCATCCAGTCAATCACATCAAATGGCAGGTCAAGAGCCTACTTGTAATAGTAATTTCAGTTATAGAGGATGATAAAGTTGTCAATGAAAATATGGGCAGGTTTGGAAACTGGAAGGAGCAGAGGAATGGTGAAAGTGTTCAGGTACCACGGTAGGAGCAATTTGACCAAACGAAGAAATCTCCCTGAGAATAATTGTGCTGTTTGAGTACCAGTAGTTCTCTCCAAAGGCATCTATCAGAGACAGCAAAACTTGTTCTTGTTCTTCTTCTGATATTTGAAGTATCTCATGAAATCCCACCTGAATTCTGAAACATAAATTAACTTAGAACTAAATGTGTAGAAAACTTTTACTGAGCTACAGGATCTTTATAACTGAAATAAAGAACTCTTGTAATATGTGCAGCATAAGCTACCATAAAAAAAAATAAACTTTATTGTCTTAAAAGAAATATATTGCCCTAGAACAATTTTCACTGTTGAGCAGCAGGGGTTACTTTAATCCAGTGTTGTTAGCTACTAAACATTAAAAAGCCTGATCTTGAGGAAATTTCAGTGCATAAACTCATTCTTTTTGCAGTACACTTCTTAACTCAGCTTGAGTTAAGAATTTTTCCCCTTAAAATTACTGCATTTAGCACCATGTTCTTCTGCTTGCTGCTGCTCCACTACAAGGGGCACTCAAGTAAAATGTGATGATCTCCTATCTTTAAGGTGCCAGGCTTTCAACGGCCTTTGCAGAAGGACATGGTTCTAGAACAGGATCATTAGCTGCGAAATGGAATTACAGTGATGGATACTTCAGTGAGGACGACCAGGTGTTGATATGCACAGAAACATATCTGTCTTGTTATAGGACTCTTTCATCTTTGCTGCAAAAAAAAAATTTGTCCTGCTCAAGGAGTTTTGCTAAGACTTCATTATACTTACTTATTCTTTATATTTGTACTATATTATTCTTTATATTTTAGTCCACAGAATGTGTCTTTTGAGTTTTTACTCAAAACACTGTTTATAGGAAAACGTGTTAAACATTTGCAGCTTCTAAATAAAAACTTTGAGGGTTTTTTTTTAATTATTAATTTATTCATTCAGTTTCAATACCAGCATGTCAAACTGACTTTATTCTTCTTGTCATCTCATTGATATATATTGATCTTGTGATGAATTTTAACTCTGAACCCTAACTGACAATCTAAAGCCCATCTTTTCATGGCTTGAACTAGGCACAGTGGTAAACCAATAGCTTATAGAATGACAATCTAAGAGAAATTTCTCTCACTTAATTTCAACCCTTTAAAGGTTAGTCAAAGCTTGCTGTTCAATCTAGCTTTAATAGCAATGAAAGCCTCCAGAGGACAAGGACTTGAAGCAGCAGGGATAAGAAAGCTGAGATGTTCAGTATTTATTGACAAAATCTAGATGCCTAACGTTGTATTGAATGGAACAATTTAGATGTCTAACTTGTACATAGCTGAAGTTCAATAAAGACCTTACTCTATTAATGACATAAAAGTTAGGACAGCATCTAGTTTATATCCCCAGAGCTGTATTGACTCATGAATGCACACAAGGCCCAAGAAAGAAATGCTATACTTAATTTAGGTACTAATGAAGTTATAAGTATGAATAATCATGTTGTCTGCTTGGTTGAATAAACTACTTCTAATTTTACATAATTATTTTTCAGAATACTTTCACACTGCTTTTACGGCAGAACTGTTCCGAATTAAGTGACATTTGCTGTTATTTGTACTGGTCTAAGTAAGCTGCAAAATGTGCATACTAATGATAACTCTGGAATGTGCTCTTTGGCTAAGCAAAGAAGAAAATTACAGAGTAATGTTAAACATCACAGACAGCACTGATAGGAGACATAATCTAGACAATAGGGACTAAATAAAGCTTGATGACATGACAATAGATACTTTTTAACAAATAAATATCACTGAATTAATTCATCCCTTTTTTTACTCAGATGATTGGAAACTACTTTATATTCCTATATAGTTCCCTGATCAATAGTATTGCAATAGTGATAATTTTGAACTGCTAAACTCAAGATTTAAATTTGGGAGATAATTTTTAAATTGTGCTGCTAGCTCCCTGCAATTTTTTGTATTTTTTCCATCTTAGTCTTCGTGGCTTTACTTCTCTGGATTACCATCTGTCCTTGCTTTCAATTTCATGCACACCAACCATTTGAGCTAGTCTGTTGTAAATAAATTCCTCCTTATACATCTTCCCCTCTCTGTTGTTCCTTTGTCCAGTATATACACCAAGCTAAGCTTTTATGGTTATCTAAATGGAAGTCAGCAAAATTATTTCTGACTTGTTCTTGTGGCTGCATTAATCTTGTTGAATCAAACACAATAGATAAGATGCTGTAAACATATAAAAGATAGCTATCAACTATGGAATTCACTTCCCAGCTCTACAAGCAACTGGAATTCATATATCTAAATTAGGATGAGAGGAAAGCTGCTGTAGAAGTGCTTATTCCTCTTTTGTACCTTAATAGGTATTTAGCTGACTTTCTCATATGTAGGTGCCTACATTAAACACTTGATGTCAGGTATTGTGACACCCACTACTTGTTCTTCTATTTCTCTTCATCTCCATTGTTGTTCACTGAGTGTTTTTTTAAAGAATGACAGAGACCACAGACCTCACAATTAATCCTGTTTGGGTTTTTTTCCCTTTCCTAGCTCAGACTTACATCCCTAAATTTCACTTGGTAGGAAAAACCAATAGGACATTTTCTGGAGACCTAACTAATGCCTCCAACAGGCAATGTATGATAATGAATAATAATGAATTATACTGATTGCATAATTTCAAATCAAATATTAGACATGTCTACACTCTCTTTTTTAGATATTGTTGCAGTATTTTTATGTTTTGTGTTTTAATTTCACATATACTGTTCTCTGGTACTTAGTTGCTGATTATTTTAGCTAAATACATATTTGAAGGGAGTATTAATCACAGCACCGTTCCAATTCTTCCATTCTTTTCCTAGTTCCCCAATACATTAATTTCATGGATTTCCTTCTCATATATCCATTGCTTTTTTAATTTTATTTTTTCTGCTTCCTGACTCACTCTTGTTTCATTTGGGTTCCTTTGGGGCAGTTGTGTTGCTTTGAAATTTGGTACTGCTGTGAAACTAAAGATTCAGTAACAAGTTTCTGGGTTTAATGGGCTGTTTTAGGAACAGGTACAATTAGGTTATAAAAGCACTGCAGCATCCTGTTCAGTCCTTAACCCTCTTTTGAAAAGCAGGTGGTCCTGCATGGTTTGACGGTCTGTTCCTGTAGCGCTGCTCCTCTCAGAGCAGCTCTTTTAGGATCCCTCTGCCCTCCAGAAGTTCCAATTTTTCCTGGGTTTTTTTTCCCCACTTTCAAGGTACAGATTATGCTTTGCTGTGTTGCTGAGAGTTTTGAAAAGATCAAATGAAAAGTCAGATATTAAATACTTGAGGAGCACATTAAGCACCCAATGGAAACAGATGAGTAGGACATTATACAAACACAAGAGCAGAAGAAATGCATTTCACTATGGCATTTGCTAATTTCTCACATAAAGCCCTTATTGCAGTGATTGCTGATACAGAAGTGCTGAAACAGTCATTAAGTCTTGAATCCCATTTCAAACAATTATCATAGAATCTTTTAGGCAAATACTGTTAATTGCCTACCATTGTTATCATACATAGTAATAAGACTACAACAGTTATTTTCTGCATTGCTAATCATGGGTGTGAAAAAGAAACATATATATGTGTTTGTATAATCACTATTGTTATTCAAATATCTGATAAGTAAAAATGACATCTCAATGGTTTTAATTTCTGTAGGGGCTGTCTCTCCAATTTATCAACACATTTTGTTTTGTATGTTTTCATTATACATTTCAGGGGATATTATACACACTGTTTTGATAGTAGAAAATGCCTAAAAAATTATTTTGTACTTCTTTCCCCCAGAAGCCAGAAAGCAATCAAGTATTTATAAGATGATGGAAAGTTTTAAGAAAAAAATCAGCACACGGCATATTAGCAACCAGGAAAATAAAGATGAGTCACTTAATAAGTTGCTTAGACAAAGATCAACCTAAAAACTCACTTGAGTGAATACAAACAAATGTCTGACAGCATACAGGAGCTGTACTGTCATTTTGGACAAGCAGATACATTATTTTCTTAGTGCACTGCAGAGAATGTATTATCCAGTTGCAGCCCACCAAAGACTGAATTGGGAGCTGAAGCATTAATTACAGTCATTGTAGACAAATGACAGTATACTTCTCCTGTGGTGAGATAGCAAAGTCGAAACAAATGATGGGTCTGGCATACCTATTGAAATGCTGGAGTTTATAGAAGTTTTTAAGCTGAGGCTTTCTGGGCATACCTAAATTACCCAGATCTGACACATTGATTTCACTTTTGAGAACTAAGTTGCCATCTTCGCTCAGTGACAAACAGAACTCAGGTGGAAAGTGTCACTGAGGGTCTGCGCAGAGATAGAGAATCAAAAGTATACAGAATGTTTTGGCAGTCTATCAAACTGAGATCTAAAGGGCAAATAAGCACGCTGACTAAACCTGTCTTTTTGCCAAGGTAAGAATATCCTGCAATTAGCTGTGAGGATTTGTTCTATGTTGCCCTGGCAAGACTCTAAGTGAGTTGAAACAGTTATCCTCATACATGCAAAATCAACCTGGTTAGCTGGTCTGAGCAAGAAAGACAAATACTGAGGAGAATGCAATAATTTATTTGGCATTAAGTAAGTAACACTTCAGCAGATACATTTCATTCTATAGTTAAAGAAAGTCATGCTGTATGCACAAGCATGTAGATTTGGGCCAAAAGACAGCAGAGTTACTTAGTGGAGAAAAAAACCCCAAAACTATCACATTTGTTAAAAGATACCATAGCAAAATTGAGTCTCCCAAAATCTTGAATAAAATATCTCGTTCCTTTTGAAGAACAATGCATAAATAAATGCAGAAATAAAACTCACCAAAGCATTCAATTATTCATGATAAACCTTCTGACCTTGATTCAGTTCTCTTTCCAATCTACTAGAATTCTTCCTTCCTTCACCTTTCTGCCAGTTCCCCTGTTCTGAACTGCAGTCTGCTTCACCTGGGCTTGCTATAGCCATGGGGCAATTTTTGACTCTTCTCCAAGCTCCATACATGACTGTACAATTAATCTCTGCCAATGAAAATTTCAGATGCTGGAATATCTTCATTTATTGGTAAGGGCAGACTTCAAAAACTTGCTGTCCCAAAGTACGCATTTAGTATTTATAAGCAGAACTGGGCCAATACTCACTATCTGAGTCCTGAATTGTAGGTGCAGGAAGCATCCACAATTTTGGACATGGAATGTTTCACACCCCACAGCTGTTCACCACTGCCAGTTTTGTAGTTTATAGGCATATTTTTTAGGGGATCTAGCTGATATTTTCTTGGCCATCTTCCACTGAAGCAAAGTCCAGCACAATTCTTTGGGATTCACTGAGTGCTGAAATAGTGTCCATTGTTGCATTATGCAAGCATTTTTTGTTGAACTTTTCTCAGGTATTTGAATCTATATTAAGGTATGTTTAGAACATATAGTTACAGTGGAAAGTTGCATAATTGTACAATGTTCTTGCCCAAGAGGGTTATTCTGTAAATATGGGAAAGGTTTTCCCATCTTTCACAACCTGAAAAAATCCCACTCCTTTGTGTGTGCCTACCTAAAGACATAAGGGAATTCTATATATAACTTGGATGTAGAGACAATTTATCTAGGACCTGCTGAAGTGAACAGGATTATTTCCCTTTTTCTCCTCCTTAAAACAGATTTTAAATCAGACCTTTATTTCATCCACAGCACTAGCTTCAGTCTAATTTCCTTGGTATTCACTGGACATCATCATTAATTCAGTTAGGGATATAAATTAGTTCTGCTTTACAAACTATACTTAAATATATTCATGTCTTTTATCTTGTGTCCTACTTTATGTAATTATTTATTCAGCTAAATAGCTCGTTCTTTTCTCAGTTTCTTATGCCTTTCTTCACCTTCCCCAGACCTTGTATTGCCTCCTGGAGGAACAGATCTACCTGAGGATATGGGAAAAAATAAAATATACGATTATTCCTCACATTAATGTAGGAATTCAGAAACACGTGCTACAGAAAAAAAAGGAAAACAGTTACATCGATAACAGCATGTGCTATATTTCTTAAGGCTTACGGAGTAGAGTAGCTGACACATGGAATTTTTTAAAAATTGGATTTATAAAATCTGCGTTCACTGTTTCCTGGGAAAAAAAGGTTCTAAAAAAAAAACTGCACTCATAAAACTTTCCCAAAGAAAAATTTCCAATCTGGAGATTTAATTTTAAAATGAGATTTTTTTTTCTTTTTCTGATTATTGTTGAATATTACAAGAAAAAGCATCATCTCTCCTATGCAACTGCATCAGTTTTTCAGCTGAGTTAGCTGGGTTTTGACTCAATCCATCAGGCACAGACGAATTTAACATTCTTCTTTCCCAGTGACTAATGAATATCACTGCATACGTCTGCAATTACTGTTTATTCAACGAGAGGAAGGATTTTCCTTTGAGCAGGATAAAAATAGCATCTTCTGCCCGGTAATGTGGGTCAAAGTGTCCCAACTGCCTCCACACTGCATTGTTTGGGCCAGGAATGGTTCTCTCTCACTATTCACTGGAGAAGCCCATGTTCTGTAAACCCTGAAAAGCACTGCTTTCAGGCTCTGTTGTGGCTTCCCTTCTTGGGTCATGGCCACACAAACATTGGCAGCATGAATGCAGCAAGAAAGGAAATATTTTAAGTAGGAAAATACGTATATGGGTGCTAATCACATGACTAGAGGAAGTATGGATTGAGAACCAACCACAGATGATCGAATTCAGCCAATCCAGACTTACTAATCTTCTCTCTTTTTCTTGGTGTTGTTGTTTTAAAGGAAGCTGCACCATAATTTAGTAGCAACAGGAAGAAAAAATACTAAGAATGATGAACATGACAAGAGCAAAAACAATTATTTTTTTTTTAATGTATTTGTTTTCATTTGGGCATAGCACAGTAAGAAAAAAAAGAAACAAAGCGTAGAATCACATTTTTCAGTTAAGAAAGGAACAGTTTTGTTATTAGAGTAAAATGTAACAAATGTATTTTTGAAAGGTCATTTAAATTAACTAAACATTTTTCAGAATAACTGAATTTTAAGTTATATAATAAAGCAATTGAAATGCATATGGCCTTGGTTTTTGAGCAATATCCCTGTCAGGTTTTGGTATGAGATATGTATGGAAGGCTTTAACTTTTTACCAGTAAGAGAAAGTGTGTAATTTCCCCTCATTTGGTAGGGATGAGTTTTCACACAAGTTCTGTGCTGTGTATCCATGTCAGGGACAGGAGAGTCACAAAACCAGTTTCACATGAATCAGTTTCCTGTAGTTCAGCCAGGCTTCTTCGGCAGATATGTTACCTCTCCTCTAGTCATCCTGAAATATTTGAAAAGAAACTTCTAAAGTAATTCCTCCATCTTTTAGCACAAGGTGCTTTACTCAACAAAGCAGACTTCTGGGGCACAAGAAAGTTATATAAATATAGCTGGTATTAAAGCAAGAAATTTGCCATACTATGTAAAGGATAAAATTGTATCTTCATTAAAAGCAATGGAAAGATGAACAGTGATTTCAAAAGAGTTTGGATTGAACATACAGGTAAAAAGCAAAGACCCTGTAGGATCTGTTGCTACATCTGAAAAACATATGTTACCTATTATTCATTCTGTCAGGGGAAATGCAAAGTGTATTCAGGTCTTTTCATTGGTATATCAGTCAGCAAATATGTAGGAATAATGTTAAAAATCAGTTCCTAGCAGACATTAAAACACTGTAATAGGATAACAAGATAAACTGATGCTTCTTCATGACAGATAACTATTCCTCCTCATCACTTACTGTACTGATTTCAAGAATACAAGAATATAGCAAAGTTTTGGCAAGGTTTTGGCAAGAATAACTGAAACAATAGACAAAACATACTGATGACTTATCACAAAATGCTATGCAGGGTTTCTGTTCATTTTCTACAGATTTGCATAATAGACAAAATAAATATGATGAAATTCTTGAAATCAGAATGTTTCCCAAGCCTCATGACATATTGTTCTGTCAAACAATAGCACAGCAGCATTCTGTAGATAATTTTACATAGAGACACTTAACAAAGAAAATATGCTCTTAGACCAGTTTCTGTCCCTCAGGATTTGTAGTGATGCAAAAACACAATAAATGCGAGTCTTGAGCTTAAATGCCATCCATAAAAGACCCCAGCATTTTTCAAGGTAATTCTTTATTCCATAATTCCTTTTTTCTTCCATTCATGCTGTAAAATCCAACAACTGATTCCAATATTTTGTATCTGAACAGCTGTGTAAAATTTAAATGCAGAACTGAGAATGCATCCAGGGAGAAGAAATGGAATTGTACTTCTAAGTCTTTTATAGATATTGTAGACTTTGAAAAACTCAACTCCTTTTTATTTTTTAGCCAGTCAAATTTGCTATAGGGTACCATCCCCTCTTTTCCTTCAGAGCTGTAATATGTTAATGCTACATGGACTTTACACCCATATTGTTTCGAGATCTTGAGAAAGCTCTTACAAATAATACCTGCAAAGGGGATGTTAGAAGTAATTTTGCCACTCCTCAATTGGGGAATTCACTAAGCTATAAATTAGAGAACAAAAACGGAGAACACCATAAAATAGCTGCTCTCAGTTTAAAATCTGTCCTGAAATTCTTTCAATCTTTTGGGGTTTTAGGGTAAAAAAAATATCTGGAGAAATATTGTTTTTAATCACTTCCTCCTTTATATATAATCAACAGTGTATGCAGAGATGATTGTGTGCTCCTTCACATGCAGCCCTAGAGGTAAAGCAAAGCAAAGTGCTGTTCCCAGTGCAGAAGTCTTTCTGACCCTTTGTATTTGTCCAGAGCTGGAGACAAAAGTCTTCCTCATCTGAAGGGGAGTGGAGATTCAGGTTCCTCTGTGTCTCAGAGAGAGGCTCAGAACTGAAGAGCTTCTCCTCTAGTACCAGCTATCAGCAAGGTGCTTTTCTTCCAGAAAAAGGCACCGCACCTTCTTCACAGAGGCCCATGCTTCTGGGGCACAGCATATTCCCAGGTGCCAGCTTTAATGCCCTTAGGTGGGCAAGAAACTGCCAGGAGAGATATTGCCTATGTAAAGAGATTGCTCAGGATAAATAATTTCATTCACGCTATTGCATATATGCACAAATAGCCCAAGACAGAAAATTTGGGATACACCAAGAAAGGATTATATGGGACCTACTTGCTCTAGACCCAATCTCATGGCATGGGAAAATTCAACACAGCACACAATTCTGTCTGCCCTTGTATCAAGGAAAATAAGTTTTTAAAAAGTCTCACCAAATCATCCAGTTCCACATCCGAACACAAACCAGGATCAACCATACGTGTATATAAGTGTCTGTAGAGTGGTGCCAAGAGGATGGAGCCAGGCTTCTCTCAGTGCTGTGCAACAGGACAAGAGGCAGTGGGCATGAACTAGAACTAGAACTAGAAGTTCCACCACAACATCAGCAAGAGCTTCTTTATTTTGAAGCTGATTGAACACTGGTATAGGTTTGCCAGAGAGGTTGTGGAGCTTCCTTCTCTAGAGATACTAAGGAATGATCTGGACACAACCCTGAGTAATGCGCTCTAGGAGATCCTGCTTGAGCAGGACATTTGGAGTGGATGACCTCCATTCATCCCTTCCAATACTGACCTTTCTGCCTTTCTGTGATTCTATGTGCTCAGTTTTGCTCTAGACATGTGCAGTAGGCATTCTTCAGTATTTTTTTCCTCCCTTTACTTACGGTTGACTCAAGCACCACTTCTTTTCACAGTGCCTGACTCGTGATGCAGACAGAAGGCCCAGCAGCAACCCTTCCAGTCTGCTTTAATGTGCTCTCCTCATCAGCTTCATGCTTTATTCAAACATCCAGTGAAGAAGATGAAAGAAAACACAGGCCACAATGATTCACACAGATTATAAAATGCCTGCTCTGTAATCAGTGGAAAATAATTTGTCTGCCTCATCAGCATTGCTCCCATTTATGTAGAAAAATAAATCGCATGAAAAATGGATTTCAACCTTGGCAACATCTACTTTTACTTACAATAGAGCAGCAACTGGAAATCAAAGTGCCTACAATCTAAAGGCATATCTGAAGACATGGATGTGTGTTGCATTCCTGACCATTACCTGAATTCTCCCTGCACAGCGAGACCTGCTGGAGAAGGCTGGGGGGAAGAAAAAGAGAGACATAAATGACATGATGTGTCATGTTTGTCACATAAAGCACAGGCCACTCTAAACCAAAGGGAAATAAACTTTTCTGTAGTGGAAAACAAATGGTGCTATATTTTATATTCAAAATACCACGGAAGTTTATGAACTCATAATCAACATTACACCAAGAGGTAGGTGCTTTATGAGGCGCTTCTTTACGCTGTGTTCCCCTCACACAGAGTGCCAAGAAGCAAGCAGAAATGTGGCAGGTAGGGCCTTTCCTTTGTTTTATATTTTTCCTGCGAGGTGAGGGGAATGAAAACTCTCTTTAAATTTTTGAAATATTTACATCTTGAGAAAATCACCCTGAAGGAGATCTTCTTTTATGTGCAAGACAAAATAACCCCTTTACAGAACTCTGCTTTGACCTATAAAAAATCCTGAACAACATTTTGCTGTGTATAGCTTTAAATAAAGTTTCTTGCTGTGTTAGAGCAGGAATTTCTGTTAAAAGTCTTAGGAAGCTCACAACCTACCTTAGATTCAGGTGTAAGAAATTAAATGTATTGGAAGGAAACAAAATGCAAGAGGGAACCTATTCAGTAAACATCAGTATGGGTCCTAATACATTCTTTTAAAGCCACACACAGTTTATTACATTGGGTGAGACTGATGCATTCCAGACAGGAAAATCAAGAAGGTATTCACAGACAGATGACAGCACAAAGATTTTGTTCATTTCTTTGGAATAAGATAATTATCTAATCACTCATTCATTGTTTTCCTTCTGGATGAAAATAAGAAGCTTACAAACATATTTAATGTCTCTTTCTCTTTCCTTCCACTGATTTTTCAGTAGAGATACAAAATGGAACTTATTCTATTATCATACTTTAGTATCAGATCAAGTAATAATGCAAATGCTTCTGCTATTCATTTATCAGTATTCAAATCAGCTAAGTTAATGGATAAGTGATGGGTTTTTTATCATCCAGTCTACATTTGCAGGTAACTTGCTCAGAGGACAAAAAAAAGCTGTTTGTAAATCTTTCTACACAATTTTCATAGGGAGCAATATTTCCTTAGTTACACTGAAAGCTGAAGTGTATTTTTATTTTTGCTCAGCCTCCTTGTGGGGCTGTCTAGCTACTGTGTTACAGCAGAGATAATTTGGTAGAAATATCTGGAATTTGCCATGTTTGCTGTAGGTTGGCAATTGTATTAGCCAACTATTGGCTATTGTATTAGCAATTTCAATCAAATTGCTGCTAGTTTTTAGGAGTATGACAGTTTTGCATCTAATTTACTATTTCAAAAGAGGCATGTTTATTAATTATCAAATGTAAATAAATGTTAATAAATGTTAATAAAATATCCTCAAATGTCACTTTTAAGGTGTAAATAAGTTAAATAAACATTTAATTGTAACATTTTAAAAAATGAAACCAAATTTTTTGCTACTTTTCTGAAGTAGCAAAAGGTTTTTCATTGGTTCCAATAGGTTTTCAATCAAGATCTCCACATAATTTCTGAAATCGGCAGTCTTTGTAATTTTACAGTTACTGTTGATTAGGAAGAAGTGACACCTTTTCCAACATGGTATAAATTTCAATTTAAAAAAATTCCTAACCAAAATTTCTATTTCTCATATACATAAGTGCTTTCATAAATACATAATAGCAAAAAGGAGGGGCAAGGAAAACCTCCACTCTTTATTGGATGGGGGTGGAATATAGCCACCAAAATCAAGCAAAAGGCTGAGGTAGTTAATGTCTTCTTTGCCTCATTCTTTAATAGTAAGATTGGTTATTGTCAGGGCAGCTGGCCTCCTGAGCTGGTAACAGGGATGGGGAACAGAATGGATCCCCTGAAACCCTGTAGGAGGTGGTTAGTGACCTGCTGTGCCACTTAGATGCTCACAGATCTATGGGATCAGGTGGGATTCATCCTAGAGTGATGAGGAACCAGTGGAAGAGCTCCTTAAGCTGCTTTTCATCATTTATCATCAGTCATAACTAAATGGGGAGATGACTGAAAATTGGCCAGTGTGGCACCCATCCTGAGAAGGGCTGGATGGAGGGTTTGGGGAACTACAGGCCTGAAAGCCTGACCTCAGTGTCCAACAAGGTTATGGAACAGGTTTTGGTCTTAAAGGACTCTTCTAACCTTGAAGATTCTATGATTCCATGATTCTCTTTTTAAAAAGTTTGGAATTTCCATATGGACTTTCATATAGACTTTTCATTTGATTTTTGTAGCTTACTCAAGTTGCAAGGCATCTAATACATGAAAAAGATTTGAAAAGAATATTTACAAAATATTTCCTTCATCAGTTCCAAAATTATGTGAGGTGCTCTTTGCCCATAAAACAAGATTTTGAGCATAGCTCCTACACAATGCTGGATATTCCCTCTGCTCTGTTAAAAATGCATCAATTGTTTCTGGCAAATATCTAACTTGTGTTTTAATTTGTATTTATCTCTCAAATGCTTTTCGGAAATAAATACAGTCTCTTTTCAACTTGAGGCAATAATTTTATGGTTCACATCAGCTGTCTTCTCTCAGACTGCTCTGTATCAACCACTGTGGGAAAAAAAGTGGTTCAGATTGAGAATGGATATTTTAGATAATATAAATACTACACTTCCAGGAATACTTTCTACCACCATACCTTTTCATTGTGATGCTTTGCTGGTTTCCTCAACCCCTGTGCCCCAAGAGCATTCAAGGGGGTGTCTGTAGTGGGCTGGCAGATATTTTCACCTTTTGGTGGATACCACTGAAATGCAAGTGCATCATTCCTGTTAATATGAGTATCAGGCAAACTCCATAATGAAGGAAGTGAATTATCAGGGATTTTTCTAAATATTTAAGTATGTTTATCAGTAGATATGGCTTGCTGGCAAGGTTGATTTGCCCTTGCTGGCAAAGGTGCCTTACAAATTTGGCATGGCATGCCATAGAGAGCAGAGCAGGAGGGCCCCTCATGAAGATTTCCTGCACTTAGTAAAGGGACTGAAAGGTCCCTACATCTCTAGGTTCTAGACTGAAATTGAAAAATTCAGCTTGACAGACCATGGGATTCCTCACCCTTGTGAAGATTGTTGGGGACTAGGAGGCATGGTGCCTTTTTCTGGTGAACCAGCATCCCATTTCATAGAAATACTGTTTTCTCTTGTGATAAAATTTTGTTTCTAAACAAATGAACTCAAAAGCTTGATGAACAACCTGAGTAAATTGCCATGACTGGCAGCCTTGTCTATGGTTTAATCTTCCAAATCCTTGTATATTTCTGGGTGAATCAAAAGCAGTTAGAAAACTCTAATTTTCTTCAGTGCTAATTAACAAATTTTTGCTAAAGATTGCAGTAGATATTTCTGGCCTTTCTAGCTTCTTTTCTGCTTCACATTCCAAGGATTGAACATGTGATTTTATTGATGATAGCAATTTTAATTGAGTGCTATTTCTGCAGATATAGGTAATGCTAGAGAAATCTGCATGTAAAAAAACACAAACAACAAAAACCTAGAAACACAATGCAAGCTGCTCTTGCATGATTATCTTAACTTCAAACAACACAAGCAAAAGAACAGAGTTATGTCATTTTACTACACATTCCTCTGTATTATCTATTATGTCTCACATTTTTCATTTTTTTTAATTATCCCATTGAACTTTCAGAGATTTTCAAGTAAAAAATATATCATGTAGCAACACTTCACATAATTTTTTGCATACATTTTTACATAATTTTTATGCAAAACTTTTTTGCTGCCCTGAAAAGAAAGAAACAAGTGCACAAAGGACTACTGGCATAAGTGAGGACAAGCTTCTGCGTAACAAAACTGATTTAATTGCCTTGTCTTGAGTTATGTGCTGATGTAAAAGATGCAGAAAACTCAAATTTGAGTTACCAAAATATTAATATTTAAGAAGTTTTATTAACTTAATGAAGAAAACTTTGCTCTTAAATTACAAAATTAGTTTTAGTAATGTAGAAGTGTTAATAACTGCATAGGTAAGAAAGCTGACAGATTTTACTGTTAAGATGCAAAGTTTGCTTATGTTAAGACTAAACAATGAACTTGCTTTAGCATGTACAACCTACACTTTATTGTCTAATACAAATGTATGTATTAAAATGTGTGCATTTGAACTAAGCTATTACTGTTTTGATCTTAAGATACCTGTAAATGGTACAGTAGTTTCACG
>VRYO01001463.1:49684584-49718969 GCA_009812075.1 Sialia sialis
CGGATGTGCGGCTTATAATCAGGTGCGGCTTATAATCGTGAAATTACTGTACTTTCCTAATAGCCAATTGCTCTTTTGAGCATGTCTACTAAACACAGCTTTTCAGGCAGCAATTCCCAAATTACTATGCATCCAGGTAAAATAGTTAAAAAACTTGCATTTTCACATGAAGTAATATGAGCAAGAAATTGTGAAACAATTAGTATATGTATATGTAGTAAACATATAGTATTACATATTTTGCCTTAATTATATTAATGTCATTAAACTATTTTTATCATTATTATCAGATTCTCTTTCAGAAAGTGGTGTGACATTCTTTTCACCTCACTCTGCATGCCCTAAAAAGTGAGGTGAGTTGGAGTATAGTACGATTAACTTAAAAATGTGAAACTTTACTACTGAAATTAGGTCAAAGTTTCAAGAAGTGTCTTTTGCTCTCAGCTGGGTTTAGATACACATGGGGATAAGTGAAGATGTCACATATTTAAAGTGCAAAGTTAGATAAAAGGAGTCCTGAGGTAAGAGGTGAAGGATTACATTTTGTCTTTTGATACCTTAGACTAATCTCATATTGAATGACTATCATTAAAATAGAAACATTTTCTCAGGATATCTCATGGAAAAATTGTTCCCATCTATTAGAGAGAGGAGAAATTCAAACTGGGAAAAACAATATTTCATTATTGTCCATTAATATACCAAAGAGGAGCTAAGAATAAATCAAGAAAAATGTTGAAGGAAAATTTACAGCAGGAGAAAGACTTCATGATTATAGTACCTAACTGCAGGTAGACAACATAATTGTATCCTTTGGATATCTAACACATTTTAACTATTTTCATATTTAAAATTTGTTCCTAATAGGTAAAAAGTAAGTTTATGCATAAGTGTATCAATGAACCGCATAACAGGAAAACAGAATTAACTCGAATAACTTTGCACATTCTTAGTGTAAATTTTTTGCTAGTTTTGTAAAATTTGGAAGAATGCATGACATACATTTGTATGATTTGTTTCATTATTTCTGTATTTGCTTGATTTAGCTGATGATTAGAGGCATGGATCACCTCTCTTACAAGGAAAGACTGAGAGAAATGTGTTTGTTCAGCTGGAAAAAAGAAGGCTTTGAGGTTACCTCATTGTAGCTTTGTTACCTAATTGTACCTGAAGAGAACCTACAGGGCAAGACAGACTTTTCACAAGAGCATGTAGTAACAGGACAGTAAGGGATAGAGAAAAACTAAAAGAGAGAAGGTCTGGATTAGTTATTGGGATGAAGTTCTTTGCTGTGGGAGTGGTGAGGGTCTGGAACATTGTCAAGGAAGCTATGGATTCCCCATCCCTGGAAGTGTTCAAGGCCAGATTGGATGGGAATCTGAGCAACCTGCTCTGTTAGAAAATGTCCCTGCCCATGGCAGGGAGTTGAAACTACATGATCTTTAAGATCCTTTCCAACTCAAACCATTCTATGAGGGCTCACACACAGTCATTTTTTCCCTGTGGTCCCACTAAGATTAATTCTTTCAATACACCAAAATTTGTGATTAAACTTCAGTGTTTGAAAATGCTACATTAAAATGAGCTGCACAGTTATAATTTATGCCTCTTTCCCATAAGCACTCTGAGATTATTTACCTATAAAACACCTTTTTTTTCTTTTTTTTGACATTGTTTTCCTCACTGAAGGAAAGGATAGGAGTTCCAGTCAGTCATCAGTAGACACCATTCTTTGGTTTTATGTTCATGTTGTTGGTTTTGGTTTTTTATTTTTCAGTGTGTATATCTCATCTGAATGATCAGAATTTTGCCTGAAGAAAATTACCAATTAAGTTCATATCTATCATAAAAGACTCATGGTTTCATTCAGAAACTATTTAGTTTACCAATTTTCATTTCCTTTTCATGCTGTACATCACTTTTAAGCATAGTGTTTTAGAACACTTCCACTTAAAATCAAAGCGACTGGATGACTGTCTTTTAGTTTAATCTCAGGTCTCTCCATAAACCCTATCAGTTTCTTTTACCTCTTGTTCCCAAACAAAAAACTCCTAGTAAATTTGTTGTGAACAATGTAGCTCTTGAAGAAAATCCTACAATTTTCTTTTAAAGTTTAGGTGAGGAAGAAAACCACATTGATAATTCTACTTGGTGCAGAGACATACAGCTTCAGACAACAATAAGAAATAACATTTAGTTATTTAAAAAAAAAGTAGACCCAAAAGACAAAAAAACCCCCAAAACAATTCACAGCAAGGACTTAAATTGTATAGCAATCACTCACTCTTTCTCTTAATATTTTGAGTTACTGGTCAGAATCACTGAAATATTAGTTATATTTAAACATATACCATTTTTGTGTCCATGTACAGAAATCTCTGGGAATGGCAATTACAGCTCCAATAAGCTATTGCTGGTAGTTCAAAAAAAGGAAAAATATCCTGGTCCAAAAACATTACTTTTTATTTTTGTGTACATGTATATTTATTTATCTTTTTAAATTATTTATATTCAGTAGCTTCCTACCTGTTGAGACTGGGAGACAAAGGCTGAATTAATTCCATACAATAACAAAAGATTAATTTCATGCTGTCTAACTAAAATTTATCAATCCTGCCTTTCTGTGTAAGTGAGCAATTTAAAATCTACGCCTGTGGCCCACAATTACCAACACTTAGACATGTTTCACAAATGAATCTCTTGATGCCTGCCTTGCTTTCAGTAATTAATGATGACTCACAACTTGCCACACTAAAATGAGAGTCTTTGTTTATAGCTTATCTCCCTCGTCCTTCTTCCATCTTATTCAGAACATGCTAGAAGTATTTAGGATTCCCAAAGGGCTTTATCAGGAAACAAAATTACAAGACTCTCAGTACTGCAAAAAAATACAGCAGTTTCACTGACAACGTTACAAAACAATATATAATAACTACTGCATGGTCATAGCTTCAGGCTTTTAAATATAAAAGAAGAAATTAGAAGATAACCAGCATAACTCACCTTTAGGATAATGTCCCTGCCCTAGCGCAAAAGAAAAAACAGAAAGAAAATTATCCTGCAGACCTTTGCAAAACAATCTGGCGTGCACACTTTCCTTTGCCCTTAGACGTTAATATGTTCCATACAAATCCCAAGTGTGACTTTCCAGATCTCTTCCAACCATCTTGGCTACTGCCCCTCAGGTAAAACACTGGACTGTCACAAAAGAGTAACAGCAAACCCTGCCGTGACCTGGCCATTGTGAGCACTAAAAAATGAGCCCATGAAATGAAGGCTTTGCCAAGTGCCCAGCCTGATTATCATAACAGAGCTAAGTCATTTTGCTGGAAGCCTCTTAAAAGAAGGAAGGAAAAAGCAATTATCAGCCAGCAGAAAGTGAAGAAACAGTATGAAAAGCAAGATAAAGCATTGTTGCAATTTGTCAAAACTGAATAGGTAAAGGAGAAACTCCACACACAGCATGCTCAGATCCAGCTTTTTCTACACTTTTGGTTGGGTTTTGTGATGCAGAAATACATGTTCAGAAATTCCCAATGCATCCTGTCCTTTCCAGTGTTTCCTATGAGTTGTACAACTGAATCTATATCTACATCAGTCCCACAGAAACATAAAAGCAGAAGCCTGATAAGAACTGGTCTCAAGAACAAAACTACTGTTGCTGTGGCATTGCCATCCATATTGTACACACCTCAGGGGTTTTGCCTTATTTTACTCCAGCCTGGCCCCTTAGACTGAATCCCCTGGACACTGACATGCATTATGCATGCTCCTAGGCTGTGCATTTTTCCACACTGGGGGATCCTAGATTTCTAAAACTGCTGCACAACACAACCTAAAGTGTTCTGAGTGAAGACAACAGAAAGACTCACTCAAAACCCACTTTTCTTAGCTAAACTGAAACATGATGCTTTGAGGATGCATCTTCAGTTTCCTTCAGATGATGTGCTTCTGAGCATGTGAGACAAACTGTCCCTTGTCTATCTTTCTGTGTGGATATTACAATTATAACTAAAAGTCACATGCAATGTGTGGGACAAGGGGAGATAAAAGCCCTTATATCCTTCCCATTTTACATTCCTTTGCAGGAAAAATCACTATTAGCTGTTAAGACAGTTAGTTGTAGAAACTTAAACAAATACTCTTATACGGATAGTCTGTAATATGATTTACTTGTATAAAGCATTATACATTATTACTGGAGAGAAGAATGACACATTTTCTTTCTAGTCCCTTTTAGTTAAAAATAAAACAAACAAAAAAATACCTCAGGCAGAAATAACAGAAAGAGTGTTTAAATATCATAAACATATTAGCTGGTATCCTGCAAGGCAGACAGTATTTTCCATGACATTCACAGACAGCAATATGCCAAAGTAGCTTGCATCAAGTGGCTGAGTGGGAGGCAGAGCAATAATGCTATAAACATATGCCTGCACTCTCACTGCAGGGTTGTCCTTCTCATAATACAGGACCAATTTCTCTGAATCCTCACCGTCTTCCCACAAATAGTCACCATCAGGGAACTCAGCTTTCCAACTCATAGCCAAGAGATATAGAAGTATCTGTTGCTCCTTGGTGAAACAAGGTGGTGTGGGCCTTAGGAGAAACAAACAAGGAAGCCAGAGCAGCAAAAGGGATTACCAGTCTTAGTGATCATTGCAGGGAAATATTCTTTCAGTTCCAGATTCACTTTTTTCTCTACTCTGTAATTGAAAAGGAAATATCTCAGCTATGTTAGTGGGTGAGGAAATCTTATTGTAGCTGCATAATGATTGCCATCTTTCTTTCTTTTTTTCCCCCAAGGTGCTAGGAAACCCTTTTGGCCTAATAGAAAGAAAGAAAAAAATAATGAATGCTGAACACTGAAAACAAGGACAATGCTTATCTGATCAAGTAGAGTAATTCTATACTTTAAATCAAGTTTTTCCTTTCAGTGCAGACTTCAGTGCAGACTTCAATGCAGGTACAGAAAGCAATGCTTGGCCTACTTCTAAGCATAGCTCTTTTAGGTTTGGTATCTGAAGGAAAATCCCTACAGACTGTGTGACTATATCATTATGATCATTAAATTCAAAATCCTATGAAGATAAAAATACTAGAGCAGTCTGTCCAAAATAGTCACTCAAGTATCCAAGTAGAAGGCTTTAGTTTCAAACAAGGAAAATGGAATAGAACACTGTGAATTCGAATCTGAACTTTCCTCCAGTTCATTGTAATAGTGAATAAATATGGGAAATGGATGGAAATTCTAGACTTTATCTTCAAGGAGAAAAAATGAGCTTTGAAAACTGCATACACTACTCTGTGGAGATGCAATTTCCTGAGTAAAATTCCTGATTTTTAAAGCTAGTAACTTATAAGGGCTTTTACCTACTCAGTTTGTAACCCCTTTCAAAGAAGACTGAAACCAAAAGTGGGTCTGTTATTTGTAGATGATCACAGAAAAGAAGTCTGGAAGCAAAGCTGTGTCCTGTTTCAGAGACAATGAGAGAATGCTGCCAGCAGCAGCAGACACCCAATATGGAGACATGTCTTTAATATGGTGGCAAGGAGTATTTGAGATTCTTCAAAGCTGTCACAAGAACTCTGTTTTTATCTTCATCCCCACTGAAGGCTGTCCTAGAGCAAAGGGGAGCACCCAGGCTAGGAAATCCTGTCTACAGCCTGCCCATCCCACTCCATCTCTATTAAAAACCTGCAGTCAGCTAATCTTAATGAGTTGGTTGAAAACACAGACTCAGAGGTCAACAGAGCAAAGGAGCAGTTCAAAATGCTTTAGGTAAACTCAGGTAAAATAGAGAGGCCTTAATAGTTTTTTTGAGATAATACAATGTGATGAAATGATGCAATGAAGTAATTCAACTACAAGCTACTGTAAGGCACTGAAGTTAATGATGGGTAGAGTAATATCATTTTAGGAGAAAACAATTTTAATTTATGGTAGAGATCACCTGATTTCTGAATATGCATGAAGTCAAAATTTAGGGAAAAAATTAACTATCACTGTCTTATTGCTCGTAAAATATATGCAGCTTTTTCATTCTTCTATTCAGTCACTGATGCTGACACATTCAGGTAAATATCAAGACTATTGTTACCTTTTTTTGCAGCTTTGTGGGTATATTTATTTAAGCTACCTATAGCTATGTATATATTTTCATTTTTATTTGTTTATTTTATATCTATTTAAGCTATATTTAAGCAATATAATAATTTGTCAGAGCTTCATTTTCTTCCTGGTTTCACCCAACACTGGTGTATGTAACACGAAATCTGAGGAATCCTTGCAACTTGGCTATAGCTTCCACACTGAACTACTGAACAGTGATTTTGCCTTCTATAAAAAAAAAGAAATTACTTTTGAACTACTCTATGCAGAAAGTAATTTATTTGGCAATGTTTCTGTTTGTATCAGAATTCACTTTAAGATCTGAATATCAATGTAAAATAATAAAAAATAGATAGAGATTTGGCAAAAAATGTGGTGGACTGCAGGGAGCAAATGGAGTATTTCCTGCACTTCGATAAATTTCATTATGCCTGTTGCCTATTTCAACAAACTAAGTGTCACTGCTGTATTTATTAGGAGGAAAAACATTTCAATACAGCTGGCAGTGTCCTGTAACACCTCTTGACAATTCTACCCCAAATAACTCAGAGGTGTTAATGAGAATCTTACTCTTCCTTTGTATGCATAAGGATGGGCTTTTCAGAGAAAGTGTCCACAGGTTTTTTAACATACCTGGCTAACTCTGTTCACCATCCAGATTAAAGACTCATTTCTGTGGTGTGGAAGATGTACATACAGATTTTTGTGTGGTCAGAAGGTTTAGAGAGTTATCATTGCCTGTGGTGCATCGTTGGGAATGATGTCATCTGGGCTGCTCAGCACTAAGTTGGAAGAAAATAGAGCTGGTTTGATAAATAAAGTTTTGATATTTCCTGCCATAATAAGAGAAGAAAATGTAGTTGCAATCAAATTTCACCTAATTCTTCTAAATAGAAATAAGAAAATAGTTCACATTCTCCACTAATGGATGGACAAAGAGTTATTTATTCATTAAACACAAAGCAGAATTGTTGGGAGTTGAGGGGGGTTTACTCTTTCCCTTGGTGGAGGCTGTGAATTTTTCCCATTATCATGTTAAAAAGCCTGGCAGGGCGGCTTCCAAATTTCTTAATTGCTCAAGACAAAGGAATGGGGTTGGGGGCTGCCTGGTTGGCTTGATTGCTGGTGGAGGGATGGGGTTGAGGAGTCAGGGTGGTCAGTGATTTGGTTGCTTTGTCCTCCCTGGGGGACACTCTCTGGCTTGAACATGGAGGAAAGAGGTTCTTTTTCTTCTCTGCCGTTCAGATCTGCCTGCACCTGTGCACTGCTACCACCTCCTTCTTCTGAGAACAGCGCTGAGCACCGGGACATAGGAACGGTGAGCGGAGTCTTCCCTCTCCCATCTGGGACACAGCCCTGCCACCTCGCCTCCCTGCTCCTGCTCCGTCTCTGCCACTGTGGCTGTGAGGAGCCTGCCCTGCTCTCACCGGGACTGCGTGGAGAAGAGGGCCTGTGACTGGAAAAGGGACTGAGTTTTGTTCTGTCTTATCGCTGATTTTTTCATAGCTGATGTTCTTGTTTATCTTGTAGATATATCAGTAAAGAACTGTTATTCCTAAACACATACTTTTCTGCCTGAGAGCCCCTTAATTTTCAAATTATAGTAAACTGGGAGGGAGAGGATTTTCACTCTCCATTTAAGAAAAAGCTCGTGTCTTTTTCTGGCAACACCTGTCCCCTAAACCAGGACAAGAATGAATCAGAGAGAAGTATTCAATCAAAAATATTGGTGGATTATATTAAGAAACTTCTTAGATCTTACTGTTATGTGAAATATCAATATTTTTTATGACTGCACCAATTTTGCAAATGAGAAATCAGTGTGCAGCTGATGCTATTACCACATTATACCAGATTCAAGTAACTTTTCAGTCTTTTTCTTGGACTATCCATTATCAACATTCTATCCCGATTTAATGAAGCTCAGGATTCCCATGAAGCTCAGGATTCCTTTCAGCCTCCTTCAAATAATCTTCAAAGAAAACTTTTATCTGGACAGAGGGAGATGGTCTTGCTTTGCAAACTGGCTCATTAAGTTGGCATTTTGACAAGGTGGTGGGTGAGAGGATTACTGAGCTGAGTTTACATTTAAACAGTTTAGGTCTTGCTCTGCACTCCCAAACTTTCCCATGTCCAATTTAATCTGGATCTGCTCTCGACGGTCACCTCTGGATAATGGGTAAATTTAGCTCACAGGCTTCCATCCCACCCATGAGACTACTTTGTTTCTATGCTGCACTGCTGCTGACCCCACTGAGACAAAATTAAGCTGTCTGAAGATGTACAGGTGAAATGCTCCTGCAATCTGGAAGCAGCTCATCAGGATGCAGGTTACCATGGGTGCTTGCTGTGCCTCCAAATTGCTGCTGATTGTTCAGCCTTCCTTGAGGCAGCCTGGACAAAAATCACAAGATGCAGCAACAGTTAAAATTGCTGGCACATTTCTTCAAGTGCTTCAGCCAGTACTGGGTTGCACCCTAAAAGCCCAACACTGGGAAGGATGAGGCCATGAACCTGATTGCCTGCTTTAAACAGTGCTGCTGAAATAAGATGGACTATGCACCGGCTTTAGAGATATGTGTGTCTTAGATAACGTGCTGGAAATCCACACACTCATTAAAAAGAAATTTTCCATATGGGTTTCCATATGCATACATATCCATGTAATATATTTGAATTTATAAACTACAGCATCTGCAGAATGGGGAAAAATATTGTTTACCCCTTGCCAATGCATTTTTTTCTCCCACCCCAGGCCAAATGACTAAAAATGACTGTATTTATTATTTTAGAGAGCATGGAAAGGAACCATTCCATTATTCTGACCCCAATCAGAGTTGTAAACACTGCTGAGAGAAACTAGCAAAAATTCTTCTGCAATTTATGTAGGCCAAAATATGCATGTATTTGTGCTTCACCTTTCCACTGAAGCCCACACAAACCCCAAACTGCTGAGTAACCCAAGTATCTGCTCAAGTACTTGGCTTTGGAAATATTGGACATTATTTCCTCCAGTGTAACATTATCTATCTTCCTGGTAGTGCAACATCAGCAGAATCCAAAAGTCAGCTCAGATCTGGGACCTGTGAGCTGGCACTACATCATATTGGTTTAAATATTGCCTCTTGGGCTTCCAGTTTCCAGCTCTTCCTGTAGGATTCAATATTAAATAATGTTGTACAAGACATTTATAACAAATTGAAAGAATATAAAATGACAAATGTATTAGATATGGTTTTTACTGTCTCAGATGTTGAGCTAAGCTTACAAATATAGTATATATGCCTACTTATGTGCAGTCTTTTCACTGTTCTCTCAGAAATGTGCAGAAAATTCAAACTAATCTAAGCAAATGAAAAATATTTCTGCCAATTCGCAGTGCAACTAAACCTTTTCAGCTTCATTTAACTTCTTCTACAAACCAAAAGCAATTTTCAGAGGAGATAAATGATTTTCACTGCAGGAATGCCAAAGCTTCTCAAATAAAACAGGCAGCATTTGCTGGAGACAAATATACAAAAAATAATGCTGCTTATTCTACCACAAAAATACCAATTTAAATACCTTTTCACAGATTAAAATGTAAAATCTTTTATATATTTATGAGAAAAGATTGTGAGAGATATGTTTGTTACTAGGCTGATAAAATAATACGACAGTTTCTACAAACAATTCCTGCGTGTCAAAGATATATAAAAGATAGAGTAGTCCTTCACTTATACCCCATCAGCAGAGGGAAGAAAGACAGTGGAAAGTGTCATGTCCCAAATGGGTTCTTCACCTGAAGCTTTTCAGCAAGTAAGGAGAGACAATTCACAGGAAGGGAGATGGGTGCACAGTGCTTCCATCACAGCAGAACCCAAAAAACAAGCAGTTTGTACATTATGGTGCCTTATCATTTGTAAGGAGGAAGGACAGAAGTTCCTATTCCACTTGAAAACTGCAAAACTACATGCTGCAAAGTAATTTTGCGTTCTTAGATGCCGCGAAATCTCTCAAGCACAAAAGCTTAAATCATCTTTGAGACTTAGATATATGTTCTGGATCAGGAGAAGCATAACTACTAAAAGTAGTGTCGTTGACAACTTTGCACATTAAAGCAAAAGTCAATCATAGCAGATTTTTCTCTATTGGTCAATTACAGGTCCTCAGACTTTACAGGATGGTGATTACAAGAGTGAAGAGTGCTTCTGATTGATGATAAACACACATATTATAATTTCCTTTCAAACATTATAAATAACACATTCACTTAGTTGCTGAGTAAGGAAAAAGACACTTGCCTTTTCCTGATAAAACATGGCACAGGGAAAAGACTGGGAATTCTGGAAAATAAGGCAAGGAGTTGTTTTGAGCACTGGATCATTTCCTCAGTGCAGTATTTTTTAAAAAGATTCTGATTTCTTATTTCTGTTGAGATAGCCATAGTTTCTTAGCTTATACTCAGATTATGTCAAATCCTTTCAAAATTAGCCTAACGATGCTATTAATATTCAATGGAGGAAAAATGTCATACTAAAAGAAAGTTACAGGAGTTGTTGTTATTATTATTAATAATCATACCTGCAATGCATCAGGAGTCCTAGGAATTATTTAATCCTATTTTATACTCTAATTTGGAGTCATACTCATCTCATGTTTTCTCCTCCCACACAGTTTTGGCTAAAGTGGGTCTCACACACAAGAGATACAAAGGATTTTATTTCACTTTGGCCATGTACCAAGTGCGGAGCCCTGCTCCTGGGATGGACGCAACCAAAAAGCCCAGGACAAGCTGGGATCTGTGTGCCTGGGAGCAGCCTTGCTGCCCTGGGGAACAGCAAGCTGAACTTGAGGCAGTTTTTGAGCTGCAGCAAGAAAGGCAAACAGGATCCTAGGCTGCATCCACAGGGGCATTACTGGCAGGGATCCCCTCTATTCAGTGCTGGTCAGGCCACACCTGGATTTCAGTCCAGGTCCCCCACATTTCAAGAAAGATACAGACAAACTGGAGAAGGTACAGAGGAAGGCTGTGAAGATGATCAAAGGGCTGGAGTACCTTCTCCATAAGGAAAGACTTGAAGGAGTGATGCCTTTCATCCCTAAGAAGTGAGTGAAGACCTCATAGTACTTAAAGTATTCCAGTACTTAAGGAATGACTACAAAAAGGGTAGAGGTTATCCCTGCACAAGGAGCTGCATGGAGAAGACAAGGGGCAACAGCCACAAATTGTACTGAGAGAGGTTTGGTCTTGATGTAATACACTTTTTCTGTAGTGATACAATTTCTGAAACAACATCCTCAGGGATATGGTAGAGCCCCACCACTGGAGGTTTCAAGATGCAGCAGAACTGGGAGGTAGATAATCTCATCTAGGCTCTCTTTCCCATGAAAAATTAGTGAACCAGATGATCTTCTGAGGTCACTTAAGCCTGGGCTGTTTTATGATTCTGTAAGACATTCTTTCCTGAAGGTCTAAGAGTAACTACAGTGCATAATAAGGGGCTGAGTCAGAACCACAGAAAGACTGGAGTTGGAAGGCACCTCTGCAGATTATCTGTGCCAAACGGGTATTGAAGGCATGGCTAATGCCAGGTTTCTCAGAACTTTTTACAGGTAAGGTTTGAAAATCTCAAAAAAAACCTAATTCCCACTGCCCCACCATGTTAAACTAGAGCACACCATTGTTTTTCCCCTTATGACTAATGGGGATTTCTTTTGCTGTAGCTTGTGACCCCTGCCTCATTCTTCCAGTATGTATTTCAGAAGACACTGACTTCATCTTCTCAACAACTCCTTTCTAGATGCATAAAGACAGTAAGTAATATTCCCTGACACCACTTAAGGATGAAGAAACCCAGCTCCTGTAGCTTCTATTTGTAAGACATACACACCATGCCCCTAAACATTCTGGTGCATGTGTGCTGGACTCTCTTGTTTGTTGGTATTCTGGATGTACTGAGGAGGGGAGATCAATAACAGGATGAACATAAAGCCTCATCACAGTGCCAGGCTAATCACTTACCTCAAACTGCAATTGTGCCACAGCCAGGGTAGCCCAATGTGCTTTTAGCTTTCCTTGCAGGAGCACACTGCTGGCTTGTGTTCAGTGGCACAAATAGGTTCAACCTTTCTGGCTTGAATAGTATAGCTGCGGTCCTAATCATATTTGGGACCTGCCAGCACCTAATTTAGAATTAGTTTAGAGTATTTTAAAAAGTAGAAGTCACGGAGCCTACATTTAGCCCAAGTTCCAGGCAACAATGGCTTCATTGGTAAAAATGTATGGAGAAAGGCAGCACGAGTGATCTGGGTGATGGACAGCCTCTTGGGAAAACACCACACTATGTGATAATCAACACTGAGGGTGCTGAGGGCTGTTGCTGAGGGACACTGGACAAAGTCAGACAGTTCCTGTTTCCTGTCTTGACAAGCTCATTCAATCCACATTCTTGCCCCAAGGCAGGCTCAGTAAATGCTGACTCCATCACGCTTGGCTAAAGTTTGTCTCACCCACAGTCAAAACCCTCCCACCTGGCATGTTCTCCAGGCAGCTACATCCTTGCTGCCCTATCCTTACAGTTAGAAACAAATTCCTGATATCTAACTTGATACTGAGCTGTCATTTTAGGCTTCCAGAAAACGATAACAGACCATCTGCAAGATGTGATTTAGGAGCAGCTGGCCCTGCCTTAGACCAGCTTACACAGACTGAGCGACATCTTGGAGGCCTTTCCAGCCCCATGTGCCATGTTTTGTCTGGTTATCCTCCTGCTTTCAGGAAAATTATTTGACAGCTAAATCATCTGAAAGTTGTCTTTCAACATGAGGCTGGAGGGAGTACTAAAAGATGTCAGTGAGGCAAATGTCATAGTGATGCAACTAAGGTTACAAACATGTTATAACAGTGACCTTCTTAGGATATAATTTTATATTCCCCCAGATACTGCAGATATTGTGGATGATCTGCTCTTTTAAAAAAGAATAATATTTTGAACTTATATAGCAATTTATGCGTAGAGAAAACAATTTTAGCATGACAACTTTTTTTTTTTTTAATCTAAAACAACTCTACAGTTAAACCAGAAGGACTGTATTAGTCATAAAAGCATTTTGGAGGAAAGAATGTAGTAGTGTCCCTAGTCTAACAGAAAATCTAACTTCAATATTTTTGGAGCTTTATTGCTGTCTCTGGACAAAGTTCATGAAATTGGATTTATGTCTTCCTAAACTCCTGCTTATAGACTGTAGCTATAAGTTAAATTCTTGCTGAGTTTTGAACTAACTCAGAGAAACTCACAGAGCACTCATAAAGATTTTAAATGAAGTAATATATTCTTCTTACTCTTAGTTCCCTATCAGAAACTTAAAATGTTTCTTTTCCTTCACAAAATCAATATTACATACACACTAAAATCCCTGTTTGGTTTCCCTGCTTTTGTAATGGATGTATAAGAGACTGCAGAAACAGATCCTTCTGAATGAGACATGCAAAGAAATCCTTCAAAGATCTGAAATTTAGAGCTTTATACAGACCGCCGTGCCACATTAGCAGAATACCAATATTTCCTTTGTTCTGACCTTTCCTTCCTTCAGTTGCTTAAATAGGTGAAACCTTGTGAGCAGAAACTGGCTTCTCATCTAGATTTATGTGTATTTGGAAGACAGTGATTCTTATGTAGAAAAAAACAGCAATTGCAGGTGGCAATTCACCTGCTCTGTGATAAAAAATTCCCAGTGCCTAAAAATGACACTGAGTACACTGCCAACGCTGTCTGGAAGTACAATGGCCACGTGGAGCCATCACCCCACTCAGGCACATGAAGCTCTTCAACTAAAACAAGGGATCATGTCTCCTATGATGTAGGTCTACTGGCATTTGTTGCTCAATTTCCTTTCCAAATAATGTTGCAGTGCAAAAATGAACATGGAGATGGAGGCACCAGTGCACTACTTTTCTCTATCACAACTCCCATTTCACAGTCTTAATTGCTACTTATGAGGCCCTGGGTATCTCAGTCGCTTTAGAAAGCTAATGGTTGGTATAATTTAAATTAATTAAGCTACATTAAACATTCATAGCCAGGATTTTTAATATTGTAGTCTTAAAACAGGGATTGTACTAACAGATTTTTTTTTAACTGCTAAGAAGCCAGTGCGGGATGCAAGACCTTGATAATGACTCTCTTACTCAGCTACCAGATTGTTCATACTGCAGTCTGTCAGAGCAGATTGCCAGTGCCAACCAGATATTGAAAGTTCTATTTGATTTATAGATTTCTTCTAGGTAGCAAAAAGCATGTTTCAGCATGCACATAGGGCAGAAAATAAGAGAATCAGTAGACAAGCCTTTAAATCTGTATAATTTCACAATCTTTCTCTATTTAATAATTGCAGAACAAGAAGTTGATATTTCAGAACTGGTATATGACATACCAATAACAAGTTGGAAAGTAAAGTAATTTTCTGTCATGTAAATGCAATACCTAAAGCAGAAATAGATTTTTCTAAATCAAGTAACTTTGAACGCTACATGCTTAAGTGAGTAATGAACTACTTAATTCTGAGGGCACAGGTTCATCTGGAAATTACAATAGTTTGCATTTAAATTATCTTTAAGCAGATAATCTTGATGTTCTTTACAATTAGGAAGCAAACTGTAAATACCTTATCAAGACAGTTAAATGATAACTAGATCCATTTAAAAAACATTTAAATTAAAGGCCAAGGAATGTTAGCCTAATTTCCTGTTTATGCTCAAGGGCAAAATTTGAAACAGTAGATGAAAGATTGGTCAGATAAGAAGCAGAAGGAAACATATACAAATACTTGAAATTTAAGAAAGTTTATGTGAAGACTGGATCCAAAGTCCACCTACTCCTGGAGGAACAGAAATTTTTAACAGCCCCTTGTAATAGAGTTTTGCTCTTCCACTTCTGCTGAACTGTCATTTAACTTGAATACTCTCAGTGGTTTTCTTCTTTAGGTTTTCTTCATCCGAATCTCCACCCCACTCTTGTTTTTCACTGATCAGACAAGTAGAGTACTGGATACCTATCTGTTGATGGCTTAAGGATTGTTGCTGGTACACCCATTCCTATGTAAGCATTCTAGTTATTTGAGACTTGGTCAAAATGGAATTTCAAAATTTCACCATTTAAAAAAATCCCAAAACTCACATACATTCAATTGGAAGGAGACAGAAGAACATTCAATAAATTATTAGGAGAAGAAGTAACATAAGTTGTTGGAGGAAGCACAGAAAACCAGGAATTCTGGAAAAGGGAAGAGCTTCAAGTTACAAAGATGTGAAATGGGGAGAATCAAGTAATACTAGGGGAGGAAATGACACAAGCAAAGGGAATTGAGAATTATGCAAAACCAGAAAATAAAAAGTCTGAAAATAACTTTTCTTCACCCAAATAAACAATGATTTAGAAATACAGGGACACAGAGAAATAATAAAGGCATAAAGGAAAACTGAAGAAAAAGAATGACTGGGAAAGAGAAGGAAGGCAGCACAATAGAAAGAGAATGAGATATGGATTGAACAGAGATAGGAGGGAGCAAGAGCAATGAAAAAAAGCCCACATTTTGTGTATCGATAGTGATATATATATTTTTAGTACAAGTTTAATCCTTTGTGGCAGCCATAATTATGCAAAATACCAATCTGCATCCTAACTATCTAGTAACAGAAGGAGTAGTGGTTTACAGTCTTTCTGTGAACACATATTGTGTGTCAGAAATTATGACATTTTTCACCATGATAGCTGTCATCATCAGTCTGTTCAGAAACTCAGTGATTAAGATTTAGCCAAAGATTGTGTAATTTTTATAGCACTTCCATGGCAATGTTCTTGTTCTGACATGATGATTTTTAAATAAGTGTCTGACACTTGATGATATCCTGAAATCAATAAGCTGAGACATAAACCAGGAGGTATAAAAAGAATGGGTTTGTTCTCTAGTGGGTTGCAATCACTGCTACATCCTCTCAAATAATGCCTCATGCATCATGCCATCTCTCTTAGCAGGAGAATAAGGTGTAAATGAAAGCTGGTACCCTAAAAGGCTTTGAAGTCTAAAATAGCAGGATTAAAACCAGCTGTACTTGTAGGAGAAGTCTCTCTGAGAGAAAACCATTGATTCTCTAATGCTGTCACAGAATCCTTTTTCCAAAGTTTGGTGGTTTATTTGTTGTTACAGTAAGGAATCATCTCCAACTTCTCATTGGGCATTACTTAAAACACAATACACTGAGCTGGTAACTCCAGAAGAAATAAAACAACACTTTACTGCCCTGAAATGCTTAAACGCCATGACACATGCTTGCAATTAAATTGGCTGGGCTATTTCCCAAAGTACCAGAATTGAAAAGACCTTGAAAGTAGCAGTAGCTATTTACAGCTAGCAGACTCAATTTTAAGCAGAACAAACCCTAAGTCAAACACATCCCCAAAAGACGGATTAGAAACAAGCTGTATGGAAAATAAAATTTACATTTTAGCTATAGGAACTAAGCAAAACCAAAGAAATATCATAGGAAAGCAGCATATTTTTCTTCAAAAGGGTATCTTGATTCTAGTGTTGATTATTGTAATCATGTATCATGTTGGCCTGATCAAATAGTTATTGGTATGTAGATGATTCAACATCCAGATGTAGAACAAATCCTTTTTGCCAAAAAAATAACCACTAGTCAATAATGATATTAAAACATGTATGGTTTCCCTAAAGAAGAATTTAGATAAACATCTTCTAAAATTCATCTATTATTTTATTCAAACAAATTATGATGACTTTCTCCCTTAAGAATAATAAATAACATGGTAATCTATTTAGAAATCATCCATTCTTATTTAATTCTCTGCAGATGAATATAAAATATGCTGTCTTGTTGAGATGTGCTAGACATTTCCCAAATGTTTAAGTAAAAGGGCTTCATTCATGATTGGTTACGTCGGTCACATGAGTATTGCTAAAATGGTAACACTATAGATTTTTTTTTGTCTGCACTAAGCTTCTCAATCCTCTCTTCAAACATTTGAATAGTGCGATTAGCATCTTCATTTGGAAAGGGAAAATGTTAAAATTCAGATGGAACTCATCTAATTTTAAGCATTATGGAAATTAATATTCAGCTTCCTATAGAATTGAGTTAATCAAGCTCTTATTATTGTGATATCTGCATATATTTAATTATAGCTAGTTCCACTTCACATTTCATGGAGAAGTTTGGAAGGGTATGCAGAGCATGGCCATTGTCTTTAATGGAGGAACCTTCATCTGAATATTGTAGGTCCTTCTTTTGCTCAGGACTCTAAAATCAGAAATCATTTCACTAGCTGAAATAAAGGTTCCTTTCAAAACAAGTTAAAGTATCCAGAGCTTTCAAATAAAAATATGCTTTACATTGATAACTAATTTTGTGGTTATTTGTCTAGCCTACTATCAAACTGCTGTCTTATTGCTGCCGCCCTAATATCAGGTTGTTTGTCCCAAGTTTGGATACTCATTCTGTTGTGGGTGAGGTTTTTTCCCATATGGCAAGCCTGACAGCTGCTGTTTTATGGAAAGTTTACTCATTTAAAACTACCACTAGTGCTGTGCTATAGCTGTGCTGCAGACTCGGTGGAATGGAAACGAAGGCGAAGTGCTTCTCAAAACAAACAGAGAGCTGATATGACTGCTGGCACAGCAGCTTCCACTGGAGAATAACAAAGGTGTTTGCAAATCCATCAGTGTGGTTGTGTCTATGACCTGGAGCAAATTTAGAGCCTCAGGACAGCTGGCCAGGTCTTGCTCTCAGGGAGGCAAAGAGCTGGGCTTCCGTTTGGTGCAACCAGAAGTTTGGGATTGGTAACTTTCTCCTAAGGATAGCATGCTAAAGAGGAAGATCACCTGTTGTGAAAGTTTACAGTCACATTCATAAATGCTAAAACCAAGATTTAGATGAGACTTTTCTCCTCACACTTTTTCATAAGCTTTTTTTTATCCCTGTCTGTTTTTGAGGGGGTTTTTTTTCAATGGTTTGGGGGTTTTGTGGGGAGGGTAGAGGAGCAGGGATGGAGGACAGGAGACAGAATAATAGAGGTGCAATAGCTCTAAAAAACAGCAGACAATACAACAGCAGATAAAAAAAGAAAACTATATCATTAGCCTGTGAAAGGGAATGAGTGAGTATGTTTTTTGCATGCTCCCTTAGAAGACAAATATACACAAGCAGAGAGATTCAGGTCATAAAACAATTTGAACTTCTGCCTTAAGGCAGGGCTGCTGGCAGGGAACAGCAGCAGAAACATGTCTTTCCAGCTCCTTGAGTAACTCCCATGTCACTTTGATGACCCAACAGAAGATTAAGTTAAACATGGATGGTCTCATGACTCCAGAAGAGCTTACAGTGCTGTTTGAGACAGATCTCTGGAAAAGAAAAATGTCTGTTCCACTGAGGAATACGAGCATTCCTCTTCATCTATGCCACATAAATCTGGAATTAAAGATGACGAAAAGTACATAATGTAAAGCCTGCATCACTGTTGACATTAAAGTGAGCAGTTGAAAAAATAACAACCCCAAATTTAAAATTCAGCTGTCATATTGATGAATTACATTAATTTATGTGCATACATATCCCAAGAAACAACAGCAAAATCAGAAAATAACAAAACAGAACAGTGATTATATAGAGTATGCTGAGAACTATCTACCATAGACATTGAGTTTATTTATTCAAGAGATCATTGCATTTTTCCTAATATTTCAGCTCCTCTGTGTCAGATACTACATACAGGAATAGTTTCTTAAGGTATAATGAGCCAGTGAAACTCTGTGAATAAAGGAAAGGAAGAGACCCGTATACCTGCTGTACAAATTGCACAGAACTAATCTCTGCTGCAGATGCAATAAAATTCATAAACAGATAAAAATCCTACTGTGATAATACAGTACGTGTGCCATAAAACACATTATAACTTCTTTTTGCTTTGCTACCCAGCACTCATTGTGAAGGGCATCTGCAGTGAATAGACTGACTAATAAATAGTATATCCAATGCACCTGTCAGTTTTGGATGTTAAAATAGTGGAGACCCATTTCAAATGCTGTAGTATGCTGACATTTTGCAGCTGAGTATTTATCTGAACACTTCAGTGGAAGAATTTGGATTTATTATAATCATTTAATCATAATAATTTTTAGGTCCTTTCTGGAGAAAACTGATTTGTTGTTTCAGCTATTATTGAGGAATTTCCAAAAAATAAAATTATTGCAGCTGAAAGCTTCCTTTTTAACCTTCCCAGCGGAGATAAATTCCCCACATTTTCCTGCAGACACGACAGAAAACTGAACGGATTTCACTCATGGAGTGATTCTTCCTTCCCTTTCTTTGTTTTGTTATGTAAAGCTAGTAATTTGCATGGAGGATCAGTTGATCTTACAAAAAAAACTTGAGATACAAAAATTCCCTTCCCCAGTGATGCTGTCATCTCCTCAGAGTCCAAAAGATTACTTGGAAGCAGATTTTGGGACCAATGCCTGCTAGCCTTGAACAGGTGTTACCTATAAGGAACTATAAGAAGCAGCCAACTTCTACTGTAAATCTCTGCATTCTTCCAAGTTTTCTAACAGAAATGTCCAGACACATCCTTAGGATGTCATCAAAGGATGTCTTACAGATCTCTGAGCAGACTGGGATTTTTCAATCTTTTTTTTTTTTAAAAAAACACCAATGAATCTCTACTTTTTACTGAAAAAATCGCTAGCAACTTCAACACTTATAAAGAATTGGTCAAGTTCTCTCTTTAAATTAAATGTTATACTGGGTCTGGTTTAGAAAGAGTTCATTTTCCCACAGCAGAGCACACAGTGTTGTGCTTTGCCTTGGTAGCCAGAAAAGCATTGATAACTCACCCAGTGCTTTGGCTGAGCAGTGCTGGCATCACTGCTGTCTCTCAACATTCCCCCTCTACCAAGGGTATGGGAGGGGGAAGATCCTGGGAGAAGACACAACCATGCCAGCCGACCCAAATTAGCCAAAGGGTTAGTCCATACCATATGACATCATTCATGATACAAAAGCTAAAGAAAGAGGAGAGTAGGGGAAGTCTATTATCTACAACACTTGCCTTCTGCAGCACCCACTGGCTCTTGAAGCCCTGGTTCCCAGGAAGCTGCTGACCATCACTTGGTGCTGGGAAGTAAAGAATAAACTTCTTTTCCTCTTTGCTCAAGTACACCCAAACTTTCGCTTTTGCTTTAGTAAACTGCTTTATCCCAACCTACAAGTTGCTTTCCATCTGATTTTCTCTCCCCTGTTCTACAAGGAATGGGAGTGATAGCAGCTTGGTGAGCACCTGGAGCCCAGCCAAGGTCAACCCACCACAAATGTCTATGGAGAAGAAAGGAACCCCTAAATAAAAAAATAGTAATAACAGCTGTGTACTTCATTAGGTCTTTTGCATTCCCTGGGGTCTTCTTTCACAGATGGATTATTAGAATAGCAAAACATTCTTGATGGGCGCTCAGTAACTCGTGATATATTAATAGGTGATAACTTATTGATAAGTGTTTTTCTTTACATAAAATATTGCACCAGGTTGTGATTTAGAAAATATGGTACAGAGCTCCAAAGGTGCAAACTTTAGCACTTCCTTAAACTTGGGTTGCAATTTTTGGGAAAAGACCACTGTGCTTTAGTAAAGACAATATCTTCCAACACATATCCATCCACTTCACAAAGTGTTTCAACCATATTTTTGTCTTGACAGAAATTAAGATAGACTGCCTTATTATTTTTCCTTTGTATATTGCCAAAGGCTTATTGATAGTTGACACACCCTGTTTAAAAAACAAAATTGGCAAGATGAGGCATTTTATAAAGTCAGTTATTATTAATGTCATTTATTGTTAAAATTAGTTGTTATTATAGAAGAAGAAGAAGAAGAAGAAGAAGAATTAATATGATAGGAATTTTGAAATACTGGTGAAATAATATGAAGCAGCTTTTTATATTATAGTTTTAGCTATGTTCAGTACTATGGGTTCTGCTATTTTCATCAACACTTCTTTATGACCTATCATATCAACAGAGGTTCTCATACTCAATGGGTCCAATTTAGCATCTTGAGCCTAGTTCCTTGTCATATTGTCACAATAAATCACATTTAATCACGGTAAATTCCTCTATTTTCAAGACAGTTCAGTTTGCAAGGCACAGGTGTAGAAGGATGGATCACAAAACCATGGCTAAAATGGAGCCACATCTTCCTTTCACCACCACAATTTTCCTGAAGGCAGAGTCTTCTGGAAAAAGCATTTTTTACTATGGAAGATGCTCAATTTGAATATAGATGAGTTGAATATAGGGATCTAATGGCATTGTAGGGGAAGTGAAAGCAGGCCACAGCAAAAAGTGCAGGACACCTGCCTGGAGAGGATCGAAATTTTACCCTCAAGCATTTCTCCAAGCTGAAAAATATCCACAGCAATTGTGGCACATTACAAAAGGTGATAGACAAAGACTGTAGGAAACACTTGTCAGCTTCAAAGAGAAGGGAAGGGAACAATTACAGACTCGTGAGACAGTCTGATGTTTGTCCAGTTCCTTTTCAGAGTGAAACCTTAATCACAGAAAGCGCTTTTTTTGGAGCTTCTGAAGCACGGTGACTGCAAAGGCTTTAAGCCTTCAATAAGAAAAAGGAAACAGTGCCACCTAACCGTGGAAACTGGAGGGTTTTTTATTTCATTAAAACTGAATATACAGATATTTTGTATTTTAAAGCTTGGAGGGAGATAGTTCTTCATGGAGAAATCCTGCCTGCAATTTAAATATTACGAGAACCTGTTTTTTTAAAATCATTACTGGGAAAATCTCGTTTTCAGGAACTAAAGTCATCTTGACTGCACTGCATATGTTAAAAATCTGTTTTTTCATTTGAAGACAGCTAATTGGAATAGGATGCATACTTAATTGAGGAGACCATATAGGATCAGACCATGTGTGCTGAAGTTTCACTTTAAGTACAATAATTACGCCCTTTCAAGCATATGTATGATAAGAATACACAGAATTCATATATTTGCTTTTTCTGTATTTTTCTCCATGTGAAATTGTTTTAAAAATTATCACTTTTTATTCTGTATTACAAAAAAGCAAAGCCTGCTATGACTAATTACCACAGCAGTCCCTCAACTGAGAACACAATGGGAGTTTTATGAAACTTTTCACCGTAATGACTGAATGTATTTTACAGTGCCAGGTGAATCGATCCTTAGGCAAGTATTGGCAATGTAAATGCCCATTAAGATCTGAATTATACATGTGTAGGCCCATAGCTCAGCTTTCTAAATCATTCTCACCACAAGTACCTGTGCAAAAAATTGCACATGCAATTTCTGAAGCTGCTACAAAAAAGTGCCTGAATGAAAAACAATGAAGAGGAAATACTATAAAAAATTAGTCAGGACACGAGTTCTAAAGTTCAATGAACATCATAGATGCTAAACTATTATCATATAAACCTGTTTATTTACAATGAAAATATTTTTTGCTTGTTTTTAAAATATCTATTATAAATTCAAAGGTATGTATTTTGAGTATGTTGTTTTCCAGTTGTAACAAAAAATAAGATGGTCCCTGGAGTTTACGCATGTGTGTGTTCTGAAGATGAAGACCCATCATCTCTTTCTTGGCATCTTATTCTTGTACCTTCTTTGAATGTATTGCTTATCTTCTTACACTTACATTACTTCACATTACAAATCTCTCAAAAAGAAAAGGGTGAAAATGTGAAGCAAAATATCCATCAGCCAAAAGTAAATTTAATTTTTTAAAGAACACAAGAAAATAGAGCTCTCTTAGGCATTAGTTACTTGCTTTGATGTTTTCATTTTTAAAATCTCAGTGTTATTTTGCATGTTTTTGCCTAACAAGGAGCTTTGCTGACTAACAGTGTTATAGATGAGAATCTCTTTACTTCAAAGACTAGAATCCATCTGACATTTTCAAATAACACTGAAGTATTCAGAAAAGCAGTGTTGCATATTCCAGCACAGTAAAAAGAATCACACTTGAGTTTAGTGCTAAACATGAGATATCATTTCCACATTTGACATTTGATATGGGTTCTTCATCAGTACAGAAATATGCAATTATTTCCCGTTGAATTTTTTAGCTTTTTTTTTTCTCGTGTTTTTAGGAAAACATCAGCAAATTATTTCAATAAGTGCTAGTATATCTATGTGATCCTTGTTGAAATTTTGTCTCACCTTTTACTTCAGAAATATGCTGGGAATTATGCAAACACACAATCCTGGGGCTCATTCCTTAATGGATTACATGCACCTGGACATCTAGGAGAACCTTCAATTCATTTCTGAATGTGAATGCCATAATAGAAGGCTGCTTGTTTCAGGACTGTGTACTTTGAGTATGAAATAGCCATATCTAAGAAAAGAGTAAATTGCAGCTGTGGAAACAGAAGTCACAATATATGCAACTGCCTGGGAAAGAGATCTTATCACTCAGAAAAACTAAACTGAAAAGGCAGCAAATGTTGTCCTTTCATTAAGTCTCTTTCATTAAGTATTAGGTGTTAGCTACTCTACTAATGTACACACAGAAAATCTTCCCTTGGACTGGAATTTAGTTTATTGCTTTCTGTCTTCAGTTAATAAGTTGCAAAATGGCAGCCAACCCCAGTTGTACTCAAGTAAGTGCCATTGGGCATCACTCAGCAGGTCATTAGTAATTTTATTGGATATCACTTCTTTTTCTTGCATTTTATTCCTCTCCTATCTCCTCTCTCCTCTTTTCATTGCTATTACCATTATTTTAAGTATCACTATTCTCATTAATATAATTAAAATCATTAGCATTAATATTCTATTTTACTTTCTTGCTGTTATTAAACTTCATTCCCAATTTAAGGTTTTTTTTCCCAGTTCTCCTCCCCATTCCATGTGGGTGGGGAGTGGGAGTGAGTGGCTGCATGGTGCTCATCTGCTGGCTGGGGTTAAAACATGACTGCCCTATTGAGCACCCAACATGATGATGCTTCAGCACACATCATCTCCTGCTCTGGCAACATTCCAAAATCTTGCCTTCTGGCCATTCCTGGGTGACTAGGATTTCCCATTAAAGCATGTGTGATCAGTGTGACCGACTTACAGTAATTTCACAATTATAAGCCGCACCTTTTTCATTGAAGAATCCAGCCTACCCTAGTAGTGCGGCTAATCATCAGGTGCAGCTTATTTATGGACAAATCTCAGCAAAATGCCAACCTGGAAGCGAGAGCCGGCCGGGGAGAGAGCTGCCTGGGGCTGCATTTAAAGGCTTCGCTGGTCTATGAAAACTGTTTGGAACGTGAGCACCTGACACCAAACCCTGCGCTGGCACAATTCTGTTACTAATTCATTACTTTGTTGCGCATGGATCCTCACTTAAAAAAAAAAAAAATTGGCTTATATTCATGTGTGGCTTATATGTGGACAAATTCCATGGTGTACCCGGCTACCCGGATGTGTGGCTTATAATCAGGTGCGGCTTATAATTTTGAAATTACTGTACTCTGTGCACAATGTGTGGAGGAGGCCCTTTCAACATCCAGCCCAGCACCAGTGGATGCAGTGCCAGGAGAAGCTGTCCTTCCATGGCACAGCTCTTTGGTGAAGGAGTATCTATAGTAACACACATGAAAAATGAGGATTTCCACCCCAGGCAACAAGATCTTGCCACGATGGCTTTAGCTCTGCACTGCCAGTTATCCTGATTCCATTTCTGTAGCCACTCTCACAGGCCTTTTGTCACCATCTGTGAGTCAACATAAAGTATTGCTCCTGTTTCTAATCCAGCATCTCATTCAGATTTTTTGCTATTTCAAAAGTAAAATTAAATAGGTAAGTATTCCATTTGTCTAATTCTAATGATAATTTTCTCATTAAGATAAAATGGAAAGCAAACATTACCATTTTATTCAATTCCTGTATTAGGTGTTAGCAACACTATTAAGAGGCAGACAGAAAAGTCCTCCCTTAGGCTAATATTTATTTTATTGCTTCTCTTCTTTGGTGACTAAGATGGAAAAACGCAACAAAAAAACAGTTTATGCTAAAGCACAGCAAGTAGTGAAGCAAGCAATATTTCAAGAAAATATTATACCAGTGCTCAAATGTACCACACATCACACAAGGTTGTTAGACTATCACTGTGCTCTTCCATCTTGCTCTCACCCTTGCAGTCCCTGACTTCCCCTACCTCTGCATGCAGAGACACTCACACACACAGATGTATTCTCTTGCTGCATAACAAAAGCAATTACAAGAAACAGAAGTGATTGCCACACTCCTACAAAAATATTTTATTAAAATATTGAATGTGTCTTTCATGTCCATACATACACACACAGATGGGTTTACTCTTAACATTTTCTTTTTGCCTCAGGTTCTTGATGTCTCTAGATTGGTCTCTTTCATCTTTCAAAAATCAAGTCCTTCTATATCTAGTGTTTCCTTTGAGATACAAATCAGTCATCTCTCATTTTTTTCTTAAAATAGGCTTTCTAACTGGGAATGAAAATCAGCACACATATTTCTGCAGATAAATAATAAAAAATAAATTTCCGTCCTAAAAAATTAAAATTTGAACACCACTAGTCAGCATTCATTGTTTAAGGAAAGATTTCTTTAGGCTCTTCTACTTTCAAAAGCACATGCAAATTTTCAGTCTGAAGCAGATCTGAGTTTGAATAAAATAGTAAAGAAAGGAAGAGAAAAAATATTTCCACACAAGAGACACAGTGCCTGTCATCATTGCAATCATTTGAACTGATTTAGCGGAACCAAAAATCATGGTTTGTATCCATAGAGTCCTTGACATATCCTAAAATCTGTTAAAAAAACAAGTTGATAATCACTGGACGTGTATACTAATGATTTTTACCTTGACTAGCAGAACAGAAGATTTGTCATGCAATGGAGAACAGGTGTGCTCTTTAATGATAGATACTGACAGCTTGAAACAAGAGTTTTTCTTTAATGTAACTAATTTCAGTGCAATTGCCTTGTTAATTTGTTGTTGTTGTGGTTGTTGTCATTTAAAATAAAAAACGTTTCTATTTGCTTTATATTATAAATAACACAGAGTCTCAGAATCCCCTGTGTGTAAGATTTAGGCACATAGTATCTGCTAGGCTAAAGCCTGGATGTTGGGATTGCACAGTGAAGTTGTTTACACTATATATTTTCTGCTGATAGCGCTATAAAAGTTCCTGATGCATTACGAATGTTGCTGTTGGAAAGAGGAACAGCCTACTGATCAGATCCCAAGGGATTCATAGAACTTGCTATATTTTAATGGGAGTCAGTGGGATGCAGGTATCCTGCAAGTGTTTATTATCACTCAGGCTGTGCACCAAATTGAAGACAAGATACAACAAGAAATGCTGACTAATGCTGGTGAAAAGGAAGATGAAAAGCAGAACGAAAGATTTCCCTGGAGGTAGTAAAATAGATATGGGAAAATCTCTGTCAGTGTCTAGGATTGGAGCCTGCTATTTGTCCAATGAAATGATCAGAAAGGCAGCCGAACTTTGTGTTAAAGGACCTCCTGTGCAGAAATTAAACCAGTGGGTGATATTTCAGATAACCAGACCAAGGAAGGGGGAAAGTCAAAGGTCCTTATACTCTATCTGTTCTTGCTTGCAAAATTGTCCTGTGGGTGGTAGGCAGCTGGAGCTGAGTTACAGCAGTCCAAAGCTATTCTCACTCATTATTTAGAGCTGGGGAGCTGTGGAGTTCAGCTGCATTATCTCTTCTCACCCTCCAAACACCTGCTATGATTTTAGCTTTATTGGTCCCAAGAGTGGTGACTGACATTGAATCCTCTAGTGACACAGCCTGGTCTCGAGAGGAGCAGTAGGCTGAAATTGTGTCCCTTGTCAAACAAGCCACCACTGAGATCAAGAGGCTGAACAGGGCAGGAGCTATAAGGATGGGCAAAGAGCCACCCAGAGCTATCCAAGCATTACTCCAGGGCCTGTGGAGAGGTCATCTCATTCAAAAAAGTTCTCAGGAGAAGAGTTCCTCTTGTCCTTGGTATAGTTATCATAGAAATCATTAGGAATGTTAAGAATTATTCTCTTTACTAATCTTTCCCTCCACTGCTTCCTTGTGCTCATACATTCCATTAATGAAAGCTTGCCTTCCTGCCTTCCCTTCTATTTCATCAAGGGTTTTTGCAGTTCTGTATTTCCTGGACATCTGAATGACAGCTGAAGTAACATGCATTTTCCCAAGTGTCTGTCACATCACCTCACACGGACACTATTTCAGCATGAGATGGTGCTGATATTTATCTCGTCTTTTCACGAAAATATGAGATCTCTAGAAAAGTAATTTTTCTGTCAGAACTGCTGGGCTGCTTCTGTTTCTTTTGGGTTTGTTTTTGAGGCAGTGACCAAAATTCTGTATAGACTACTCATTTCAAAAATATGCCAATGATTTCTGTAATGGCACTGCCTTTACTGCTTTCTGTGCTTCCCTTTATGCAGCTCACTAATAGCTTAATAATACAGCCTAGTATTCTCTCTAGCAAAACTCTGAAGATACAAAGACACGCTGTTAGACATTTTCAGCAATTTTTGAAAACACTTTTTCATTTAAACTGAGTTCAAAATCACTCCTCAGCATCCACTGAATCAGACATGTTCAAATGGAGTTTCCCCTGGCCATTTAGTCAGGGTTCATTTATTAATTTGGTAGAACCAACTGGAAAAGAGCACAGTTCTCCTCGCTGGTCAATTCTTTGTCTCATGTCTGCAGCAGGAGCCAGGAGTCTGAGGTTACAATTTGACAGCTAAGATACTTAAACCCTGATTAATTCGGCATGCTCTCCTATAAAGTCATTCAGTTTTTCTCTTTTGTTAGAAGTTCTTGCCTTAATTGCAGAGAATAACATGGTTGATAAACCGGGGAAAGACTAAATGCTATACTTTGATATTCAGCATGCAAATTTCCTGTCAAATATATACCTTAAAATGCCATCAATTATCAAATTGTGTTTTAAAATTAATTTTCTTTTAGATATAAAACAACGTGCATTTTTAATAATTACTTGCATTAATACCATTTTATTGACGGTTTAGATTAATGAATAAAAGTGAGGTTCTTGGAGAACGTTTGTGAATATGCTACCTCTTTCAGTATCTGTTGCAGATGAATGTCTACAGTCACATTTCAGGCTTTAGACCTTTAGGAAACTTCTCCATAAAACTCACAATATAAGCAAGGAAGAAATGCTGATCCTTTTGAAGTTTTAGCAGGTGCTTCAATTAATTTAGAATTAATTTCTCATGTGATTGCCATTTACAAAACAGAAAGTAACTTCCTCAGGGAGATTCACTATGTGAAAACAAGAAAATATTAAATCTCCCAAAATGTTTTCTTTATTCTTATAGGTTTGGCAAGTTTGTACTATGGATAGAATCTACCAGTTGCTCACAATACCATATTTCTTCTGTTAGTTTATTTTAAAAAAACACATAGTTACAGATCCAGATTATGTAGCAGGACTAATTTGGTTAAAGAACAGTTAAACAGGTTAAAGAACTACTCAAACCTGTATTTCAGACCCTCATGCCAATCAAAACTAGTCTTGCTGTAGAGCTTGTCAGCCAACTCCATGCCTACCCTAAAGTCCCTTAAAAATCCTGGAACTGTGATGAACGATGTTCAAACGGCCCCAGTTCTACATATACCCTCACACTTTAGTTTTGTGTCATCAGAGGAGACTTTGAATGTGAACAGATTTTTGCAAAGCAGCCATCTTTCATAGAATATTTAACTTCCAATTTCATTCAATGTCTCTGTGTTAACAGAAGCTTTAAGTATGAATGTTACTCTTTGAAGATGGCTAACCTGTTATTCATGAAACATTTCCTATAAGCTTTATAAAAAAAATTATCACAGCTACAGCTTGTTAGTACATCTGTCACAAAACACGGATACTTGGGATTACTGGGCTTTTTTGCAGCCAAGTACCAGCAATACCATATGACTGGCCTGGTAGCCTTGTGATTATCACTCCATGATACCTGTTAGCTCATTTTTCTACTCAGCAGGTCAGCAACAGGTGAAAATACTGTAGAAAATACTACAGAAAATAACTTTTCAGAATACAGTTGGCTACTGAGATGGATTCATTGATCTAAAATCTCCTAACAATTCTTTCTTGTCCAGAAAGTAATTAATGCTGTTTAAAGGTTTGTAAAGAAACAGAAAAACAGAGAGCTGTTTGGCCTATGTTTTTTCCAGTTACTTGGTGCTGGAAGGTGAAGAGTTTTTACATATTTTGTAATACCATAGTAGTATTGATACCAGTGTACTCTCCTTACTACAGTACAGCTTCAATGAACAAAGTTTTGTCTGAACAGACAGACATTAGTCTGATTAAATGCAAGCTTGTTGCATACAGAATAGGATTCTTTTTTTGAGGTCCACACACTGGATCCACGTACACTTTTCCCGTTTACTCTCGTGTTTTTATGCATGCCAACAAGGCTCGAGTTAAATGTATGTCTTCCCCATCTGTGCAGAAACACATGTGGCTCACACAGCACCTGTCATGTGCACCTGTGACTGAGAGCTCATGGGAAGAACCAAACACTTCAGTATATGCTTGAAAAGCAGTCTGCTTTTCTTCAGTTTTATTCTCCCTTTTTCCTGAGTTCCAAATAAAAAACCTTTAGAAATTACACTGTGGCAGTAGAGCCCCTTTATCTGTAAAACTCCTCCATTTAATCTTAAAGCTGTGATTTTGGGTGCCAGACTGTGTTAATTTTCTGGAAAAGTAAAAGATTTCTGCTGCCTTTGAAAGTATTTTTTTCCTTTTTTTTTTGGTCTGTAAAATGAAATGCCATGTTACACTGTCAGATGAATGAATTCTGATTACTGTATTTATATCAAAGCTGTCTACAATTGCTTCTTCAGAGATTAAACTGCAGATATTATAACACTCTTAATAACCAGTGGGACCCTTTACAAGCATAATGTTTCCTTCACAGGCCTGAGAGAACTGGAACACGATCTCCAAAGTGGTTGAAATTTATGCACTTTTGATGGGTATTTTAGACAGGTATATATACCGGTCTTGATCTCACAATAATACTTGTAGGAAGGGGCCTTGGGAGGACTCCTATTCCAAGCAAGATTAGCTGTGAGATCCAACAAGGTTGCCCAGGGCTTTGTACATCTGGGTAATATAAATGTCCAAGGACAAAGACTGCACAGCCTCCCTGGGCAGCCTGTACCTGACTGTCCTCCAGCTGAAAACTTTCCTTAAATCCAGTCTGAGCCCCTCTAGCTCCCATTTGTGCCTGTTGTCTCTCATCTGCTCACCATGAGCCTCTTTGATGAGTTTCCTTTTGTTTTCTGAGTCACTTGGTGTATATCAGGAGCTGCTCCTACTTTGGGTGTCCCCAAAATCTTATTCCTGGCTGAGCCAGCCCCAGCCCCTCAACTTCATGCTACACGACAAGTGCCCCAGTTTCAGCCATCCTGATGGGTCTCCATCCAGACTGTGATAGCTCAGCTTGTATACAAGGGCACAGGAGAAGAAAGTGCCAAAAGCTCTGCAGAAGCGGCAGTAAATTACATTTGCTGTCCACCCCTCATCCATCCAGACTCTCCTTGTATTATCAAGGGCAGTCAGGCTGCTCAGCTGCCACCCACCCAAAGCAGAGCCATGAATTCTCCTCCTCCTCCTCTTCTTCTCCTTTAGATGTCCAGACCTCATTCATAATTAGTGAATTCTGACAACTTTTATGAAAACTGAAATATAAGGAAGTTAGAAAATTTTTTCAACATTTTTGCTAAGGAAATTAATTACATATAGTGCACTCTGTGTGCAGAACTTTTAAAATATTTTTCATTAGATGAAACATGCAAACCCAGAAATTCTCTAAAGTAAGACAGTATAATTCACATAGATCCACTAGAGGAAGTTTTCATATGAAATGACAAATGTGTGAACTGTATCTTACTCTTATAGTTCTTTCCTGGTCTGAAAATCCACTCCCTATTTCATCATATTAAAATTTTATTTATTATTCTTATTGGTATTATGCTTCAGAAATAGTTGCTGAAGATGAAATATAGTCTTAATTCTGTAGATCATTGATGTAGATATTATTCAAATGGTTTAAAGAATTTTAATAATTTATGAAAAATAATTTCTACAAAAAGATGGAGTAAAATAAATCTATTTTATTATGGTAATTCCTAATAATAGTTATTAAAAAAAGCAATGCAATACATGTTAGGATTAGTGACACTAGGAGTTTCCACATATATTACATCATCATGCATTTCTGATCTCAGTTGTTCTTGATGTTATGTGCATGTTTTGAACATCCAGATGTAGTCTAGTAATTGGATGCATTTTTTGCCCACAGTAATTTCATCAGAAAGCTGTAAGTACAGAGAACCTTTTAATGTTATTTACAAAATTGCATTTTCCTGGAAAAGCAATATTTACAATAGTGCAATATTCAAAGAGATAATCGGTTAGTTAACTGATTCATGCCTTCATAATTCTCCCTGCTTCTCCTGGCTATGTTCTTCCTTCCTCTTCTGCATTTTCACCATACATCATCATCACATCTTACACAGTCCAGTCACAACAAGGCTAAATTTTTTAACTTCTCAGAATTCTTAAAATCATTTTCCAGTGTATTCTCTTTTGCTTCCCAGTTGCTTTCCATGTCCTGACTTCTAATGAACATCACTGAGGCCACAAGCATGAAATCCAGCTTATGCACATCCAAAATGGCAAATAGTCAGTAAATCAACGTTGATTGCAAAGATAACCTACTTTAGAGAAGAAAAAGAGGTACTTCAATAGGGGAAAAATTTCCATGAAATTTGGAATTAAAAATATCCCCAAGGATTTAACAAAAAAATAAACAGGCTTCAAAAATAACATGGAAGAGTTTTCCAGCAGCAGGAATGATCTAATGTTCCATCAAAGTACATAAATTAAGAAGTAATTTCAGAAATTGCTAAAACTCAAGTTTTCCCTTTCCCAAGTGACCAATCTAAACAACAGGTTGATACATTGCTCTGACTATCAGATTCTATTCATGGTCAGCTGAATCAACTGTGATGATTAGAGCATATTTCTCAATAAGTGAAGGTTCACATCTTCCTAGAGTAGACTCATGTGTAGTTTCATAACATTCTGAATAATCAAAATTCAGCTCTGCTTATGGTTGTAGCAGCTGCTGATCTGGTTGGCTATTTAGCATTCAAAGTTTAGCTGGGATGATAAAAAGAAAGTAATCTAATAAATTAGAGAGACTAAATAAAATTGGAATTATTAAATATTTGCAGTGTACATAATGTTTATCTTGTGTAAATAACGCAAGTCACAAATGTGATTTTATTGCAGGCTCTTCAATAAAATGTATCATATCTACTTAGAAACATTTAACTAGCATAATATCTTCTCATGTGTATCTTCAGCCCAGCCCAAATGTATTTGAATAAATTACCTCAAATCAACCTTAGATTTGGTCTGTTTACAAAGAATGATAATTGTTGACTAATAAATGACTGTGTGAGTGCTATATAAAATGGAAATGCTATATATTACCTGTCAAATATGGAAAACCTGAAAAATATGAGAAATTTTCCATCACATACCATGTGATAAAATCATATCTGTATCAAAAGGAGCCCCATGTATCTCATGTACAGATTGGAGACAGTAGTCTGGATACAGCCTCTCTAGGGCTGAGGAGAGGGCCAAGATCACCTTCCTCAATCATCATTACTTAGAAGCAAAAATAAATCAATTCTATTTTTTAAGTTCGCATAATTTACTAACATAGCTTTAGAAATTACAATGCTTACTTCACCAAGCTCTTTCACAATTCTAAAAATTGTTTTAATAGTCTAAAATAGTGTAGACTTTAGAATAAGATCAGATAATCAAAGAGACTAATTTCTTCTCAAGTCATATAATCCGCCAAACGGATAGCCTGTAACTCAAGAAAAGTGACTGCGCAATGATGACAGTATAAAATCAAATAATTTGCTTATAGTTGTCCTCTTATAAGAACACTTTTTTTTTGTTGAATGGAAAAAAATCTGGAAAATTGTTTTTCTTATTGTGAACTACAAAATAAACTCAGCTACTTCCATTAAAAATAAGATTTTTTTTTTTATTTTTTTTAGTGTTAAACCCTTTAAGTAGGATATTTTTAAGAATGGAACTGAATGCTTATGGGATGAGAAATGAAATTATGGAAAACAGCGACTGTGAGATTTCTGGGTAATGACCTCAGAACTTCTAGAGCTATTTGATTCTGTCTCTATAATGAAGAGAAGTTTTAAACAGGGATGGAGACATGAAAGTAAGGAATTTACTTACAAACTGCTCAGTTTGCAGCAGCTGATTGTGTTTCAAGATGACCATGGAAACTGGAGAAGTTTCAAAATACACTGAAAGATGCAGGAATTGGAAAACATTTCTAATAAGTATCTAAGGACTTTAGCTCTTTCAGATGCCCAAGAAGACCACAAAGAACTTTGTGTTTAAGTACAGGGGGAAAAAAAAGTCATTTTAAGGGGCTCAGGAGCTGATTAGAAGGCCCAGCTGCTTCTGCTGGAAACTCATCTGGTGTAATAATCATCCAGCATAAGCATGGAGAGTGGTGAATATGCCATCAACAATAATTCTTAGCATGAAACTGCACAGTTTTTAGAAATATTTTCAAGGTGCTCTTTATTTGGGCATAGAAGCACACATTTTCCAACCTCTGTGTAAGAAATATGTCAGGCAGGAGCTGAGACAAATAGTAATTCTGGTCTACTGAGGCTTGAAATAAGGGGCTCTGAGTTCATATGTTCACCCAACTCCTTTGGAGCTCCTAAACTCCTCCTGACATTGGCAGGTTTATGTTTAAACAAGTATTACAACTAAACCTCAAGTTCCAAAGTTTCATTCAGCATCTTGACAAAACTAAAGGGGAAATTTGTCCCACAGCATCACTTCTGTTTTGCTTGTCTCTTCTATTAGCTTTTTCTTGAAGCATCTAAAGCCAGGCTAAAGTGGATGCCCACTGGCCTGAGACAGCACAAAGGATTCATACAACATTTGTCATTTCCTGCACTACTTGCCATCGCCTTTGATCTTATTACTTTCATTGAACATTTAATGTGTGAATAGCTAAGTAAACACTGTTAGCAGACAATACCCATTTTTGCTGCTGTAGTTCAAAGCATCTTGGTCAGT
>VRYO01001463.1:49725043-49752730 GCA_009812075.1 Sialia sialis
CTTCAATGAAAAAGGTGCGGCTTATATTCGTGAAATTACTGTATATATAATACCACAGATTAAAGAGTCCTCTCACCACAATTTTCCCAGGACTGCTTTTAGGTCCTGCCCAGAGAGTCCTCACTTTTGTTTCCTTTAGCTGTGTCTGAGGCACTCAGTCTTTGCAGGATTTTGGTACCCAGCACACCACCTTTTCACATTTTAGTACAACCCTCATCTCCTTTGTTCCTGCTGCTGATAAACTGTAGATCAGCACTGACATTAGGAACAAATTGAAGCAATTTATTGCCTAAGAGCTGCATACTGCTGAAGAGAATACCAAACATTTATGAATGTGTCTACTCTACTATAAATCCTGACCTGAGGAATATAGTTTAGAAAATGATCAGTAGGTACAATTTTAGCACATATATATAGTATATAGTATATACATATATATATATATACTATATATATAGTATATAGTATAAAGTACCATGTTCACAACTGTGTGTATGCTCTAATTTACCCTCACTACCATAGGCTATACAGGGTAATGACAAAACACTGCATTTGTGTCTAATATTTTACTTCTGCCAGCTCTCTGCAAGTAAACAACGGACCACCAAAGTAGCTCTTCTTACAATATAGGACTGTAGGGGGGCTCAGAACTTGTCAGTTTATTTACAAAGCTTTGAAATGAATCCTGCTTTTTAAGTCTTGTTCTTGTCAGTGCTTGTTGACATAAAAGAATTTATTGCTAAGGAGCCAGGTGTGATGACAAACACCTGGAAACTTGATGATCTTCATAATCAAAAGCTAAGAAAATGCTGCTCATTGTAAGGTCTATCATTATAGGAAATACCTTCTGTTAGACAAACTGACATAAGGTTGAGAGTACAGGTCAGTATGATGCTCCCATCTTCCTAGGTTATAGTGGAGCAAAGATGTTCTTTTAAAATTTAGAGTGTTGGATAAGTTGTAATGCAATGCAGGCTTCAATAGAAAAGAGTCTTAGTCTGTGGTGGATACAGTTATTTGAACAAATGGAAATGTAAATATTTCTGAATTTGCTCTTATCTTGATTGTTGCACATCAGTGGCTTTTAGTTGCTCAACTTGGAGAAATAAACAATTTTCACAAAGGTATGAAAGATACTTATTAGGTGGAACTTTTTGATGATGTTAAACTGGCTGTGATCTTTATAACCAAAAAACAAACCCAAATGCAAATATTAACAAAAGAACCCAAACAGTTCAAACTAAACATAAGAAAACCCACTAAAAACCCAACCCTACTACCACTAGATGGCATTGATTCAGCATCCAAACTTAGAAACTCACTTCAACTTCACCACAATTAAAGCTCACCCTAGTGACAGCTTTAATATTAAAAGCTCTCATAGACATTGCTCTTCATTTTCCTTAATGTGTGTATTATCCATCCCATAATTCTTTCATCTACCTATCTATCTATCTCACATATTAACGTTGGCATGCATTGGCAAACTGCATCATTGCTGACATGGATACATTTTAAAGATGGATGTCAGAGAAAATTTTCATTTGATGCTATTTGACCATTGCTACCACCTGCAGAGTTTGGGTGAAGCCTCTGAGATTGTCAGTTTACACCAAAATCCAGCACAGCGTGCAATGAACTGCACGATGTTGGAGTTGTGTTGTTTTAGAATCAATAACTCCAAGAGGTCCTGTTCTGGCCATCTTGGTCAAACTCAAATTTTTACAAACACCTGCTTCAATCACTAAAGAATTACTTTTCATGGGCTTGAGGAGACTCCTCTTTCTCTAGACAAGAAGCCTGTACTGAGTATTTAGTCCCAGTCTTTCCCATCTTTCCCATTGTCATTCTGGAGGCATGTATCAGCCTTACTGGTGCCTCCTGTATGAGCTCTAATGTGAAGCAAGAAGTTTTTTCTGTTCTTGCTCATTCTGTGACTGTTATTTAAGAAGTGGAAGCACAGTGCCTGATGCTTGCACCATTCCTGGCATCATGTTTGGTACTTGGTCAACCAAACACACCTTGGTGCAGGGTAATGGGAATGACAGTGGTGACTTTTTTCTCCCAGGGCTGGCAGCTACCCAGATAGGATGCCCCTTGTGAAGACTGACTTCCTATGAGGTGATGGATAACCATCATTAGGTCCTTTCCATCCCTAACCACTCTATGATTCTACAATACTGTGCTCTTAAAACACCATCTGTGTTCTTTCCTGTACACTTCCCAGACTGTTTCTGAACAACCAAGAATGTACTGAAACTTTGGTAATGCTAAGGGGCAAGGTACTTAAAAACCAAAAACAACCTGGAGGACCCGAATTGGTTTTTCTTTCTCAGACCACACTTACAAGCTTGATTCTAAAGTAAACTCGGGATGTAGAAGGCGGAAGGCAGAGCAGATAAACACCTGTATCCTGTAAACTGTAAGGAAAAAAGAGCACCTTCCTGTAATAGGAGAGATTCAGTTTCAGGTCACTTTTCTGTTTGCAAGAACTTCATCCCCCATTTCCCTGCTCAAGACCCAAGTTTCTGGCACCATCAGGTTTCTTTTGTGGTTTTGTGGCAGGTTGACCCTGGCTGGGTGCCCAGTGCCCACTAATGCCACTCTATCATTTCCCTCCTCAGCTGGATAAGGGGGAGAAAATACAATTAAAGGATAGTGGGTCAAGATAAGGACAGGGAGTCTTTCACCAGTTACCATCACAGGCAAAAGAGACTCTACTTGGGGAAATTAATTTAGTTTATTACTAGTAAAATCAGGTAGGGTAATGATTAAAAAAAAATCCCTAACTCTTCCCCCCTCCTCCTTCCCAGGCTCAACTTTGTTCTCCGTTTTCTCCCCCTTCTCCCCTCCAGTGGTGCATCACACGTTGTCTCTGCTGCTCCTTCACCCTTAGGGCAAGGACTCCTCAGTCTTCCCCTGCTACAGCATTGGTCCCTCCCATGGGAGACAGTCCTCTACCAGCTTCAACAGTGTGGGCCCTTCCCATGGGTTGCAGTCCTTCAGACACAGGTGGTTCTGGTGTGGATCCCCCCCAGAGTCACAAGTCCTATCAGCAAACCTGCTCCAGTGCTGGCTCCTCTCTTCATGGGCCAACAGGTCCTGCAAGGACCCAGCTCCAGTGCGCTTCCCATGTAGTGACAGCCTCCTTCAGGTCTCACCTGCTCCAGTGTGAGGTCCTCCATGGGCTATGGGTGGATTTCTGCATCCCTGTGAATGCCCATGGGCTGCAGAAGCACAGCTGCCTCACCATTGGCTGCACTATGGGCTGCAGGGAAATCTCTGCTCCAATGTCTGGAGCAGCTCCTCCCTCTCCATCTTCAATCTCATTGCCTGTTTTTCTTACGTATTCTCACTCCTCTTCCCAGATCCAATTGCCATTTTGTTTTTTACTCTTGTGAGATGTTACATAGTGATTCATGTCAATATGAAAATACACCACGGGATCAATATAAAGAAGAATACTAAATCCAAAGTAAAGCATGGACATAAGACACAGGCAAATCTAATGCTTTCATTTTATTTGTTTAAATCACTTTGCTGTAAATTGTTAGGTGGGGTTTTTTTGTTGTTCTTATGTATTTTTGTTATTTTGTCACTGTAATCATTAATTGTATCCACTTTTATGTATAAGGAAAATGTGGGTTTGTGCAGACATCAGCAGGCTTGTCACTGCTGTTATCTGCTTTCTAGGAGTGTAACCTGACATGTTTGAGCCTTGTCCAGACATGGTGGGTTCTTGTGGCCACTGCTGCTTAGGCCCTAGCCAACATGTTTGGGCTGCTCAGACTTGTACCCCAGTACGCTGGGCAAGTCACAGCCCACCAGAGACTGCCTATAAAAGAGGCAGTGACCAGGGGTAGGACGGGCGTGATGGCAGAGCACTCCCCATGTCCCCAGTGCTGCTTGCATGTCCCTTATCTATGAACTAATAAATTGCCTTATTAATTGACCTACTCCTCCTTCGTATGTTATCCCAGAGATGCCACCACTGTTGGTGACAGGCTTGCCCTTGGCCAGCTGTGGGTCTGTCTTGGAGCTGGCTAGTGTTGGCTCTGCTGGACATTCTGGAAGCTTCTGGCAGCTCCCAACAGAAGCCATTCCTTCAGTTCCTCCTTTCCTACCAAAACCTTCCCAGGTAAACCGAAAGGCTTTCACCTTTACTACCAAATTCAAGTCCAAAACTGGGCATAGAATATGCAAAGATTGGCAATGTATTATTCAAATGTCTTTAAAAAAATCAGACCCTAAAACTAATATTAGTTTCAATACTTTTATGGGATATTTTCCAAGGAATCTTGATCTCTTGGGCTGACTTTTAGGGTTTCATTCCCTCAGAAAATTGTTCATGGCATGTTGCCACAGGAATATCCACCTAGTCTCTATTACAAAGATAGACTTATTCCAACTCATAAATTCTGGCAATAACAAAAGCTAAATTTACTACAGACTACAAGCACACTGGATGAGTGGATAAATTCAATGGATATACCACTGAAGCTGGATTACTCCTGGTGGCAAAACTTGCCTAAGAGTGCAAAGAGATAGGAGAGACATGAGAGGAAGTGAAGTCAGATTTTGTGAGGTCTTAGTGTGACTCCTTACAGCTCTACTGTGAAGCCTGTCAGTAATCAGCTTTTAGTTCTGGATTTCCAGGTCTATGTTACTTGTTGGATCATGTGTGAAGCTTGATCCTTATCTGACACAAAAACCCATGGAATATATGGCAAAAAAAGCGCTGCTCTAAATGCTCTTTTCTTTAACTGTGGAGGATTTAAGCCCTGAGGAGAGGGGTGAGGAGGGTGCTCAAAAAGAGACAAATTTCATAGTTTGCCTGTTAGCAATTGATCACAACTCTTTTTAGAAAGTGATTTTATTTGCTGTGAATTTTTTGTTCACAGCCAGAGAGATTAACTCAATTGCAGGCCTCTCAGAAGGCATTTAGCAATATTTCAGCCAAGTCATTCCTCTGGTGTCCTGCAGCATGTATCATTCTATTTATAGGTTTAATCAGATCAGCAGTCCATATGTATTTTAAAGTCTTTCACACTTTAGAAGTTGCTGGTAGCACCCGAATTGTGTTTTGGGGTTGATACCCTGGTCCACACACATCCCTTAGCTGTGCTATGAACAGCTGGTGCTGGTCCCCATGCCAAGGACCACTCTAAATAATCACCAGCACAGATTATCAGTGGTGTTCCCTAACATCACATAGCCATAAGCACGGATATTTTTGACTCTATTTGTCTCATATTTGTCCTGAACTCAGTCTTCTGCAGATAAACATACAAAGCACTAGAATTAAAGCTTGGGTTAAGTCCTCCCATATCTTAGAAAATTGTTTATCTTACAAAAACCAAACAGGACTGTGAACATTTCACCTTTTGTAACACAGAGTGATGAAACACATTACACAGGAATAAAAAAGCAGCAGCCACTCCTCTGTCTCTTGCACATGCTTATTAATAGCCTTCAGTACACCAACCTCATTGCACAAAAAAACCTCTTTGTCTCAGTATGAAAGTGAAGTTCCCTTCCATTCTAGTGTGCAAAGCACCCATAAAACTGTAGACATTCATCATGGCACAGATGTGAATTCAGCTTTTACCCCAAGACGCTTGGGAAATAACGTATAAATGCAGAAAGCAATATTACATGGAGACACTTGCAGTGGGATCCATGAGGATACTTTCACAATTCAGCCAATTAAGTCTATGCAATGAAAATGTACCAAGGAATATGAAAAGAAATCACAAAGATGCGTAAGGTTCTTTTCTCATCCCATTGTGCCATTCAAATATGAGAAATGGCATTCATATGATTTTTCTTTCTTTTCAAAAAATCAACAGAAGAGCTAAAAAGAGTGACATAAAAAACTGCCATCCATCACTGAAGACATTTTGGAGATAACTGCTGATTTGTTCATACTTACCATATTTGATTGAGAGATGAGCTATCCTAGGGCAACATAAGCATCTTTGGATTTTAAAAGTTCACTTGTGTTGCATACTGGTGAGTGCCTGACATCTGCCCCTCTCTTCCAGCATTTAATCATTGCCCTGCATGTGCCCTCACATGACAAAAACAATCCGTTTTTTCCCCCCTCACATATTTCAGTTTCTGTGTTATCTTTATCTTTGAAAAAGCCCTACCCCAGGCTGTTTTCTCTTATTTGTACTTTGGCACTGACATTATTATTGTTTTTATGAGTTATCAAGTACATAGCTACAAAATCAAGAGAAATATTTTGAGAAGAAGAGACGTTATTAATTTTAAATTCCCACGTCTCTTGCCAAATTTTAGATTTTTACTTCCAGAAAAACAAAGCAAAAACATAAAACACGAAAAATCCTCCACTTTTGATCTAAGGGAAATTAAAAACCTTTTTTCTCAACCTCAGTCTTACAATCAAAAGTGATTATCAGTTTTAACCTTAAAAAAGCATCTGTGACTTGAGGTAAACTGTGCTTGGTTAATGAGGTTATCTAATATAGCCCAATGAATTTGTCAAGGTTAATGATGACCAGTATACAGGCTCAAGGGATTTTTACATCAAAGAACAAGTCTCTCTTAAATTTTTTTAATATATCATTATTCTGTATGATTGTTGATCATCTTCTACAAAAATTTACTTTATAATCATCTTTTGTGTTGCTGTACAGAAATAGCATGCTCAAGGTTGCTGCAGGTCTGTGTAACTGAAACCTGGCTCATTGATGGATCTGAAGACAGCACAATAAAGTAGATTGATGTCACTGAGGCATTTAATGTACTGTGAATTAAAAACATAGACAATATATTTAAGTAGAGTGGTTGAATAATTCATAATTTAGTGGACATGCAAGGAAAGAGAACTTTTTTCCTCCCCACAAAAGTCAATAGAAATGCAGATTGGAGGTCCAAATGCCAATGACAGGAGGGCAGGATAGAAAGAAAGAAAGTTAAAACTCACCTATCAATAAGGCATATATATATATATATATATATATATATATATATATATGATTGGCCATGATAGCACCAAGGGCGCAGAAACATGAAAACTAATGTTTTATTAAAAGATGTAGATTACAACATAGACATAGCAAGTCTATATACATTTGATCTATAATACATCACGTTAAAAGGTCTTGTATAAAGCTGTCTTAAGTATTCATTTTGTAAAAATGCAACTTTCTGGTCTGTGGAATGCTTGCCTTAGCCTCTTCAATGCTTTCCTATCCACTCTCGTGGTTACAAGAACTGGTCCCTCCAGAACTCTGTCAGATTCTTGAGAATATTTCAGGCAACCTGAAAATATATTACATAAGGTACAAGTGTGTTAACCATATTGTTGTGTTCTACAACAAAATATTGCTGCCTATCCTTCAAATAAATCACTTTTGTAAACCAAGTAAAACCACTATCATACATGATAATTCAAAAAACACCTTTTCATCCAAAAATAACTGCTACTAAGGCCTCCTTAATGTAATTATTTACCATAACATCTCTGTTTACTTGCACTTTGCCACAGAACACATTTATGATGAAGTAACAAATCACAGGGCTTTTATTTTTTGCTGTGTAGACAGACACTAGAATGGCTATAAAACCTAACATGGCTGTCTCCTGAAAAAGGAGGACAGAGTCTTTTCTATATTAACATGCATTCATGTCATGGGATTCTGCACTAGCATTGTACTTTCCATGACAGGTGACATAATAATAAGAAATTTCAGTGAAATTTGTAAATTCTTAGACAGACCTCCATATAAAAGACTGGTGCATATTACAAAAACATATGATTTTTTTTCTCTAAGCTAATAGCTGGGAGACATATACTGAAAGTGTCATCTAGTATTCACAGCGTGACTGAATTTGGCATTTTTCTGACTTGGATTTCCTCACTTACTAGTTTTGATTGAAAGGATAATTTCCCCAAATTATACTCTCTGCTTTTACAATTTTCAGCTTCAGGTTCATACTGAAATGCATATTGTATAGGGAATCCGATTATACTGAACAGAAAAGTCATAGAAAACTGAAAAATTCTGCGCATTCATAAAAAAAGCCACACTTTAAGATACAATATTTTTAGGCTCCTTCAGGACTCAGAGAAATTGCTGGCGTATTTGAGAAATCTGTGAATCTCTCTTTTTTTTTTTTTAATAGAATAAAACTAACTTGTAGAAGGATGAAATGAGGGCTTTCGACTATGTTTAATACTCACAAGTCATTAGTTTGAAAAGGGCCTGTCACTGATGGAGGGCTGTAACTTTGCTATCTATAATAATTTTCCCCGTTGTTCTGACAGACTTAATCTGCTCACATCTGACATGGGAGCAATATCAGAAAAGATAGGTATCAAGAAACACAGCAAATTAAAGAAAAGTATATGCAAACATTCAATTTAGCTGTCTATCATCTGTCTGATAGCAGTTAAATTACTGTCTATGTGTTACAGAGCAGATAACAACACATCCTGTGCAGTCTGATGCGTTTTTGGGGCAGAATCCAAGAGTGTGTCATCACTAGAGAATGTGCCCTTTCCAGAACTGCCAACAAAATAAGACATACACAGAAACCATCTGAACATGTAAACAAACATGGTAGTGTTTTTGCAGGGAATTGAGGGAGGATTCTGGCTGATTACAACATTGTTTGTTGGGAGTGCTATGTTGAAGTCATGGGTGGAAGCAGTTATGGACCACAGCTTCTGAGAAATGTGTTCCTTTTCTTCTTAGGCAAAATTCCCTTGTATCTGTGGAAGTTTGCATGAAAAAACAAAGTATGGAAAGGTAGTTATAATTAGTTCAAATATCAATGCTGACTATAAAGACTCTTTTTTCTTACCTGAGATAAGTGACTGTATGTGAATGAAAAGGGTATTGCCAGCTTGATTATTTTTACCTGGAAGATTTTCCAGCTGCTATTTTTTTTTAATGAATGTTGGAGTTAAATACAAATCATATAAACTTTTTCTGGGTAAAATTTGAGAATATCTACAAAACTATGCACAATACAGCCTCCTACTTTAGCTTCAATGATGCAGATACTTGTGCCCCTACTTTGGTCCTGCTTAACTTACCAGCACTGGATCTTATAAGGTACAGGGATAGTATCCACTCTCAGTGCTTTGTTGTCATTACATGTCTTGCATATCCAGGATTCCAGAATGGTAGAGAATTTTCTACATTGCCTCTCTGCTATGGATAAACTTAAACAGCGTTTAAGTCTCAGTTTGAGACCACAGAGAGCTGGCAAACAAGATTAGGTAAAACAACTTTGCTTGAAGGGGAAACCTTTGAAACACAAATATCCTCTCAGTATTCATCTCTCAGCTCACTTCTTTCAGCTCCTTATTCTGCCCTCTTATTTTCACCCTAACATGAAAATCCTAGCCAAAAATTGTTACTTTACAAAAAATTAGCCTGAAAATGAGAATCACTACAAGAGGTGATCCAGACAGCTCTTGGTGCTATAACAATTTGTATGTGCAGGAAACAAACATCCAAATCCCAACTTCCTTTTAGCATTTCCTCAGTAAGTCATTGGCACCTGCAGTATCTTGATTTCTCCTTATTTGTGCATGCAACATTTTACAGTCACATGCACAGTAACTTAGTATAAAAAATATTTTCCATAGGACCCTCCTCCACGCACTGGAGTATGAATTTCCTGCTGCTCATCCACATCCCTGCTGCATGTCAGAAGACATATGGCACTGGTGGGTTTTTTTGCCTGGGTAGCCTTTTCTAAAATTCCCTCCTTATCTTTGTTCCGCACAATGTTTCTTATTTCTTATAAGTGTGAAGGGAATTCCTTACTTTCAAATTCCTAGATTTGAATCAATGTTGCATTTTGCAAGGGTTTTGGTAGATTTTATCATCTTGGCCTGCTAAAAAAGAAAGGTGGCTTAAACAATTATCTCCTTTCCTTTCTTTTCCTTATCTGCTTTTCTATTATTAGGTTTTATTACTGGACTGCCTGCTTCTAGGTATTTTTACCTAATCTTTCCCACTTTACCTCCTCCAAAAGGAGGAAAAAGCCCTTTCCATTAAATTCTTTAAGTCTCACTGTTTTTGTCACCATTTCTCCTGGTTAGTTACTTCACATCCCTGCTCTAATGTCTTCTTTTCAGACCAACCATAGCATCTTAGTCACAAATCTTTGCTTCTCACTTGCCTGCAGTGCTATAGCTTGTTCTTCAAATTCCATTACTAGTTTTGGTCTTGGTTTTTACCTCTCTTTCAAAGCTCACCTTCACTCTGACTTGCAAATCACTTTTCTCCTCCTCTTCTCATGAGAGACCTTGTTCTTCACGGAGGATTCAATTCCTGTTAAGCAAGGAAAAGAAGCTGTGGGTAATACGGTGGTCCCTATGAGTAATCATGAAGGAAGGTTACACCATTTCACACATACAGAGAAATTACAGGGCCAAGCATAGTGGGAAATTATGACATTTTCTAATCCAGAAAAAAAACAGTGAAGGCAGAGAAAGGTGGGGTGGAATTTTCCCAAGGCTTGAGTGTGCAGGCATTAGCATTTATGCATTTTTGCATATGGCTATATCTGCATATATCTCTAGCTCTTCCCCCTATAAGGTGTCCTTTTTCTCTATGTGTCTTAGTCCACAGGGCAATTTGAATTTTTACTTCCACAAACCACAAAGGTAAGAGTGGTGAAGACATAAGGTTTTTCAACCCTGAAGCCACTAACTACCAATCTAATTAAAACAAAGCTCTAAGACATGCAATAAACATGTTGTAGTTTCATTATAGCAGCATTTGCAGTACAATACAGGATCAAGGTTCAGAGGAAAAAGGAAGTATTTCTGAGGTTTCTTGGAATTTTCAGTAGAAACTGAATGTGGGGCAAAAGAAAGAGATCTTTCTGGTTTAACGTTTAAGATGTTGAATGTTCAAACTACAATTAAAAGAAATCACAGTGAGGAGGTTTAAGAAATTATGGCTCTGAATTGTCATACTCTGTTGAACATTAATAATATTGACAACTAATGCATGTATGTTCATGCATATAGGTACATAAGTGTGCATGTTCACAAATTAATGCTATTAAGGCTTGGCCTTGATTGGTTGATGGCTTATTGAAATGACTACTGTGTTTTTTATAACCAAAATTTCAAATATGGGACCCAAAGGAGGTACTGAATCACAGTCTGTGGGAAAAATTAGTTTTGCTGTTTTGCAGGTTTTCCTTCAGTTTTGTTGAACCCAGTTTAGTTCATGTTGCTGTTATGAGGAAATGATTGTTTATATCTCTCATCTTGTGTGTATTGGAAAATTGGCAGCACTACCTTGTAATTCATCACTTATTGTGAGTCAGGGGACAATGCATTTTCAACTCCAGGGCAAAGGACTATACAGAGTCATAAAAGTAAAATATCACATCCCTCTGAGGTGAATCAACCTAATAACAGCGGTATTACACAAACTTTGCAATAATATGCAGCAGAATTAGCGGGTTCTCATAACCATTAAGTTGTATAAAAGATTTTTTCTCTTATATGTTTAGATATTATTCAGCCAGACGATGAGTCATGATCAGAAATATCCCCTGTGAGTGAAAAGGAGGCTTTCTGAGAGAGCAGTGCTTGGCGATGGGAAAGGCAACCAACTTAGCTATTTTTTACTTTAAGTTGCTGTGTGTTTACATTCAGCTCCACACAGTGACAAAGCCAAGATACAGTCTGTAACAATGACACTGCTCTATAAAATTAACAAAGCAATTTGTACTTGTATTATCTGCAAACTCTACATTGGTAATGCAGTCAAGGTTTCACCCTGACGATGTAATTACCCTACTCAAGAGCAAGGCTTTGGTACTTTGCAAAGCCCAGTTGCCAGCTGGACAATGCATTATCCATCACATAATTTTCATAAACTTGAAAAAAGTCCCTAAGAGAAGTTAATATTAAGACACACCAAGCAGTCCATCTTGAACCTTTTATTTTCTATCTCAACATGGGTGATCAGCTGGTTTGGGAAGCACAGAACGCAGTACTCCCTCATCTGAATGGCACATTAATGTTGTAAACTACTTGATTATGTGTCATAAGTTAATTACAGTCTACTGAAGTAAATGTCAGTTGCTTAACAAATGTGAATTATATTCAATTTAATGTTAAATTATGATTGAATATTAAATATTCCATTTTGATTGTCAATTGTTTAAAGGAAAGAACAATATCTTTCTACAATATTTATGTTGCAAATCACTACTAGGTGCTAACAAATGGTTCAAATGAATGAAGGTGCTGAGATATGAATAGTTACAATTCAAGCTAATGGCAATTATGACTCAGGAAATGTGTATTACAGGCGAACTTTAAGTTTTCTCTTTAATGATGCATATGAAATTAGAAACAATATTATTATTTAGCTCTGACAAATCTATTAAGAATCTCTTGCCTGGAAAAGAAATTACACACCTCCTCTTCATATTGTTTCCTTTAGGTGAAGGAAAAAAGTTCCATTCTGTTCTATTTTTTTTCTCTCACTTTCTATGCTAAGTGGAAATAGAAATTATCAGCCCTGTTTTCTTCCTGCAAACATGATATACCATTTCTTACTTCACATGTTGGTAGCATGAGTAGAAAAAATCCTACATCCTCTCCACCAGCATGCAAAGCAAGGTTATTTCTTTTTCATTCACTGTCCCTGACAAGCTGATTGGAAAGGACAAAAATATATATATTTTTAAATCCCTTAACCTTCATCCTATAACATTTTTCAGCAGATCTATTCATATATATGTAACAAAGCAGCTACTTAAATTATTTTTATAATTAATTATTATCTTTTTTATTTACTTTTGAAACCATTGTTGTTCTTAGTAGAGTTTTGGAGATTCTGGTAGAAGATTTTAGCTCTCTTTCACGCATCCCTGACATTAATAGGAATGTTTAAAGAAGTGGGGGACAAAGGAGTACTCTGGCTCCCTGCTGCTCTCTGTGTTGCTCTTGTCAGCACTTTCTGAGCCTCTATTAAGAAACAGCTGAACTTAGCTAAACCTGCAGCAAGGTTTTAGAAGCCTCTTTCTTGGAGTTAGCCATTAAACTGAGGAAGATGTTGGCCACTGGGGAGAAATAACTACCTCTGTGTACACGTACCTATGTGCCCCTGTGCATAATAAAGGACTTGGCATAAAAAACTCCTCCACACATTTCCTCTATCTCTCAAGTGCAAGGAAAGCTATCTCTGAGACAGAAAGTCTCTAGGCTGCATTAATGTGTTTAAGTCATCCTGTCACTAATGGACAAGAAACAGGCAAGCAAAGGCCTCTTCTGTTTTGTCACAAAAGCGCAAGGCACTGAGTATGCTGGTGGAAATTACCATAACTGCATAAAATAACAGAGCCAAAAATAACAGAAACTCTCCATTTTACATCCCATCTGACTTTAATATAAGCAGCTCGGGTTTCTGCAGGGATTATGCTTTGTTTAGTCTCTGATAAAAAAGTGGTATTTAAGTAAATAGTAACCAGAAGGATGTCAATCAGTTTTGCCATAAAATAGTGCATGGCAAGCTAAATCAGGAAATTTTTTGCTGCTCACTGAAAACCCTGGCCTAGTTTTTGTGATTTCTCTTGTTAATAAAGTGGTGATCGAAGTAATCATGTGCTTAATTGACTCTAATATCAAGAAAGACCCTTAATAAAAGCAAGAAGAAAAAGAAGTACCATATTAAAGGTCATAAGTTTCAAATCTAGGTACTTATATGTGAGAATTAAATGTCTGTCACCATGCTCCTATGAGACCATAAGCCTGCACACACACGCTCTTCTGTAAAGAGCAGAGGAAGGACATTTTGCAACACAAACTTGTATTAGTCTGAGATATAAAAGCAGAGTTATTTTATAATGCTTGCCTGTGTTGGCCAACACAAATTACACTCTAATGTTTCTTTAACAAGGTTCAGAGGGTTTCTCACTCTTTTCTGTTTCCCTTCTTGACTCCAGTGAGTGCTGGAGCCCTTGGACAGACAGAGCTATCACAGCAGCTGCAGTGCCAAGGAGCTGAGGGCAATGCAGGCTGGCAGGAAGACAGGTGGGGAAGGCATTAAAGTTTTGTTTAAGGCATGAAACATGGGCCATTAACTGTGCTGGCAGCAAGGAAAGAGTTGATTGTAGGAAGGAGAAAGGTTTAGACCTGGACTGGTTTTAATCTTACAGCATTAATGACAAAATATTTTACCTGTGGACACTTATTTTTGTGCTCTGCTGCTTATTTCTACAAGGATCACATTGGTTATGTCTTCACATAAAATATCTTCACAAGTATATTACTTCAGCTCACTGGTTTGTGTCCACCAGTTAGACCATCAAAATCCTAAATTCTCACTCAGCTTAGTGCATTCAAGGAAGTCCCTACAAAGTCTCCTGGCAAAACCCATGGTGTTTGCAGGGCAAGCAGTGTCACTATTAGAAGAGCTTGTTACAAGGGCTGAAGGAAGGTTGGCTCCACTGTCCTGCAGCCATGGATGATTCATTGAGGAGGGAGCACATATCACATCAGCCAAGACCAAGAGGACAAGGAAGGTGAGAGGTCAGACTTTATTTGGCCAACGTGAACTGATTAACTAATAAGTGAGCTGAGTTAGCCAGCTGCTCACAGATGAGAATAAACCTGAGCCTCTGCCTCTCTGGGACACAAGGTAACCCTGCAACACTATTATTTCTCAGAGCTCATATTTACAGGGCCTGTGTACCCACATTTTACAGAAGATTGAAGAATGAGGAGCACAGCCACAAGCAAGCAATCATTTTTGACAGACATAGATTTTGTTTGAGTTCTGATAACAGATGATGTAGCTCCTATTAGGACATTCTCCTGGAAGGTAGTGAGGCATTCAGAATTATTTCTGCAGCCTATGCATAACATGGGATGTACTAATTTTATCAAACAGATCCAAGAAGCCCCCAGCAGAATGAAGCGCATCTATATTCTACTCTCTGAAGTTCAGGGGAGCAAGAAGAACAAAAGGCAAATTCTTTCTTAAAAGCGTCAGGATGCAGATCTCATTACCTCTCTTGTGGAAGCTGTCCCATAACTGTGTTGCTTTCCTCACTCCCAGTCTGAAATGTGACTAATCCACTCTGCAAAATCTTTATTGAATCTAAAGCAAAACCACTAACTTCTGCTAAAAATTATACTTGGTAGAAAAAGTAGGCTGTGATGCAAGTATCTGAATGCCATTTCTTAAACATTCTTTTGCTTGAACCATGTCTGTTTTATAATGATTTTTGAATAATCTAAGAACAATGATCTTTGTTTTTCAGTATAACATGTAAAACATTGTTCAAGTTACAAATTAGGTACAGTGGGTTCAGCAGCACTCGGGAGGCCAAGGTTGCTGCATGTAACTTCTGAAATTAAGTCAGGAAGGAAATCTGCAGTTTCACCCTGGGAGAGCAGGACTCTCTCATGTTGTGTCTGAGCTTTGGAAACAAGAGTTGGGATGTCACAGAATTGTGTTGAAAATAAATTAAACCTTAAATATGGACCATTCTCCATAAGAGAGCAACTTTATGCATCATTAAAGAGCTTGTTGTTAAATGCAGAGTGCTTCTGAGCTAAATAACTGCTTGTTGTTGAAACTATTTTACATTAAATGACTATGTACCTGCATATAATTAAAATCACGAATTGCAAAATGGATAATATTGTGGTAATGAGTAAATAAGCTTGGTAGAAATATTATCATGTAAAAGGATACATAGAACATGTCTCAGTATTTCCTAGCAAACCAATATGCATAACTTCCATGCAATTATGAGGCAACAATACAAACACTAAGTTTTATAGGCTGTAAGTTTCAGCTTTCATTTCACAATCTGTTCTTTAGAGGTCTTTGCAGTGTAACAGTGTTTTGCCCTGAACACAGGGTAAAATTTCCGCTATTAGCAAAAACTAATCAAGAAAATTTTAAAAGCTAAATCATTGTAGGGCTATCCTGCAATTGTTTTTCAAGTTTTTAATTTAAAAAATCAATTTCTACAAGTAACGCCTGGGTTTTTTACTTTGGTGAGTGAAAGACCAAAATAATCAAATTACATTATTTATCATCACTGCCTGAATATTGCCCCATCATCATTTTACCATTGCTCAATGCTATTTGCCAACAATTTCCAGTTAGAAGATTGTGCCAAAGACTTCGGGAGCTGACTGTAATTGTGGAGACTATTTTGTTACTACATTAACAAGTGGCTTCAGCAGTTGTCACCTCCTTGGAAACACTAGACTGCAAAAACAGCTGGATCTTTTGTGTTGTTCCAGCTCCGCCTTACCCAGGATTTCCTTCCATGACAGACTCAAATTGGTGATTTGCCTTATGGGACTTTTTAGCAAAAAAAAAATACAGAAATCTACAAAGATTTCTGATGATAACTTGATCAAGAAACCTCCCCTGGTAACATCCAATAGTTTTGTCATTCCATTTTCTCAGATGAAGGGAATCTATCCTTAGCTGTCTGGATAGAAATGTGCGTGGTTCTATGATTCTCACATAGGGTCTAATCATAGAAAGCCCTGACAAAGCTGTCTGGGCAAAATGTATTTGACGTCAATTCCTGTTGTGTAGCCATGCTCTTGGTTTCAGAAATCTTGCCCCCTTGTTATGAGTCTCACCTGCTTTCACATGACTATGCAAATACTTAAAATCTGAAGAAATACTGAGCTGAATGAGAGCAAAGAGCCATCTAGAGTGCTCAGCTGGAAAAGTAGAAAGGCAAGGCACACACAGCAAGTTACTTGCAGCTTCCAGCCAGTGGCACTCTCAAGATTTCAAAGGCAGGGTCTGCATTGAGAAGGTGCATTTAACCTCTTCTGAAACACCCGGGATCCAGCAGAAATCCTGATTCAAATAGCTCCTCTCCTTGTTCATTCGCTGAATGCATAACAAACTCTTGAGACTCATGTCATTGTGTCACTGAACAGGAGATGACCAGTTAAGTAATGTTACTTAAAAACAATTTTTTGACCAAAAAAAAGAGCAATGAGATTGATGGAAGCACAAGAAAATTCGTGTCATCATGGCTGGTACAGAATAAAGACAATACATTCATCTATCTTTATCTGTACCTTCAATTCACAAAAGTAGGGATTACCTACTACTGGCAACACACAGGCAAAACACTCAGCATTTACCCTTCACACTTATTTTTTCCACAGAATACATAGGATCCTTGTGTGGAAAGAAATCTAGAGACACTTCTATTTGCTTTTGCAAATAGATTAGCAATAACCATTTTCAGGTCTTTCAGAATGTTAGTTTTGGACAGTACATGGCCATCGATTGTGTTAAAATTAATGCTCTTTTCCATGACTTATCACATTAAACTGAAATATTTAATTATGGATACATTTAATACGCCATGAGTTATTATCCAGTAATTTGTTTCATAACATTAATTCTTACATTTCTTCATTAAGTATAATTATACCCATTAGCAGTGGAAAATAAGTCTTTCCTTTTGTGAAGGACAGCTGTCTTGTATTTTCACCTCTTCTGTGCTGATATTTAAAAATTGCAGATTAGTCCATACAATAACTACTACAACACCATCAGCATGCTAAGAACAGTAGCTATTCTTTAAAGCCTATCCTGTCTTTCTACTTAAGGGCTGGATAACAGCAATTTTAGCCTTCTGTAGACATTTAAAAAGCAACAGTACAAGAGCTCAGAGGTGCATCTTAAGAAATTAAGGTGTTTCAGTAGGGAAAATAAAATACTGTCAACTGCACATGTACCTTGTTAGATAGGAATGGACATTTAGTAACAGAGGCCAGATGTTCTCTCAGTTACTAATGTATCTTCACTACATCATTATTGTCTAAAATAATGCACCTTAATCTTTAATAATTAATTATAAGAATTTTGAACTTTTAAAGATGCATGCATACATACATATACATAAATAATACAAAGATTACTGAAAGACCCTAGCATTGCAAATTGTATACAGCTTTTGTAACAGGATAACATAAAAATTCCATGAATGGAAGGGTCCATGTCATTTCACCTTTTTGAAGACCTGATCTAAAGCTCAACAGAGTCTTTGGAAATTACCTTAGAACATTTCAAATACTAAGTTATATCACCAGTTATTTTGGTTAATAGATCAAGTTTAAAAATTCAAGTTAAATACTTGCCATTGATAGCATTTATATTCTATAAATATAATGTTTATCCAACTGTGAGTAAAAGTTATTCTACATTAAAGCTATTTCAGTAAACCCTTACTTTTCAAATATTTCTTTTCAGATAGTGCAAGGGACTGAAAAATCAGCCAACACACTGAAACACATATATAAACTCATATACATACACAAATCATTACTGCATCTTCAGTGCTTTGGCATACCACAGGATTGTTGTCATGCATGCCTGAGTGAAACATAATGACAGAATAAGTAAAAAGACAGCCTGAGTTAATCACTTGATTTCTTGATTAGCTATTGAACATCCTTGTAATAAGGATGAGAAAATGAGTAATTAATGCATCACAAGAACAATCTCCTGCTTTGCTTCTTTCCATGTCACTATAAAAACCTCTAATTTCTGGAGAAAAAATGGTTCTTGTAAGAGTCTTGTTAGAGTCATCAAATCTAAGCACTTATGAATAGATTCGTGTTACGTATATTTATATTCATATATGCTCACTCTAATTCATAATATCAATGCACATTGATTAAAAAAAAATAATATAAACATTTCTAATAGCATCACTTCCTGCAGAGCATATTTGTCCCATCCAACAGGAAACCCAACTTTCAGTTACATCGGGTTAAATTGTATGTTGCATTGCTAAAACATAGTAGCCCTGTGCTTTGTTATGCAATCCTTCTAATATTATTTGGTTTAAATACCATTTAAAATGTGCATGCTTTCAATACTGTGATAATCTTTGAATGTTTCCCTGTTATTAATGACAATTGTCCACAACGTTATCAATAAGTACTAAGAATGCCCACCTGTCTTACTACTTGGCGACTTTCAAGCCAGGTAACTATTTCTCTTATAGCTTGAATACTCAGAAATGTTCTACCTGGTTGCTTCTAGGAGCCCCTTAGGAAGGTAACAATCAATAGCTGGGTAGCAATCAGAGGCACCTGCCTGTCACACAGAGCAGCTAATGGTTCTCTCTCGACTGCAACCTCCTGAGCTGTGGACTACATTTCCTTAACACCTCCCGTAATAGGAGCTTTATTGGGGTTTTTCCTGACTGTTATGGTTTAGGAATGGTATTTAGTGCCCCCTCCACCAGGACTCCAAAACTACAATGCCTCTCACTTGTTTCCCCTCCCCCTCATTTCTGCCCTTGGGTGGCCAGAGAGGAGAACTGGATGCACAAAAGGCAAAGATGACCAGCTGAGATAAGAACAATTTATCAGAAACAGCAACAGTGTTAATAACAAAAGCATACAAAAAAGAGTGTAGAGCTCAACCCACCCACAGCCACACCACCCAAACTGCTCCCTCTGGCTGGGACCAGCATTACCCCTGGCTCCATCCAACAAGCTTGCTGCACCAGAAAGGAATGCCCTAGCAACCACATGAAATGGCACTGAATACCATTTTGGTCTTGGCCACACCCACACTGTTCCAGGCTACTCCCCCTCACAGGTATCACAAAAAATTAACCCTTTCCATGGTTAAAGACCTTGGCAATGACAAAGCTCTGTTGGGAAGTACCAGATTAAAAAGCACATATTAGGCTAAAAAAATACTACCCTACTTACCTGCATACATTCTGTGAGTTTAAAAGGGAAATTAAGCCTGCATTTAATTGATGTTCCTTGATTGTTCAACTTGCACATGTTATGTTTCAATTTCTGGTGATCATAATTTGTAATTGAGCATGCCTTGTTCCTGCGTCAGTAACATAGATTTACTAATGCCTCCATTATACAACTTGTACCACATTTAATTAGGTAATCCTATCTGATTGTTAGCATAGTGCATTATGTAAAGAGCACTGCACATTAAACGATTGAGTTCCTATTCAACAACCCACCTAGAAATGTTCCATTCAATGTTACAAAATTTACGGCTGCAATAAGTGACTAGAAAGAGTCATTAAAAGGCTGTAGATTTCAAAGCTGTGAATGCATTCACACTGCAAGGTATGAAATGTATGTTCTGGAAGTTCTGAAACAAATGTACATTTCCTCTAAAATCATTATAGTATTTTTCTTTCATACTTGTTACAACTAAAAAAGATCTATTAATCTCCAAGAAAAAACGTAGGAGAGGGGAATCCTGGTCAGTGTCTGATGAAAAGAAGATTTTGTGCAACATGAGGAAAGAAAACATATTTTTTATACAAGCTAAATGGATTATTTTAATACACTTCCAAAGCAGGAATATGTATTTTTTAAGTAGGTCCAGACACAAGAACCTATAATTATACTTAATTATGTATCATATTGCACATAAATTATAAAGTTTTCAGACAGTGAATATTGTGGTCTTGATCTGCTAAAGATTAATCATGTACTATGTGCCTGGGCTGTGAGTTAAAAGCCTTTGTAGCCAGTGTCATTTATTTTAATGAGACATTGGTGGATTTAAAATCAAGATAAACCTGCTAATAGGATTGTTAAGGTCAATGAAGTTATCCCAGACTTCAATCAAACTGTGTACTTAATGAGTTGGCTGACTCATATTCTACATCTGAAATTTGATATTAAATTGGACTCCCGTACACATTTTGTCAGTGTCTCTGAAGGGTTTATGTACATGTTAAAATTATTACAATTAGAAATTGTTGTATTTGGGGGACATAAAACAACTTGCACTAATGTAGAAAAAAGAATAAAAAACTAAAAACAGAGAACATTGAAAGAGTCTCCCAATTGTAAGTAGCCATTGTAACAGACTTTCCCTTTTAAAAATGGTCCAAATTTAATGATATTTTCTATATTTTGTCAAAAAATATTTTTTTCCTTCCAGCATGAAAACCACTATTGATATATTGCAGCTGTGTTTCTACTTTTGTATGAATATTCTGCTATGCCTTTTTTTAAAATTATTTTCTCTTTTTTAAAATCCCTTGTTACTGCAGCTATGTGAGAAAGGGAGTGTTTTTTGGGGTGGGGATTTTTTTTTTTTTAAAGCCATGATTCATTCCTTACTATGAGAGGGAATGTATTGGAAGCACTAATTGTAGTTCCAAAACCAAGGGAGACAAGAAGAAGAATTTTTGGTTTCCGAGACCATGCTATAGAGGTAGCAGCATGGCCTCCTGTGCTGCAATGGCAGCTTGAACAAGGGCAGAGGAAGGAGACACACTAAGAAGAAACAGTGAAGAAAAAGAGAAAAGGTGTAAGGATTAATAATTAGGCAAGATGAAAGACTTAGGAGTCAATAAATGCAGGTGATGCTTGAAGTGTTGCACTTTCTTGTTTTCTGACTAGAAGGGAAGCCATCAAGTGAATAGATATGTTGGTAACTAGCAAGGAGTAACTGCCGGGCACTCAAGCACATCAAGGCAGAATACATCTTTCCTGGAAGCCTAAACAGACTTAGCCTGAGATACTGGAGCTATTAAAAGTATCACTGCACAAGCTGACAGCTGGGTAACAGCTTTATAGCCAGACTGGAAGAGCTGGCTCGAGGCTTCACAGAAAATGTGGAAAGCTATGAAGGCAAAATTCACATCCTGACAAAAAGCAAGGGAAAATCCAGTATTTATGACAATTTTTACCAAACTAAATCGATTCCTCTGAATAAAGCTTTCCTTTTAAGTAAGGCTGGACAGCAGGAGAGAAACAACACTGTGGATTCTGAAACACACATGTTGTTTTGGATACCTGCACCCAAGTCATTACTACAGGGCTGGTTTTAAAACAAGTTACATTTTCCTTCCTCTTCTGGGGAAAGCCCCATACAAACTAAATCTACACAGTGACTTTCCTACCAGAGAAGTGCTCAAGTCCCCTAAATCAGGCCAATGAATAATATGAGTAATTACTTGTTTCTTGGGAGTTTAAGATGAGAGCTCTTCCAGTAAAAGTAATGAGCCTTTCCTGCAATGTAAGTGGTCACAGGACATCATAAGGTTCACTTACTTTTCAAAGTTTAATTTTAAAGTTTTGCATTGTAATTTAAACTCAGTTTTACTCTCAGTTTTGCTAGCCTGTTCCAAGTCAGATAGTGCTGTTTAAGAATAAAGTTTATGCTCCTCTTCATGAGGATTTATATATGTATGTTGGAAAATATAAAATCATTTAATGAAATTATGTTATTTTCTTACATTTATTCAAGTCAGTACAACATTGTGGCTAATAAAACAGCAAGGAGAACAAGAAAGCTTCAGAAGCAGTTCAGAAACATTGATAAACATGCCATAGCTAATTGTTAAAATTTACTATGCAATTAAGAATTTTTACATTCCACAATAGGTCAAATAAACAAGACATCCCAAATTCACAGGAATGCCTTGTGTCCTAGCAGATTGAATGGGCAGACCTTCAGAAACATCTCACAATCACAACAAACTGTGTTCCTTCAAATTGATGAGCATCAAATAGCCTCAAAGTCAGTAGAGATTTACAATCGCATACCTTTCCAAACAAAGAAAAACACCTATATCCACTGTTAACAGGATGAAAGCTGGGTAAGCTAACCAGGCTCCTTCAAGGGAAGAACAATAATTTAGACACAAAGGTGAAATCAAGCTGTGATCAAGCTTAGTGAAGTGTGACAGGGCAGTTCAGAATAGAGGACAAAGCATTTCAAGTTGCATCCTGGTTGTAACTTACTTTTAAATTGGCATTTCTTCATCTGATTTTGCTCTGATGCCTTTTATACTAGAAACTGAGAGAAAAAATAGAAGTCTTTTGTTTCCATATAACCAATTTTCTTCTTATACACAGGAAGGACTTTATATTTTGTGCTTTCTTGAGACGGATTGTATTTTCGAAGCTTTGAATGTTTTGATTTGTGAAAGTTTTTCAAGATTGCAAGATCTGTGATGCTCTGAAAAGACAGATGCTGACCACAGTGACACACTTCTGAAAGGAAGAGATTGGATGAAAATTACTTCTGGAACACGAGAAACTTCACGGTGATCATCCCCCAACCTGTGCTAGTACTTGGAGTTATCCCTCCTCAGACGCAGGACTCTGCACTTACCATTGTTGAACCTTATTTTGTTCCTCTCTGCCCAACTCTCCAGGCTATCAAGGTCCCACTGAATGGCAACACAGCCTTCAGGTGTATCAGCCACTCCCCAGTTTTGTATCATCAGCAACCTTGCTGAGGGTGCACTCAATCCCTTTTTCCAGGTCAAGTTGAACAAGATGGGGCCCAGTATTGATCCCTGGGGGATTCACTGACCACAGACCTCCAATGGGATTCTGCTCAACTCATCATAATCCTCTGGGCTCTGATCTTGACCTTTGGAGCTCTGCCATAGTTCTTGATCCACCTCACCTTGTCCAATTATTTCCTGAGCTTACATAGGAGGACGTTCTGGGATACAGAGTCAAAAGCTGGAGTCAAGGCAGACAATATCTGCTGCACTTCCTTCATTGTCCATGCCATGTCATCAGAGAAGTCTATAAGACTGGTCAAGCTTCACTTCCCCTTGGTGAATCCATGCTGACAACACCTGATTGCCTTCTCCTAAGTGCTTGGTAATGATCTTCAGAATAACCTGTTCCATTACCTTTCCAGGACTGGAGTCGAGGCTGACTGGCTGCTTTTCCCTTTTCCTCCTTCTAGCCCTTCTTGAAGAAACACTGGCCTTCCTCCAGTCCTCAGAAACCTCCCCTGTTCTCTGTGATTTTTCAAAGATGATGGAGAGCAATCAAGCAACAATACCTGCCAGCTCCCTTAGCAGCCATGGGTGCATCCCAACAGAGCCCACAGATTTACAGGTGTTAAGTCTGCTTAGTTGACCCTCTACGACCAAGGCCACGCCTTTCTTTCTCCAGCCTTCTTCTCTTACCTCTGGGTCTTCCATTACCAGGACATCCATCTGACTCAGCAGTACCTCAACATTATCCCTAATCTTCCTTTTGCTGCTGATATACCTGTAGAAGCCCTTTTTTGTTGTCCTTGAGGTACTTTGCCAGTCACAATTCCAGGTGGGTCTTTGCCTTGCTCATTGCATCCCTGCACATTTTGACAATGCTCCTTCTACATGGCCTGTCCTTTTTTCTTCATCTCATTGATTTCTTTTATGCCTTTGAGATATACTAGGACCTCTCTGCTTAGCCATGTAGGTCCCCTGCTCCTTTTGCCTGATTATTTTATCAGGAGGATACACTGGTCTTGGCCTTAGAGAAAGATTCTTTAATATTGGTCATGTCTCTTGGACACACTTCTCTTCCAAAGCCATAACCCATGGGATTCCTCTTAGCAGGTCCTTGAAGAGGCCAAAGTTAGCTCTCTGGAAGTTTAGGGTTCTAGTCCTGCTTATTGATACGCTTTCCCTGTGCAGGATCCTGAGTCACTATAGGTGGCCTGTAATAAATACCCACAAGTGTCACCTATATTAGCCTGTCCCTTAATTCTCACCCATAAACCCTCAAATCATGTGTCTGTCCCTGAGTAGATCTCAATATATTCCACTTTCCCTTTCACATAAACAGCTACTCCAGCACCTCACCTCTCTGACTTGTCCTAAAGTACATAGTCATCCATGACAATATTCCAGTTGTCAACTGTCCCACCCTGTCTCTGTAATTGCAGTGAGATCCTGGCCCTGTGACAGCTGACAGCACATAGGTTTTCAGTTCTTTATTCTCCATGCTGTGTGCATTTGTTTACAGGCACTTCAGAAAGGTAATCAAGCAAGCAAGGTTCCCTAGAAGGGAATATAATAACACCGTAACTTTTCCTGCTGTTTTCCTCTGAAATCAAGTTCTGCAGAAATTTACCTCACTCCATGAAGTATTTGCTTCTTCACAGAGTTAGTTTCTATAAAAACAAGCATATGGTGTTGGACCAAAAAAGCCATTTGCTTCAATATCCTGTCTTAGACAGTGATTGGTATGCTTAGGGAGGTATATATGAGAAGCAGAATGCATAAAAGATAATATTTCCCCTGGTACTCCATCTGGGTTTTCAGCAATTAGGTAGTGACTTCCTGATCTGGAGATCATATCTAGACCATAATTCTCCATCACAACTGATACAAATACCACTCAAGAAGTCATCCAGTCAATTTCTGTTGAATCAGGTGGACAGGAATTGGTGCTAAAGGAGCACAGATTGTGGCCTCATACCCTACTACCAAAGAGAATGGTTACAATTCTTCTTGTTCATGCACTTTTTCATGCGTTGAGAAGAAACAGAGCAATGAAAAAGTAAGGAGCCTGTGAAAAGGGAGGTTGAAAGAAGGAGCTAAGAAAGTTAAATTCTTCAGGAGATTTGCGTATTGTATTGCAGTGGGAAAGGCTTAAATAAGGATGAAAACAAGACAGAAGGGGAAGGAAAGGTATTTGATAGATACAAAAAGACATCTTTCAAATTGCTGAAATCATGCATGTTCTCATTAATATAAGAAAGGTGTTAATAAAAATTCAGGCATATCAAATGAAAAGAAAGCCAGTGCAGACTAAACCAAAATTTTAAGCTAATACTAAGATAAAAGGAAAACTAGTATTGACTGAATCCTTCACACATATCAGAAGAAATCCACAGACTTTAGGTAGGGACAGCTGATCATCAGGATATAATATTACACAAATTATTTGCCTTGACATTCACTGTGGAAATAAGACAAATTCCCCTTATTTTACCTTCTTGTACCTTCACCAAAGGGCCTGTCTGAAACTGAAGTGGCTGCAGGAGGGACATGGAATGAAGCATTGAAACAAGCACTGTAACATCACCAAACCTAGATCATGTGCCCCCAAGAGCGCTAAGAGATCTCAAGAATGAAACAGCTGAATTATGAACAGCACCATCTAACTTCTGCTTTAAGGTTCCCATGGCACCTGAGGACTGGAGTGTAGCATCTGCAGTATCACAGACGTGATATATTTTTTAAAGCTCCTTTGGGATCAAGAAACCTCTAAGTCTGCCTTCTTTACTGAGGAAATTACTACAAGTACAAACCAAGTGTACAATTAATGGATGCCTTGAGAAATACAGCCTGCCTGGGAAAAGCTAATGTGGCTTCACTAAGAATGAATATTTACCAAGTAATTGATCAATATTCATACAAACCAGAACTAAACATCTTGTTTGCATTTATCCAAAAAGAAAAAAACAAAAAAAATCAAACCACCACAGTAGAAGAAAATAGATATAAACAAAAGAAATTTGAACACCTTTTTGGTATCTAAGAGTTAGAAACAAAATTCCACATAAAATATTGTATACTTTTTATATGTTTGTATATTTTAATGGAATAAAATTTTTCAAAGCTTTTAGGAAAGTAAAGTTGCCAATCGTAGGCAAAATAATAGATAAGATTATTTTCTGTCCCAGGATATAACCTCATGAAGTTCAACAAGGGAAAGTGCCAAGTCCTTCACCTGGGATAGAACAGCCTGAGGCAGCAGGAGATGCTGGGAGCCATTCTGGTGAGAAGCAGCTTTGCAGAAAAGGCCCTGGAGTTGGACACCTAGTTGACCATGAGCCAGCCGTGTGTCCTTGCAGCCATCCTGGGCTGCATTAGACAAGGTGCTGCCAGCAGTTTGGAGGAGGTGATCCATTCCCTCTGCCCAGCACAGGTGAGGTCCCTCTCTAGGGTGCAGTGTCCCGGTCTGGGCTCCTCAGTATGTGACATACATGGACATAGTCCAGAAAAGGACATCAAAGGTAATTAAGGATCTCCAGAACCTCATGTGCGAGGAAAGGCTGAGAGAGCAGGGACCCTTCAGCCTGGGTAGGAGAAGGAACAAGGGGATCTTATTGATGTGTACAAACACCTCAGGAGAGGGTGCAAAGAGGACAGAACCAAACTCTTCAGCTCTGTCCAGTGACAGAGCCAGTGACAATGGTCACAACCTGCAACAGAGGAGGGGCGTCCCTCTGAAAATTTTTACTGTGAGAGTGACTGAGCACTGGCACAGGCTTCTCAGAGAGGTTGTGGAGTCTCCATCCCTACAGATGTCCAAAGCCTCTCTGGGCAACTGGCTCTGGGTGGCTGTGCTTGAGCAGGAGAGGTTGCACAAAATGCACTTCAGAGGTCCATTCCAACCTCAGATATTCTATGATTCTCTGATATCCTTAATGCCAGAAGAAAAGGAGAATGGAAAAGATGCAGAGGGATGATGACCTTCCCAATCCATAAACTTCTTCAGCCCTGGATAAATTGGTATACATTCATGGCCAGTCTACTTTTTAATTGTTACAAGAAACAATTCCACTCTGGAGGCTGCCAGGCCAGCTTTGGACTGGCAATGCTTAATCTCTCCTTCTTCTTCCTCTTTTGATCACTCTCTTCCTGTCCTGGCCATCACAAACAGAGCTATCCCAGTTTTCCCTTGTGCTGAGAAAACCTCAGTCTCAAGACTGAGGCCTGCTGTAAGAGCCTTTCCAATTTTTGGGTTAAGAAATTCCTTACCCTTTCCTCCACACTTTATCTTTCAGATTAAAACTTCAGAGTCTTTTTTTCATTGAGGTGGCCTGAATCTATATAGGTTGCACAGGTCACACATTTTTTTAATTACAGTAATTTCACGATTATAAGCCGCACCAGAATATAAGCCGCACTTCCGGG
>VRYO01001463.1:49758783-49814074 GCA_009812075.1 Sialia sialis
TAAACCAGGACATACAGGCATAACCATGCCCTTAACTACTTTCAGCACAATAGCACTTCATCAGAGAACTTTGAGATTTTGTTGGCCCCAAGGTTTTGGCCCACATTTATTCTCTTGTCTGCATGGCATGTCAAATTAGGATCCACAGGACATCATCACATCAAACCCCAAAGAAGCTTTGCCAAATTTCAGGACATAAATACTTTTAAAGCTTCTTTTCCCCTTCCATCCATGCATCCATGGTCCAGATGTAGTGCATCTTCTGAGTGGTTATATCTGAGTTTTAGAGAGATTTGGAGGCTTGAACTACATTGTTGTACTCAAAATAAAACCATCAGAAGAAAAAAATCACCTAAATAGTTATTGATACATTCCTTGAAAATAAGTAGAAAATGTCAGCAATAGACATATCTTTACTTGTAAGCTACAAAAAGTGGTAGAATGAAAATTTTCAAAGCTATTTCATTGCAATTACTGAGTAAAGCCAGCTTAGGAAAACACTTCTTTTTTTTCAAAATACATATTCTTGGCTTCTAAAAATGGACAGAACAGAAGACTTTGTGCCGCTGCTCTCTGAAATAATTCAGAAACTCAGCCTAAAGAGATGCTATTTTCTCAATTTTTCAGTATTATTTGAATTATTAGTGTCATATTGAGAATAACGTTTTTGTCATAAATAAATCCTGAATGTTTTTCTTATATTGCATATTATTTGCTAGAATTTTTCCTAGGAGAGCTAAACACCAGGTTGGATTCCTCTGTGTGGGAACACTAAACACAACTTCTTTTATTTCTTAAGTCTTTAATCACATAAAACTACACACTGTGTGTAATTACATGAAAAAGTTAATTCCAGAAAAAACTTGCACTTATTACAAATAAAGCTTTAAACCGTCATTACTTGCAGAGATAAGACTGTAATAGGGTTCTCATCTATCTGGCAATATTATTTCATGAGAGCAAATATTTTGATTTGTGTTGCAGATGTGTATCAGCAGCAATTAGTAAAAGGGATGCTATAACCAGAAGCTTAAAGACATATCTCCTTCAAAGGCAGAAGGAACATAAGCTGCATCAGCTTGACAGATCAACTTTTTGTTATTTTTTTATTTGGATTATACACAAATATATGCTATTTGTTTTTCCACACTCTACTAACATTCTAGCTTTCAAACAATCAGAGAATCACAGAATGGTTTGGGTTGTAAAAGGGCCTTAAAGATCATCTAGTTCCAACCCTCTTGCATGGGCACCTTCCATAAGACCCCATTCAGCCTGGCCTGGTCAGGTTAACAAGAATAAAGAGCAAGGTTTTTGGATTTTTAAGAAGGTCTTTTTAGTTATCCTGAGGGCAATGCTGACAAGCTCAGGACCCTGTTGTCATATATTCTGTGTCTAGTTTGGATTAGAGTTGTTTTATTCCACCTTTCTGAATTCTGGAGTGGGAAATTTATGGAGAAGCCATATGGAGAAGAAATTGATGAAGAAGCTGGCATATGCATCCACCAGGATTTCTTCCAAATTTATTTTTTAATCCTTATTCAAACAATTTAGCATGGTATTGCTGCACTCATTAGAGATTGTGTTGTCTTTATTCTTCTAAGATTTCTCACACCAGCAGAGCCCAACAACACAAATATTCACATTGAGGCTTTTGTAAAACACAGACGGGAATTATACAAAAACTGTTGAAGGGTAAAATTGGACAAAGTCAGTGTACATTAGAAAAAAAATCCCCCCCACCCCAAAAAAAAATACACCACTATAAACGACTTAGAATTTTACCAGTTCTTGGAACACAATTGGTTTTGTTTGACATTTCAGTCTGGTCCACTCCTTATTTTTGTCCTCTGGGTGTCTCTCTCTTAATTTTAATGACCCCTTACACAGTCTGGTTTTGTCACAGATGGGTGAGGATTTATTTTTATAGTAAAAGAAGTTTATTCTGAAGGTTCTCAAATTGTACCAGGCCTTTCTTTTTTCAAGACCTTATAATTAATACACAAAAGGGATAATTGTGTACAAATTAGGATAAATACCATAGCAATCAAAAAGATACAGTAATTTGTCATGGATCTGGCAATATTACACATTTAAATTAATAGTCTTGACAGTAGAGAAAGAAGTTTTTCAAATTAAGCCTGTATGGGATCCAAGCAAGCTAGAAGACAAAATATGAGTATGAAATGTTACGATTAAATTTTTCAGTAAGGAAATCACATTGCAAGAGGTCTGCTTAGTTATACAAATAACAACACAGAAAGAATTCAAGATAAAAAAGGCACTGTGGCTCACATGGAACACAAGCTACACAGATAAACTATGTTATATTCTTGAAAGGAAAACAGGAGTGGGAAAGACCAAACCAGGATCTAGAAAATATATTGTTCTCTACAAGACCTAGGAATCTATGCTTTCTCTTGCTTCTGTAAGAGAGAAGTCAGGTTAAATACCACAGCAAAGCAATAAACTAGGTGATCAAAATTTATTTTACTATTGTTATTGGTGTTTTTTTGAACACAGGATTTATTTTGTGTCCTACTGGAAAATCTGTCTGGCCAATGTCAGACAACTAACAAATCATACCATGCTTTCTGAAGCCTGTCTGTGCTATAGTAAATGTGGCAAAATGTTTTTACATGTAGTATGTGCCATGTTCAATAAGCCCTTGGGAATCAAGAGGCAGGCACTTAGTAATCAGATTTGTCAGTGGTGGTACTCTGCCACTTTTAGGAACTGTTCAAAAACTAAGATTGGATTGGTCAGTAGAGTCTAAGCTCAGATTTCTGGAAGCACATAGTTTATTTGTATCAAAGATAGTTAATTTTATAGATGTTTACCTAAACTCGCTTGTATGATTAAAGGTCTGCCAATGCATTTCTTATCATACTAATTAGGTTGATGGGAATTTAGTTCCCACTAGCTTACACAGACTTGGCAATACTGGTGATTTTGGTCTCCTGAATAATTCTGTGCCTAAGAGTCATGGGAGTGCTGGTGCCTGCAGTGATTTTCCTGGCAGGGACTGTGTTCTCTTATTGCCTTATCTGTGCCTTGCAGAACTGCAGTTTTACCTTTTCTGCTTCCATCAGCAGTTGCCTGAGAATTCTCAGACATATCACCTATTGCTTGTACTTTTATCTCCACTTAACCTCTCATTGCTCAAAATATGTCTCTAAAAGATAAGACTATGGTAGACTGATTTGTTAAACTGATTTTTTTGCTTCTTGCTTTTCTCTTTCTCATTGAAAATCTGTCTCAATGCTTCTGGCTTTACCATTCCTAATGCATGTTGTACCTTCATTGTTATAATTTCATTGTCTGCTAACTTCATTGAGTGCAAACTGCATGTTTTTCATTATTGCTTTTTAGTGTATTTTGAGTCTAATAATAATAATAATACCAAGTATTAATGCAAAATATTTGAATAATATATGAAACAAACGAGAATTTTTTCATATTCTCACATTGTACTTAGGTTTACTGAGGAGAATTCTCTCTGGATGTTATGTACAGACACAGGAAATCTGAGATAATTTTTAAACTGATAAGTATTATTATAATCTGTGTGCATCACTAAGACTCATTTTATCTTTGCAAATGCAATCAGCAACTAACTCAAGATGCAGGTTCTTCTTCCTTATCATCCATAAAGTTCTTTGCTTTCACCTTTTATCACAATTTGCCTTTATTCTAATGATTGGAAGTTTGGTTGGGTTTTTTTTGTTGGAAAAGGATTACCAAAATAAATTGCATTTTAGAATTTAGAAAATGACACAATATGTAAAATAAAATCTCTGCATAATGAACATGTTTTTTTGGCACTTACAGTAAATTCAGTTGTAACTGGCTTACAGAGATAGAAGGTTAGAAGGTCAAGAATAGGAATGTAACTAAATCTACTGCTTAGAAAGAAATACTACTAAAAATGTATATTTGAGTAGTTACATGTAATCTTATTACAGTAATTTCATGATTATAAGCCGCACCTCCCGGTAGCCCAGTAGACCACGGGATTTGTCCATATATAAGCCGCACCTGAATATAAGCCACAGTTTTTAAAAAATAAAAAAATAAAAGCAAGGCTCCATGTGTAACAAAGTAACAAATTAGTAACAGAATCGCTGCCAGCTGGGTTTGGTGTCAGGTGCTCAAGTTGCAACAGTTTTCATAGATCACCAAAGCCTTTAAAGGCAGCCCCAGGCGCCCTCCCCGTCCGGCTCTCACTTCCAGGCTGGCATTTCACTGGGATTTGTCCATAGATAAGCCGCACCTGAATATAAGCTGCACTACTGGGCTAGGCTGTATTCTTCAATGAAAAAGGTGCGGCTTATAATTGTGAAATTACTGTACTTTTAACACTTGCAACACATTATAAATTTAATTTTCAGTTTCTCTATTTTCTCCATAGCAAAAAGATAATTTTCTCAGAATTTCATTACATTGCACTTCTGTGCAATTTCATCTTAAATCACATAGTTCTGCAATTAATATTTTGTATTTGACTCTGAATCACCACTGCACTCTTTCTTCAGCAATTGCAAGAATAAATGTCTGGAAAATGTTATCTTTTGCCCATCTGAAAAAATGCAGGGTGATATTTTGGCTCATTTCCTGACCCATCCAACGGAAATTTTGTTAATTCTGAGATCTTTGTTTCAGGTGGGAAAGATTGCCTTTTCAGGTGTACTTTTCTTATCACTGACTTGGAGAAATGGACAACTAGCTTAAAACATATATGTTGGTTTAGAGTACCAAAATAAGATAGCATAAATCCTAGTATGTTCTCCCTGGAGAACACAGGTAGCATTGCATAGATTTTGTTTTCAAACAATGGTTTCCTATTTCTGCTGATTCCACAGGCTTGAGTTTAAAGTTGATTTAAACAAGCTTCCTTTTAACAGCACTCCACTGAGTGTAATCACAGTCTGTAAACAAACCTGGCTTAATCTTTTCTCCTTTTGCAAAGAAGAAAATGGGAAACAACTTTGGCAAAAAGGCTGTCATTTTTCAACTCATTATAAATATGTTCTCTATTGGAAGAGTTGCACAATTACCTAATGCATCATTAATAATGTTGTGTTTCATTACAAACATTATATATAATATGTTTCAGGACTTCATTACCTCCACTCTTATCTGAGACAGATCATATTTTTAATATACACTCATATTTAGCACTGCTCTGAGTATGTAGCTTCAGCTCCAATGTTTAACAAAGTGTGTGCATTTCTTTTAGCATGGTTTTTCTCACAGAATATTCCTTTGATTCAAAGAAGGTAGCTATCCCAAGTGATTTACTGTTTAATGCTATAAATATCACACAGACCCTTTATTTATGTTTCTATTTTATTTTTATCCGTATTTTTACAAGGTTTTTAAAAGCCCTGTTTCAAGGGCCAAAGTCCCAGAAGTTATGTTCATACTGCACAAGTAGGTATGCTCCACAGAAAACTTGCAATCCCGCTTCCATGACCATATGGATCCTGTATGTGTTTCTATCCTCCCTAGGCTGGAAAGGAGTAGGGTCTCACCCTGCCCAATATCTGCCATCCAAACATTCAGGGTATCATAGAACCCCAGAGACACTCCCAGATGTGCTTATGTTACAGATAAAATTTAAACCAAATCCCACCAAATGGCTGCAAGGAAACATGAACTAAATGTGGTGGGTGGCCAGAAACAGCTGCAATCTACAGAAAGTTTAGTGTCAAGAATTCCATTCTGTTTAGCTCTCGAGCAGAAAACTAAGCAACTTGCAAATGTAGAAATTTTATTCTTCCTTTAGCTCTATTTAGCTCCATTTGGCTGGATCTAACTTCATCACAGCTCATGAAAAAGTATTTTGAAATGTATCCAACATTGTTTTACTGAAAGAGGATCAGTCATTTCCTCACTGAAGAGGTGAAATATTTACCTGATTAAACTATTATGTTATGCGCACTGTAATTACCTAAATGAATGCAATGACTTTAAAAGTATCAAATCAGCTTGACTAAACTAATTAAAAGAATATAAGGATTTGACCTATGAAAATCAGGAGGATATTTTTCCCATACCCTTTGGTAGAATACTAAGAAAGAAAATTGCTTGAAAGTTCAACTATGACTTAAAGTTTAGCATGCCCAACAAATTCCAAACGGTACGAAAATCTAAATCCAGGATAGAAATTTATTAGAAACATTGAGGAATCATATTAGTTAGAATTTGTTATGGACAACAATCAATTTATTACCAGAAACCAGACATGTCTTGTAATTTTCTTTTACCATTAGAATATCAGTGCTTTTCATATGGCCATGACTTTCTGAAACTTAGGAAGCTTTCTGTTTGCAGTCATGGTGGGAGGAAATTAGTTGATACTCCACCTGTTTTTCAAGGCATTTCAAAAACTACATGCTAAAACCCATTTTATAATTCTGTGGATAGAAACATTGACAACCAATTTCCAAAATGACTGCAACTGTAAACACAGAAAAAACAGGAAAAGGAAATAGAAACTCTCAGGTTTGTAATCTAATGAAGAATGAACCTTAGCTGAAATTTTCTGCAATCAACACCAGTTTATCAAAGAAGCTGAGTATTCAACTGAGTCATATGGGCAAAAAGCTCTTGGAAATCCATCCTCAAGTTGTGATGTCTAGAAATTTTTCATCCTGGCAGTTTAAAATTAATGCCCATCTATACACTTTAGTCTCAGATGTCAGACTTTGTTAGTTAGGAATCTCTACCTTTTTATAGAAAGCTTGTAGTTTGTAAAATCTTATTAAAGCTACCTTTCTGTTACCACTTCTGTGATGGAAAGGTGCTGAATTTCATACAATTTTCCTTAAATAGCCTACAAATCTAAACTGTTTTTACATGAAGATTTTACATGGAGTAGTTTTATATTGTGTGTAGAGTTTTGACGAGAGTGAAAAGGCATCTGCATGATGGACAGCAATATAACCCTATTATTCAAAGCATCTCTGTGGGAAATTCCAAGCACATGCTTTTGTTCCTGACACAGTTGTTTTTTAACAGCTGTGATCATTGGCTTGATTATCTTGTTTGTTATCCATGTGTGAAGGATACATCAAACAGAAGTGATTTTGTGAACAAATCTACTTCCCAAAGTGCCTATGCCTCCTCCTGCAAGTTTGCAGAAAAATCAGAGCTTTTTCACTTGAACATCTGTTTGCAAGAAAAGTTTTGAAAACACCCTGCTACATCAGATGGCTTTCTTAGTAAAAATGCCACTGCTGTTCCACAAATGATTACACTCATTTTCTTCTCAGGACTCAGCCTCCCTTTTACATGTTGCTAGGATATCAAGTGCTTGATCAAATTTAAAGCAGGACAGCTTAGGATCACCTTTTTTTAATACATCAGCAAATTCCTTTCAGGAATGTGCTATTCAGCATATTGTACTCTGGGATCAATTGGTTCCTGTAAATGAGGTCATGAATCACTTAATCAGGATACAGTCCTGGAAAACTCTCCAGAGGTTTGGAAATCTCAACAGTCTGTGTTTTTCTTGTGCCTGGGTTTGCTAGTGCCATATTCAGATTTAATTGATACAGACAGATACAGCTGTAAGATTCCACATGACAGTATGCTTTTTTACAGCAGCTAGAAGTAATTGCTCTAAGACGGTAAAGAGAGGTACCAACCAGAGTAACACACACTAATTAGTTTTGGGGTTCTGAAAATTAAAGTTACTACCATGCATGAGGTAACAGCTAATTTCATCGGTTACTCAAAAAAAAAATCAACCACGTCTGTAAACACATTAGTTGCTTTTCTAACTTCTCATCCTTTATCAACAAGTGATTCCTCTGTTATGATCTTTCTAGCTATCAAAAGTTAGAACAAACACAGCATTGGGCTAAATCTGATCCTTTTGGCCAGAAAACAGATCCAGGAAAAATAAAATGAAAGAGCAAAGTATTTATATTGGACTTAAAAGAGTTATGCCTTGGTTTGGCAGTAAACTGTGCATCTCCTTCCTGCTCTACTGCACTAATTCCACATTTGCATGTTGAATTCAATGACAAAACTACTATGAACTTCAGATGTGCTGTAACAAAAATAAACTGTCACATTCAAACCAAATTGGGAGTTATAACTGAAGGATTAAATTAAACGACAGAAAAATAGCAACGTCTTGGGAATTAAGAGCTTGATTCACACTGATCTAAGGAAAAGAAAATGTTATCCTCAAAATTTACTTCCCTATAAGACTTTGCCAGGCAAAGTTCTTTTGATTGTTTGCATGATAGAGAGAGTATAAATACTTCCATTTTAACTGAAAATAATCAAAATTCCCTATGATTGTTCTGAATCAATTCTGTTAAAGATAACCAGCTGAGACTGCTTTAAGACTGACCATGATAGTGATGGACAAGTCTGTGGCTCCTAGTCAGACTGAAAGGACTAAGCTCTTAATTTACCCTGTTTATAGGAGATTATGTGTATATGTGTATATCTCCAATCCTCAGCAGAATTCATTCAAGGTGAATCTGTAAATATGAAGCATCATCTAGTGAAAAAAAAATACTCCCTCACCTACATTATCTGTATGCCAGATTCCCTTTGGTGTAGGCTGCTAGTAGTCTTGCTGGTGACTTTTTGGTTTTATGTTCTGCTAAAGCAATTCCCTGAATGCTAGCGTGCTCACTCCAGCGTGCTTGCTCAAGTGTGAATAGATCTTCAGTTTAGCTCTCTGTTCCTGAGATAGGAGACACCACATTCCTGCAAGAAATGTCCTTATCAATCTTCTGTACTTGACATTATCTGCACAAGGGGCAATAGAGGCCCTAAAATACCTTGTGCCTCTGGACAATCCTGTCACCAGCTGCAGAGTGAGCCTGTCCTCACTGTTTTCTCTTGCTATAGCTCTTCAAAGGTTATTTAACCCATGCTGGGCCTTACATCCAGCAACACTACCTGCAGGTATTCATCATAACCACACATTCTCCATGGGAATAAAGCATAATGAAAATCACCCTCATCAAGGAAACTGCCATTTTCTCATCAAGTTATTTACACAACAAACATATCAAGTTATTTATTTTCCCAAATAGTTGAAAACATATTCCTTAGCAGAAATGTTTTATCTCACTGGCCTAAATCTATACTTATTCTATTAGTAGCCCTGGTCTTACTTTTATGTATTTAAAAGAAGAACTGGGGTCTTGATATATTAAGACAGCTTTGAAACAGCTTTCAGACTCTAATTAGTAATCCACTGAAAGGGAAAAAGTGTTTGTTATGATGAATACTGACAGAAATGTAGTTACACAAGCCAAGCACTCCTGGTGTAATAACACTACCCACCTGTAACTCAGCCAAACAGAAGGCTAATGCCAGACAGGGAAACAAAGGGGAATAAGGAGGCCCAGACAGAACAGGAACCAAAAGGCCATTTGTCAAGCAATGGCCTTTTCCTTCACCAAATATTGGCTAAGACAAGTCCTTATATGTAATGGATCCATAAAACAATTAGAGGTGAAAGACTGAATGATCTAGCTCAGCTTCATAGATCAGTTGTCATACAGAATATTTCCTCCTAGCAATTTCTCCTCTGACTGGAAAAACAAGACCCAAGGATTTATGCCTTAGCTGTGAAGTCTCATTCCTCACCTCAGATATTCACAATTACCAGAAGTTTCAAAGGAATGAAAGAAGTTCAGTAGCAAGTTTTTCTAGGAATAATCCCACAAAATTTTATTTCTACATTTTCAGCGCAATTTATTCTTCAATGTGAAGTTTATACTTGATTTAGATTAGGTTTCATTTTAAGTAATTTCTTTAGAGGCAAGGTATATTGCAATCATGTCTTTTATGTCAAGCCCACCCCCTCAATGTATTTGACATCAACAGGCAATGCAAAGAGTTGTGATGGAAGAAGGGAAATTTTAAAGACAGTTAGATTAATACAAGTTTTTCAAAAACTGTTACAGGACTACAGAAGAGAAACTCTCTGTGCAAAAGTGAACTCCTTACCCTTCATGTTCTGCCTGTTGATGTGGCAGATGGAGCATAAGCTGCTGGCCAAGCTATGACACATACCTCACAGACCATGATGGAGTAAAGAGGGCAGCTAGAATTGATGAGAAATTCTGAGGATTCTCAGAACAGATGCAGAAGGATGGATCTGAAGGTATTGAGGCAGATTTCTGAGGCCAAGACACATGTACAAAGGACATGAACTGATGGGAAAGCAAGCTAAATAGCTTGATTTTCTGTCATAAGAAGGCACAGGGTAATAAGCCACAGGAATAAATCAATGCTCTGCTTCCAGTTCTGCCATAGCGCTGTTGGGTGTCTTACCAGGTCAGTCAACTAAACAGTCATGCACCAGATTCCCATAAAATAGGGATAAAATGCTTATTTTACAGGTTATAGGGAGGTCATTTGATTTTGCTAGAAAAAGGCTTTGCAGCATTTAAAAAATCTATAGAAGTGCAAAGTTTTCCTGAATGGAACACAGAAGTGAACATAGGCAGACAGCCCGTCATCCATTTAATGCAATGAATTGACATTAGAGCTGGCCCAGGTTCATTTCTTATCAAAATTCATTCAGTGAAAATCTCCATATTAAACCACTGGGCATCAGGCTTTTCCTTTTTTTGTGTGCCTTCTTGTTCTTCAGTTGTGGAAGCTTGCTGACCATCTCCTCTGACAAACAGACCCTTGAGACAACCACCTGACACAGAGACCAGCACAGGCTTACCAGAAAAGCTCTCCACCCATCCTTATCAGCACATTCATGCAGTTTTGAGTACTTCTGCTTCACACAGATGGCACTCACAAATCTCTAGCACCCTTTTTTAAAAATCTAAAACCAACCACCATCCTGAAAGTAAAAGGTATCTTTCCTTTACTCAAGAGAATCTTTGGGAGCACAACTACTACATTCAAGAAGACACATATTGTCATCAGGACCTCTCCTTTTGTGAAAGCTGGTCTATTTGCTTCCACTCTCCTCTTGTCCAAAGTTTTCCATGTCTGCACGAGGCTTGCTTCTTGTGAAACTTTATTTAAATCTATGCTTTACCTTTCAGCTTCTGTGCAAAAGTGCAAGTGCAGGTTAAAATAATGAATTGAAAATTCTTGCATTAAGTTCACCAAAATACTATACTTGCCTCTGTTTTCCTGGACAGCTACATTTCTGCACTACATTTCTGATCTGATCACATAAGCATATCCTCGTTCATGTTTGACAAAAACCTTCTATGTTTAAAATACTTATAATGGTATCATAAGAATATTAGGAATACATAAGTTAAGACAACTGGGATACAGAGAATGAGAATTATGCTACATCCATGTCGGATCACCAAGGATCTTTAGTATGGTAACCACAGACAACTGTTGGCATGTGTGTGGAGTGTAATTGAAGCTTTGTTAATAATTAGAGTAGTTTTACTGGAGTGCTTCCCTGCAGATTCTTGAGATTTTGTGGAGGTCATTCTTCATACTATTACAGCTACCATAAATACCTTTGGTTGTCTTTCTGACTCTCAAATTAGCAGCTGCTATTCCCTTCCTAAAATGACCTTGTCCACTCCAGAGATGCCAGTACTTAAAATAGCAGTATGGGTTAAAGAATTAACATGGTTTACATTTGAATTCTTCCTTCTCAGTGACAAGGGTTTCTCATCTAGCAAATTTGGCTTTGCTATGGCCTTTGGTCCTCTCATTTGGAATAGGTTGTGATTCTGTTACCTCATTCACCAAAATTTGGTAAAAAGCTATATTTGATGAAGATCTATTCAGAAAACTACCGTAAATTCACACTCATAAGCCACACCTGGTTATAAGCCGCACTTTCGGGTAGCTGGGAAGACCACAGAATTTGTCCACAAATAAGCTGCTCTGGGTGATAAGCCGCATTTTTTTTTTTTGAAGCGAGGATCCATGTGCAACAAAGGAACGAGTTAGTAACAGAATCGCATGAGCGCGGGGTTTGGTGTCAGGTGCACAATTTGCAAACAGTTTTCACAGACCGGTGAAGCCTTTAAACATAGCCCCAGGCGCGCTCCCCGTGCCATGGGCCCTGGCACTCCCGCCCCCAGAGCTGGCTGCTGCGGCTCCCCGCCTGCTCAGCAGCAGTGGCGGCTCCCCGCACCTCTCAAAAGTGGCAGCTCACCCCCTTGCCCCGCGAAACCGGCGGCAGCTCACTGCCTGCTCGCCAGTGGCTCCGGCTCGCCACCCACCCGGCAGCGGCTCCACGGCAGCTCCCTCCCCGGCCGGCCACGGCTCCGCGGCAGCTCCCTGCCTGGCCAACTCACACTTCTGGGTTGGCATTTCACCGGAATTTGTCCATAAATAAGCCGCACCCGGTGATTCACCGCACTTCCGGAATCAGCTCGATTCTTCAGTGAAATAGTTGCAGCTTATCAGTGTGAAATTACTGTACTCTTAAAACCAACAAAGATCGTTTCATGCAAGTTAGCAAATGTAAATCACTTCTGGTCCAGAGCAACCTGACTTAATTCTTTCAGAATGGTCTTGCAATTATAAAATAATATTAATTACAGTAGGAAAGAATAAAAGCTGCAAAGCCTTGTAATTTCTATTTTTTTATAAGATGGGCAAGCTAAGTTTGAAATATGGATCCTATTAAATGCCACATCTCTCAGTACAGAACAGTAATATTGTTACATCAATTAACATTTTCATTATAGGCACTATATTTAGCTGTCCTCATTTTATAGATTATTTGTATCACAACTTTGGTTGAATTTGACATCGTTTGATTGATCTCTCCTACACTGAGAACCATCTGCCCACATTGTTCTAAGCAGCAGGACAGCAGAAATTGACCATTTGTTAGTATTGCAAATGGAAAACATTATGCTTTCATGATGTCTTCAAACCATACATGTCTACTTCTGTCCTCTATAAAACTTAGCATATCGAAACTCAGTATTTATTATGTTCAGATCAACTATCTTCTGGTTTTATTAGAAGATCCACTTTCTTTTTAGACTAGGGATGTTGAAAGGTATATTAAGCTTTATATTTCATGCAAAACTAGGTTATATAATGGTTTCACATGTAAAGTAGGTGAACAGATGGATTTCTGCTCTTGTGATCTGAACTAGATTAAATTAGAACTAGATTTAACTAGGTTAAATTGGTCTTAATAAGGTCAATTTAGAACAAGAAACAACATCAAATAAAGGAATCATGAATTCCATGCAAAAATGTAAACAACATCAAGTTTTATATGAAGAAAAATAATTAGAAATTTTTAGCAACAAATTAAATTTATTTTCCTTAATAGCAATAAGAAAAGTCTAAGAACATACTCCATGCTCGATAAGCTGTCTTCTAATGTTGGAATTCTCTGTGACAAGATTAATTTCTTCCATTCACATCTCATATCATCTCTGTGGGACAGAGGATTAGCAGCTGCTCATAAACAGATGCTTGTATTTGTCACAGGTATTTCGGCCCACAGCCAGCAGTAGCCAAACAGGTGTTTTGTGGAAAACCCAAGTCAGCATCACAGGAAGAGGCTGTTGTCTAATGACTGCCTAATAGCTGCTCCTCTCTGACAAAATCAGTATTAGAACCACATCTGCTGCTCCTCTTGTGTCCCAGTAGCTGCATTTGAAACTCAACAACTTCCTAAGCTAAAGCACCTTTTCTTGATGAAATTCTTCAGTATTTTTTTATGCATCATGCAGCTGATTTGTCACAGTGCATGATGCATGAATTAAGTTATTCTGGATAAACTCATGGCTAAACGAGAACAGAATTTAAATACTTAGGTAAATTTATATTTCATTAAATGGAGGTCAAAACATATTGCTTCATACTTGTTCTGAATAGGGATTTTGGTGGGAAGAATAATAAACATTGGTAGTCCATAAACAGTGATTTGTCCAAATGCTTAAAGATTAATTTTTCCCACTGCAGCAAGCAATGAACAAGTAGATAAGGACAGAATACATTCCTGAACAAAGTAAAATGCCCATGGCTAAATGTATTTCCCATCATTTTGTTCTTTAAATGTAGTCAGAAAATCTTCCAGAATTAATGCTAATATTCCCAAAAATTCTGTAGATATGCAGCAGGGGCACAGAAACTAAGAACTTCAGATTACAAAGTATTTATTATTATTATTATTATTTCTCCAAGAAACAAATTCTAACTTACACAAACTCTATGACAGAATCTGGTAAATTGATGGGAACTTAAGACACTCACAGTAAAACACATGGGAAAGAGCAAACACATGGGAAGAGACAAGAATGTTCCCTCTTCTGAGGGGAAAACAGTTGATTAAAGAAACAAGTAATGCTGAAATACCTTCTAGGAGCAGAGTAAACTGTTTTGGTTGACTTAGAGGAGGGTTTAGCAAAAACCCTAAAATCCTTAAAAGGAAGATTTTATCTCAGTTATAGACTTTTCCAGTGGTGTTTTGGGGGATTTCTCTGTGGCAAGGAAATTCTACTTTCATTAGGATGCTTGAAAACATCATCAAGAAGAAGAAGAACACAAAGTCCTTGGAGAAGAAGTATTTCTAATTTTGAAAATATTTTTTGATTTTATGGGAGATAAAGGGAGACTCTCAAGTTGGAAGAGTAGAAAAATAAAGAAAGCTCTGATGAAGAGGAGAGAGCATCTTTGCTTTTTAATGCTTCAGCTCAGTTCTTAAACAGAATTATTTTGGTCAGAAAGGTGACATGAAAAATCCCTGTTATGCCATGATTCATTTCCTCTTGCTTATAAAAGAACTATCTAGGCACAGTTTCATTTTTTGTGGGGGGAGGTTGGCTATTTTTATAAGGACCTTGAAAATCAGAGGTTTTGAAGGTGTTTTAAAGAAAATATATCCATGTAAACACTTTTGTTTGCCATCTTTCATACCTTTGCAGTCTTTTTAACCTAAGCCAGAAAAGGCTAAGGGAATCAAACTTTTTATCACAGTATTTTTCTCTTTAAACAGAATCTGAATGACCCCCTTTTGAAGACAATCAGATTTGAGGGTTACAGTCAAATTTTTAAAGCTATTTCAAATACTCAAGTGGATTCCATAACTTTATTTACTTCACAATTTCTTGCATTTTTTAAATGTTTACTCTCTTACTATTTAAAGTGGGCCTGTACAAAAATCTATTCCAGTGTCAGTAAACAAAGGCAATCCCAATTATCTGAATTTTCCCCTTAGAAGGGAAAAAAAAAAGAGATAAATTCCTTTTTTCTGTGATTTGTTCTGACTGTGTCTGGCAGCCTTTCTTAGAAGTTGTATCTGCCAATCCTTGCTGGACTTAAAGTGGTGGGTTTTATTGCACAAGCAGAACCCATTGTGTAATGAATCTACGGTAACACTGTACTTATCAAGCAAGAAAAAATAAGTTCAATTGCACTGCCAAGTACTTTATGTGCTGACACCATTTTCGTTTTTATCAAATTCAGTGCAAGAAGGAATGGGGTTTGGATAGATCCTAGTAATGTATGTCTCTTCTGAGTTCTGGAGGAGTGTAATCAAATCTGTAAGTGTTCTAGAGTCTGATACACCTTCCCATCATCAGGCCTGTAATCTCTACGAATGCATCAGGGTATGGAGAAGAGTCAAAACCAGCAAGATATAACACATAAGACTGATCTTATTCCATGTGTGTCTCAAATATTCCCACTGGCTTTAGTTAGTATTTTTTAGGTTTGTGCCTTTATTTCTGATTCCTTTTTCAACTAAGTTCAGAAAACCCCATGAATTTGCACTATCAGGAACAAGTGTTTTTGGATAACGACAGGGTTTGAAATACTGGATCAGTGATGCACCAATTGAAAGTTCATTCCATGGCCTGTAGATGCACAGACAGGGGCCTCTGAACTGCTCATTTCTTTCCACCCTTTTCTAGATTGCCTGCAGCCCCTGGAAGAGAGTAGCAAGGAAAAAGCATGTCTACATGCTGAAGAACATCATCAGTGAAAACATCTTTGACAATTGGAGGGGAACAGTCTGTGCTAATAAATACAAGACTAGGTAGGATATAGAAACCAAAGCACAGTCCATCCCACAGACCCTGTGCACATTCAGGTTAAGTGTGAAAAACTGTGAGCAAATAGGTCCCCATTTCCTGCAGTTGCCTTTTAGAGTTAGATTTCTCATAGCACTTTGCAAATTCACCTTAGCTCCATGGTAATTCATTACATATATAATAATGAGCTATGAATCTCTGTTTTTGGTGTGTGATACTGTATAGAATCTGAACTAATAGCTCACAAGACTAAACAAAATGTAATTATATAGACAAATAAAAATAATCGTGAGACCACAGCAAACCAAGAATATTAATAGAAGTATAAAAAAAAAGTTATCAGCCATACCTGCCAAGAATTACGTGCTGAACTTTTATCATTTTACTTCAGCAAGGTATTTGGCACAGGAATGCTTAATGATAATCAGTGTTAGTTTCTGGTTTATGTTTAACCTCTGAATGTGCTAACCAGGAATGTAGGGAATCATTCTGATTTTGAAATACTACTGAGTAGTTATGTGGGAGGGACTGTACAGAGCTGTGGTCATAAGGTAGAAAAATGATAGGGAGTAGATTTTGCTCTGGAACTTTCCTTTAATGCCATCCAGGAATTTCATTCATCTGTGCCGTAACAAGCAAACCCAAAATCTGACAATAATGCTCAGGCAATGGATTCTTAACAGCAATAGAGAATACTGTATAGGATGGGCACAGTTTTAACTCATCCAGGCTCGGCTTAGTTCTATTCCCTTCCCCAGAAATGCTGTACACTGGGATTGTCCTTCTTGCACTGTCAGATCAGTTGTGCAGGACATTGTTCAAATGCTGCTGTTGAGCTGCTCTCCCACTGCAGGACAGGAGTAAAATCTCCTGCAATCTTTATGTTTTAATAGATGCATAATCTTGCTTCATTTCATTCCTTCTACAAATCACAGCTTTCTCTAACTGAATAAAATTGCATTAATAGTCATTGTTTATACACTTTTCCTGCTTACTGAAAGTCAGCTGTCATGTAAGAGGTTTTCAAATGAATAATACATTTGGAAGTAGCAAATTCTTCAGCTTTGCAAAACCAGCAGGGCTCCTAAATGTATAAAACTTTTAGTTTGCTAACATTCAACCCAGAATGCTGAAAAAAAAAAAAAAGAAGATTCAAGAATAAGGTTCACTTCAGGACTTTTTGGTAATTCCCCATTTATTTACCAGAAAACTCTAACAAAGTTCCTCTTCAGAGTTGTTATGAGAGGTAGTTTGGTGGAAGACTTAAAAAGTGAAGGACTTTTATTTCTGTTCATTGTCTATATTATGATTGACACAGGAATGTGATACTAGACTCCTCACACATCTCTTTCAGCTGAAACATTCTTGTGGAATCCTCTGTGTTGTTTATATTTAAAATGGTATTTCAACTTCCGGGGCATCCTATGGTCAAGCCACAATCTACCAGTGCATTCTGATAGTATTGTTTCTAAAATCAGATGACACATTGTGAATATCGGTTTCAAGGACTGGTTAAAGCCCTCAAGGTTACACTCTCCTCGAATTTTTGAATTCCCAAATAGGAGGATTATTAAAAGAGCATGATCAAGGTTAGTGGCCCCTAAAATTAGACCTCACAGCTGTGTTTTGACTTCGCTGTTTGTGTATAAACACAAAGATCATTGGTGCATTTGGGCTTCTTTTAAATATAAGAAAAATCTCTTTTTCTTTCCAGACCACTGTACCATTCACTAGAATTCAGGAACCTCAAGGTACAGTATGTGTATTTTACATATATTCCTGTATCAGTTCATGTGGCATGCTAACTGATAACACAGACATGTAAGGAATTCCCTTAGCAATCTTTTTGGAGGCAGGTAATCCAAACAGGCCTCTAATTTCAGATTTAGTTAGCTTTTTCCCGGTTTCATTTATGTTAGATACCACTGTAAAAGGGCAACACATCCTATTGTTGTGATGAAATGATACTTCTAGATGAATTAGCTCTGAAAACCTAAAGAGATCAGTCATTCTTATCTTTGCTTATTTTTAATTTTAGCACTTACATGTCACTCTTCTGCTTTTACAGCAGTTTCACTTTCTAAGAGGACAGAAGTGTTGCTTTGAATTACAGTGACTTCTAATGACCCCCAAGGTTATCTAGAAACTGAGAGAATGCTATGCTGCATTTGCTCATTGCACCTGCGGTGCCCTCTCCAAGCCAAAATCATGTACAGTAATTTCACAGTGATAAGCTGCACCTATTTTAGAGAAGAATCGAGCCGACCCCGGAAGTGTGGCTAATCACCAGGTGCGGCTTATTTATGGACAAATTCCGGTGAAATGCCAACCTGGAAGTGTGAGCTGGCCGGGGAGGAAGCCACCGCTTTGCCACCTTCGCGCAAAGCCGAGCTGCTTTCCCGCCGCTTTTTGCCGCCGCTTTTTGCCAGCTTCGCGCTTTGCCGCTGCTTTTTGCCGCCACTTTTTGCTGCCACTTTGCCAGCGTTGCGCGGCCAGCCCACCAAGCCACCGCTTTTGAGTGGCACAGGGAGCTGCGGCAGCCAGCGCCGGGGGTGGGAGTGCCAGGGCGCGTGGCACGGGGAGCGCGCCTGGGGCTGAGTTTAAAGGCTTCACCGGTTTGTGAAAACTGTTTGCAAATTGTGCACCTGACACCAAACCCCGCAATGGTGCGATTCTGTTACGAACTCGTTCCTTTGTTGCACATGGATCCTCGCTTTTTAAAAAAAAAGTGTGGCTCATCACCCAGAGCAGCTTATTTATGGACAAATTCTGTGGTCTGCCCAGCTACCAGGAAGTGTGGCTTATAAACAGGTGTGGCTTATGAGTGTGAAATTACTGGATTTGATGGTGGAGGCTGGTGATCCAGGACTGGGCTCAGCTAGCATTTGCTCAGCAAAGGAGGACAGCACGCCCTCCACAGAGAGCTGGGCACCTGCCCTGATGCCAGACTCTAGTTGAACCACTTCACACACTTTGATATCCAGAAGGGCTCTGCAATCAGTAGAAGTGAGTTAAAATTTTCAATTTTAAGCAAATAAAGCCAACAAGTGCAAAACTTTATAAACTTGTGGGAAGAGGACCACCAAGTGATGGAGATTGTACTTTCACAAAGTAAATATATGCTTTGTTCACCATATGCTTATCTGAAACTGAGGCAGCTGAGACCACTGTTGAGCTTTGGAAATACTTTCCTCCCAAGGATGGTTAGCTGGAAGTCTTTAGCAGACAGCATTCTAGACCATGCCCCTGAAATTCCCATAAGAAGTAAACAATTGTTGTTACCTTAACACTTTGCTGCTTCACTTTTCCTAGAAGCCACCCAGCAACTGTCCCTAGATTCCTTTATTCTGTGCCAAAGGGAAATAATGTGGTGAAACAGGATTTACCGGGCTGGTTATATCTCTATATAAATGTTAGGAGAATTCAAGTTCCAGTTTCAGCGTGTGCTTTCCCTTGGATAGACTGGGCTTTGCTGAGACCTTTGGACCACAGAGGTTCTAAAGATGTTTCAAAAGCAGGAATCCTGTGTTCAAATACGAGCATACATAAATATCTGGCTGGGGGTAGTTGTTTTCTTCCAAAGGTCAGTAACGTAAAGAGTCATGTGAGAGAAGGAAGTGGTAAAAGGCACTAGACTGGAACTCCAGGCTGGGTTGAGCTCCTGGCTCTGTTTCAGCCTGTGACTGCAGGCAATTCTTATAGGTATAGCGTTACTGCCTCAGCAGGCTGCTATTAATTAATGTCTGTGTCTGAGGTCTGTGCTAAGAGGGATGAGAGCAGGGAGTCCCCTCTATGAAGCAGCACCAGGGATGCTTTCTGTGCCCAAGGCACCTCTTTCAAAGCTGACACGGGTGTCTCAGCACAGCTCTCCACAGGTAATCTAGGCAGTTACTTGCTTCCTGGGGCTGAGGTTCACTTCTTCTGTGCTCACTGCAGCTATAAAATTATCATTTCAGACTATGAGAACCAGTTACAGGACTATGAAAATCAGTCATGGGGGGAAAGAAAAAGACCTCATAGTTCAAGAATGAGGGGATGGGGTTTTTTTCTCCAGAACATATGAATTCAATTTCAGAGAGAAATGAATCTCAGTCTGCGAGCACATAAGGAAACATATGAGGAGTCAGAACAAAGGGCCTCTTAAATGATTATCAGTCATTCTATCAACCCATAACTGTAGCAAAATGTTTTTGCTGTAAAACAGTTGTCTGACACATGCCTGTAAACCTGCCAAAAAGGATATCCCACCTAAAAAGAGCAGAAAAAAGCAGGGTTCCACTTCAATCTACCCGATTTTTCATAACTTTTGTTTAGCTCATGTAAATACCTAGAAAGTACTGCTAAAGTAAACAAGAGCACCGCTGAAGTCCGTCTGTTCAAACAGAAATGCTTACAGCACTGACACCACTAGTTACAGGGGCCGCTGCAAACCTGCAAACCCATCCAATCTGTGCTTGGCACAGCAGAGCAGGGAACAGGGCTCCTTCAAGCCCTCGGATGGGGATCCTGATGAGGGGTTTCTTCTCCTTGGGCACTGCTGTTTAAGTTGGGCACATCAGCCACGATTTGCTGCAAAAGCATCTGGCAACTCAGGGCTAGTGGAGGCCCAGAGCCTTTCTGTGTGTGTGGAAAGGAACTGAAGGGTCGCTCCCTACACGGTGGGCAGAAGCAGGAATGGAATCAGCCCAGGCAGCCCTTCAGCTCAGGAAAGACAAGGGTTGAGTAGGTTCTTTGCAAGCACCAATGAAATTACCAAGGAAAATTAAATTATTTCAGTGTAAGCTTATGGCTATGCAAGTGGAACAGGAGCTGGCAAGCTGGGACTTCCAGAACATTAAGGGGAAAAAAAAGCCAAAAACCAAACCCCAGAAATTATTTTTTAAATTACTTTAAAGCTAATCCATCATAAGTGATAGTATAGCTTTCAATACTAAGACTTTATATTAATCCAAATGTTCTTGTTCCATATATATATATATACATAATTTACATATTGACAGGAATTTTGAAAAGTGAAAAGTTAATATGGGGTTAAATACAATAGAATTATAAAGTCTTTATCATGTTTCCATTCTTTGCAGAGGAAATACAAAAAAACTATTCTCACCAGCAATCATTCTTCAAAGTCGAAGAGGAAAGACTATATTCTGTTAGGTGTATGATGTAATTGGTTGGTAATTTCATTTAATCAAAGCAATTTCCATGAGCATTAGTAGATAAGAGGAGAAAGAGAATGAGAACCTTTGAATATATATTTTACTTTGTTTTATATGAAGTTCACTGTCTTACGTTGGGATCCTTGCATATAACAACAAAGATACATAATTTAAGATAAGTCATCAAAAATGTTACATGAGAGACACAGGATGAAATGGGGATCCAGTAACTTTTGAAGACTGTTTTAAAAATGTATTGAAAACTATTTAAAAGAGCTCTCTATTAGGAGGATAACATCTCAAAATACTTGGACTATATTGAAGCAAAAGAATTCAACCTTAACTAACTTGTTAGAATTCTTTGAAGATATTACTACATGATAGATAAAGGGAATTCTAATTCAATTAGGTTTTCAGAGGATACTTAGCATTGCTCCACATCAAAGATTACTGGAGAAAAGGTATAGAACAAAGACTAAGAGCTAGAGAGGAATAAAAATAGTCTCTCAAAGAACAAAAGTGAATGATGTATAGCTATTTTTAAGATAGAAAAAGAGATTATTACATATGGCAAGGTTAGTTGAAGTATATGCTCTAAACATTCTGAAATTTTTGAGGCCTGTGTAGTTTGAATGGGACTTTTATAAATCAATGGGCACAATTTCTGAAGCAGCATATCCACTTTGTCCCTCACAACTACCACAAATTTACCTGCCTCATGCAATATAAGAGATGTTTCCATGTTTATTAAAAATGAATAGACCAGGGGAAATTGCAGATTTCTTCCAATATTCCCTTTTCCTGGCAATGATTTCATGGGAAAAGCAAGACTGATACAACATCTCCATGCCAAACTAGTCAAAAAGCATGGCCACAGCAACTGTGGTTATCTAAAAGTTTATGAGAGCAGTTTTCAGGCTAATCTAAATTGGCACAAGAATTTTAAAACTCAGCAAAGTTGCAAAGCATACACAGCTATCAGACAAAAGCTGTGTGCTCTCTGTCTACACTGGCCTTTAGAACTACAGGCAAAGAGATTAGAGCTTCCCCAAGTTCAAAACTTAGAAGAAAGTGGGAAATGTTGCATTACAACTACTTTATGCCAAGACTTTATGTAGTGCTAATGGAAAAAGTGCTGGAAATTAAAGACAAGTTCAGAATGAGTTAGAGGAGCAGGGAGAAAAAAGAAGGGAAGTGAGTTTCAGATAAACAAGGGCAGAAAGAAAATACCGGGTATGTTGAGTCGGACAGGCTTTTCCTGTCCTTGTGCTGAACATTTCTTGTGCTGCCTTCTCTGTTTTCTAGTTGCACAGTCCAGGTGAAAGGGCATGCTTTGCTCTTGTGGAGTTGTTTTTTTTCATAAATATGATCACTGTTACTACTCTAATCCTTTGCTGACAAGTATGTTAGCAGTATTGGTCTAGAAAACAGTAACGGAGTAAAAATTCATTTGCGCCCATCAGAGAGCCCGAGATGGGGATTATATATACCAGTTTTGGGGACTGGGCCTCCCTCTTTGCACCTCTGTTGCACAGTGAGGCAGAACACTATAAAGCCCTTTGGGGATTACTTGCAACTTAAAATGGCACATATGTACCATAATTACACTGCATTCCAATAGAATCAGCACACCATTTGCAGCAAAAAATCCTCTTGAACCTCTCCACAAAGTCAGGTGAGTAGGTTTCTCTGACAGAAAGTCATTTTATTGAGTGATTTTGAAGACAATCTCTCTTGGCTGGTGCAGTAATTGCAAAGGAAGAAGATCTCGGTAGCTATTCAGGATCATGCAAATATTTTTAAAATTATATTCTTTATCCTAAAGATAAAGAATATAATTTTCAACTTATTTTCAGCACATAGGCAGCAATCATTTTGCAGTCTAAATGAGGATACTGTTCTCAGACAAACAGTGGGAATAGGAGTTAGGTTGATTAGTAAAGGGCAAATTATAAAAGGTTCTGCGGCACCAAGGATTGCTGCCACTGCAGAGAGAGCCCTGTGTGTGTTACAGAGCAAACCAGATTTGGATGGTTGCCCTCCTAGCTGCTGCAAGCACAAATACCCGTTTTCATCAGCTTACGAAGGAAAAATTGGCTCCCATAGACACCCGTTACTAAGAGTGCAGGCTGCAGCACAGGAAATGCAGTCATGTTAAAGCCTTTTCCTCTGTTTAAGTCCACATGTTCAGTGTCCTGTATTGTTTGCTGCATACTCACTACCACTTTGATGTTCTTTGGGGGTCCCCAAACTGACTTTTCCTATTCTCCTGAAGAGAATTGTCCTGTACAAAATTCACCACAGAGAGAGAATTAAGAACCAAAACAATGCTCAGAGAGAAAATTAAGAACTAAAATGGCAGAACCAATCTGCAACCGTGTCCGTGGGGCTCAAAGAATCACTGGAGAGATGGGAGAGGGCCAAGGGGCTAGGAGGGTGGTCTAACAAAGGACTAAAAATGCAGCAGAAGTTTAGGGTAACAGGGTTTTGTGCAAATGAGCCTTTTCCTGAGCAATGCAGAACCTCAGAGCCACAATTCCCAGCACTCGTCCTAACCCAGCCATTACAAGGTGGAGCAGTTGCTTTGATCACACATTCGTGCTAACATTGTCTGCAGTGACATAAATAAGGAGCACTTCTATTTTGGTCAGAGAAGTTTAGCCCAGAATAAAACTGCAGTGACATCAACATGAGACCACAAGGATCAGAGTCTGCCAGTTTATGGAATAGTTATGATCCCACAAAGACAATGTTTCCCGTGAACAGGAGTTTTCTATAATTCGTTGTTAAACTTTCAAATCCTCAGAAGAGTGACAGTAAATCCTTCCTATTTATTGTTAGCTCAAGGTCAGCTTTACTGAGTGATTATCCTCTAGAACATTCTCACAGATCATATTGGACAAAAGAGCTGGTAAATAAACCATAAAAACATCATGTGCACCCTCAGTGCATCATGTGCACTCTCCAAAAACTCGCAGTTTCATGGTTGCATTCACAGCTGCCCCAGCATGATGCAGCTTTTCTGACTTTCTATACATCTATACATAAATTAAGCTGATGGCTCTTAGCTGGTGGTTTTCTCTAAAACAGGAACATCCCTTTGTCATGGACTGACATCAAGGGATGTGGGATTCCCAAGCAGGCTGCCTAAATGGGCAACACAAGGCTCAGGTGGACACCAGAGCTCAGGTCCAGCATGGGTTTCAGCAGTCAGGTGAACTCCAAAGGCTTTGCATTGCACCAAAATCTACTAACACAGACGGCATCCAGGAAACCATTGCTGACATGAAGGCAGATTTGGGAATTTCATTAGCAGGACGGTGACTGCAAGTTTTAGGGCTGTATTGCTAATGATAATAGGGTGAGGAAGTCACTGCAACGTGTTATAAACAAGTCTTCATATTGCAGTAATTCTCCCATGAACTGAAACTGTTTTTAAGGAACATTATTGTTCCATATCATTCCTGGTATTTTCTAACAGTGTTCAGAGGAAATGACTGGTTTTCTGAGTGCCAGATCCCAGGGTATAGAAACAATGGGGGGCCATATTAAAATAAAAATTAAATATAAAAAAAGAAGTAACATTTTTCAGGCAGCCATCTGATTTGCTACAAAAACCCCTTCAACCCTCCTGATGTTCCTTGCTAGGGACTGGGATTTGTAATAATACCACTAAAGTCAGAGCTTTTCAGACAAAAGTTCATTGCTGTTTTCAAACAAAATACTCACTGTATTCAGATCAGCCTTTTCATTTAGTTTTCTGCACTCTCTCCTCCTTGTTTCAAGCATATTTCAAGGTAGAGCCCTTTCCTGACCTTTCAGGTTATTCCTAGATTTTTCTTTCAAGGAGTGGGTGGCATTTCAGTAGGCTGGGCTCACTTGCTCAGTCACAACAAAGGAAAATAAAAATAACCAGCTGAAAAACTGAAGTTGCTGGAATGTGTAATACTCAGCATTAAAATGGCACAAAGTGCCTGCCTATTTATAGCTCTTGTTTTGAGAAAGAGTGAGACACACTTTGGGCACAATTGGTCACCCAGGAAAACGCGTGGCTTTGCGTTCTGCATGTGAAAGACTTTTTGTTTGTTGCAATACCAGTAATTTCCCGGGAAAATGAGGTTTATTCAGCATTTTGTTTATCTCTTTTATGCAAGCAAATGCCAGATTTGACATGGCAGTTTGGTTGCTGAGTAAAGACTCAGATGACTAAATAAAACTCTGTGTTTGCTGTAATTCAGATATATACACATATCTTCATCATTAAATCTTTTCTGAGACATATATGCTTAGCATGATTATACAAGAAATGTGTTTTTGTACATTAAAAACCTGTAGGATCTCATTGATTAAATTATAAGACTTTGAGGAGGACAAAACATTCTCAACTTATGAGTCAGTACCTGTATTTTTTTATGTACTTCTTTGTCCTTATTGGATTAATGCTGAACTATATTCAATAACTTATGAGCTTCTCTCTTTCTTTCAAAGTTTCACCTAATTTTTTTGTTTTGTTTTGCTGTTCACTAGAAGGTAGGAACGAAAAAAATGTCCGAGAGCAACACAACTGGAGAGAAATAACAAAACTGCTATTTGCAAGAAACAGAAGAAGGCTTTGCTGTAAATAGCATACAGAAGACATATGCAAAAAGACAGCACTCTAGCAGCACAGAGATTTTTTGATGTTGTGTTTAAAAATAAGCCAATCCTTACTGTGCACCACGTGGACTGACAGCAGACAAGCATAAATAGTAAGAGTACTTTAAATAATAAGTAAATAAGAGTTAATAAAAACTCATTCTGTGAACTGAGGACCACAGGAAACTGCCTCTCAGGTCAGAAGGTCATCTGTCTCAAACCTCTGTCTCCAACAGCAGCAACAGGAGATGCTGGTTAGGAAGAGCCCATGAGCTGAGCCCTGCAGGTTCTTCTCCTCGTACTCCCCAATACTCCCAATACCTGGAGCAGAGGCCAAGAGGTCACTTTTCTGTCTATTCCCTTCAGCATGTCCCCATGTGGTACTCACTTTGGAAAAAGAGCTAGGGAGTGTCCATGCTTTTTGAGTCTGAAACCTGTAATCCCAACAACAAAGGTAGGATCAAAAATGGGGGAAAGTGGAGTAGAAAAATGAAGGGGAAAAGATTCTAAAAAGATTCTGAAGTAAACACAGTCACTGCAACAAAACAAAAAAAAACATAAAAAAAGAAAGAAAAAAAAACGGAGAGAGAAAAAAAAAGATAAAGAAATTCTGAACAGAAGCCAAATAATAAACATGGTCCTGTGGATCCATTAAGGTACATTAATGCTGCCACTTTCCCATCTGTTCCCTGAAGTTCCAAACCAAAAACAAGTCATCTGCATTCTTGGCTCTCTTATTGTGTGAAGCATTAATCTATTAAATTAATCTGGAGAAAATGTATCTATTTGATCCCTGGAGGGACTTTGTTTTGTTTTGATAGGGTTGCATACCATGGATTGTAGCCCATTGAGGCCACAGATAAAAAACATGTGAAAAAAAAAAAAAAAAACAAATGAAGAAAATAAATAATGGCTATTTTTTTCCTCTAACAGAAATGTCTTTCAAATAACTGCAATATTTTTGTGTTATGTTGAGAATGCTAGCAATTTACACTAACAGAATTGGCACAATAGCCCTGGGAATCCTTATTTTTCCATTAACAATGTACAATGACAAAATTTAATGGGAAATCTCCATGTTCTTAAACTCTGATAAAACTCTCAACTATGAAACAAAATTCCTTGCGCCAGTATCACAGAGAGAAAAGCTCATGCCTGACCTTGTTAAGCAAAAATATCTAAAATGTTCTTTGCAATCTCCCGAGACAGTAATTCCCGGATCCTTGATGTTGCAAAATTCCCTTGTGTTACCTCCTAATTATGATAACTCATTTAGCTCACTATGTTGATGCAACCACCTCTTTGCAGCAGTGACAAAATTTATTTCTAGTGCTTCTAAAACATATTTAAGATCACAGTGTTCAATATCATGACATAAAAGTACCCTATAAACATGACTGTTGATATATTTAGCAAAGTTGTGTTCATGTATGTGTTTCCACTTAGGGCTAATGTATATGATTTTATAACCATTAGATGGAAAGCCCTCTAGTCTCCCTAGATGCCCCACCAAAACTGGCACACACCCCCTGCAGAGAATAAACCTCTAACTAGGCAATTCCAGGGGAAACATGCCATTTCTGTAGCTGACATGGTGTGTTCTCCCTAACTCCTATTGTGGTTCTGTTTCTGTGGCTGAATAAATGTATCATCTTTTTTATCCATTTCTTTACAAAAGTACTTGCCAAACTGTTGATTAAATAAGCTGCAGCCTCACATGTGATTAGGGCACAGGACTGTGAGTCAGGCAGTTCCCTCTATAGTTACATCTGGCACCCAGCATTTTCCTGCAAAAGACAGTCACAGCATCACAGAATCACAGACTCATTTAGGCTGGAAAAGATCTCTGAGATCATCAAGTCCAACCTGTGACTAAACACCACTGTGTCAACTGGATCAATGCACTGAGTGCAGCCTGTTCTTAAACACCCCTGTGGATGGTGGCCCCATCACCTCCCCCGGCAGCCCATTCCAAAGTCTAATCACCCTTCCTGTGAAGAATTTCTTCATCATGTCCAACCTAAACCTCCCCTGGCACAACTTAAGGCTATGCCCTCTTGTCCTTCTAGATGCCTGGCAGAAGAAGCTGATCCCCACCTGGCTACAACCTGCTTTCAGAGATTTGTGTCATGAGTGTTTTAAGAGCACTTAAAGAATCATTGGAAAAGTTATCAATAAAAACAGGCTTAATATAAAAGCAACAGCACAACAAAGTTTTGTTGGTGAGGTTCACTCCACTACTATGCTGTTTATAAAGCTACAAGAGAGTGCACTTTAGTCATAACATTTCTTCCAGGCCACTCTTGGAGCTGGAAAGTTTCTTTGGAAGTTTGAAAACTCTTTCCAGCCCTTCTCATGGATGGATGTCATACTGGCCAACATTCAGTCATCTGGGACCTCCTGATTTAGCCAGGACTGATGATAAATGATGAAAAGCAGCTTAAGGAGCTCTTCCACTGGTTCCCTCATCACTCTAGGATGAATCCCACCTGATCCCATAGATCTGTGAGAATCTAAGTGGCACAGCAGGTCACTAACCACCTCCTCCAGGGTTTCAGGGGATCCATTCTGTTCCCCATCCCTGTTACCAGCTCAGAAGGCCAGCTGCCCTGACAATAACCAGTCTTACTGTAGAACAGCGAGACAAAGAGGGCATTAAGTACCTCAGTCTTGTCCTCATCTTTGGTAACTATATTCCCCCATCCCACATCCAATAAAGAATAGAGATTTTCATTGCACTTCCCTTTTTTTATTATTTTTTCTATTTATAAAAAAAAAAAATTATTATCCTTTACCTAAGCAGTCAGATTCCACTCTAATTGAGATTTTGCCTCTAATTTTCTTTCTGTCTGACCTAAGGACATCCTTAAACATTTCCTGAGTCACCTGCCCCTTTTTCCAAATATGAGACACCTTCTTTTTTCCCCTGAGTTCTTGTGAAAAGTTCTCAGATCCACCAGGTAAGTCTTCTTTACTGACAGCTGATATTTCAATGTCTCTATTCCTAAAACACAGTGTGTTCATACAGGGGTTTATGAAACATGCCTTTCCCACAAGTATCTTAAAGTTAGGAATGCTATAAAGTGATTGCATACCTTTGATAATATGACTTCAAAATGAAAATATCTTTATATTAATAATGGTTCCATCCAGTGCTTTTCTGCTTCATATTAAATTTATTTAGATATATTTAGTCTGTTTAATTTTAAATTTGAAAGCATCCTCTTCCTACTATTCATAAATTATACAATTAAGGTTTAAATTTGTGACAAACTCATGTAAATTGGAGCATTAAGTTTACTTATAGAGATTTTAATTGGGTGTATTTGTGCTTCCTCTTACTGAAAAATTTTAGAGCTACTGTAAATCAACATACATCAATTTACTTTTGCAGCAGATCTAAATTTGAAGTTACTAACTTATAAAGATGTCTCTAACAAAAATACAAAAATCCCTTTTCAATCTAACCCCCTTCATTCTGCAATAACTTACCTAACACAGGTATTCAGGGAAGTTCTGAGATATCATGCCTGCATGACCAATACAAAAGTAAGATTTCCTCTGACAACCTAATTAAGTATTTCCATGGTGATATGGCAGTACTATGAAGAAATCAGCAGATAAGGAGAGTACTTTCTTCACTTTTGCATAGCAAAGGCAATAGTAAATTTAGTAACTTCAGGAATTCAAGTCATCAAGCCACAGAATGAGAAAGCAGGATGAAGATATGAGCTATGCTTTTTTGAAACATACCCCTCCTCTTCTCTAGATGGTAAGGAGAATTTGAGGTATCACCCCTTGGATGCCGATGTGGAAAGTCCAGTTAATAGTGCTATTAGACTGTAATTTTTTTAAAAAATGCAGTTCTTGTTTTTTAAAAGGAGTAGAATGCAATCAAAACAATATAGCTGATATTGACATGTCCGGCTATGTGCCCGATGAACTTTAGTGGGTCCTGTTAACACCTTTCTACCTTGCTTCATCAAGTTTCACACATATCCCTCAGATCACAGCTCAGAGAAGTTTAATTAACGGAGCAGTCCTCTGGTGAATATATAGCTCACTACAGCTTTCAAATGCAGCAACAGAGCTGCTTCTGCCTGGGAAATAGGCTCAGTTATGAAATGGCAACATGGAAAAATCACTGGCAGGGTTATGCAGAATTACCCACTGTACTTTATATAAAGCAATCACTAGAAAATGTTGTAGTTTCAGGGTTTAAAATGTTACAAAAATGCTGAATACAAAGTTATTGATCACTATAAAAAGGAAGGGGAAACAGTCTTTTTCTTGCGTTCAGATATTCTACCCAAGTGCTGCTGTAAGGGCAAAGATAGATTCACAAATCATTACTAACTTCAGAAATTGCATTTGTTATTTGTAGCCTTAAAAACAAAAAAAATGTAATAACTTTCTTAAATGTTAAAATGGTGGTTAAAGGTGGAGGGTCAAGAGGTATAATGTGAATATACACACACGCTAAACAAACACGTAAACATACACATACACACAGCTTCTTAGGAGTTTGACTGACCCTTGGAAAACAGTATTTTTTAAAGAATAGCATTATAAATCTCTGAGTGTTTGGCTTTTTATACAAAAACCTATCATCCTATCTCATATTACATTACCTACCTACCTGTATGATGCGTAATCTATAAATACTTACAAATAAGAATAATCTGAATATGAGGACTCAATTTCCCTGTACCAAATTCAAATACCTAACCCAATTCTGCTCTTTCAGATCATTCTTCCCCTTCCATTCTGCAGAAACCAATTTCCATTTTCAGCTTGTGCTTAGAGGAACATTTCAAACAAGCAACTAGCCTCTTCCAGTGCTACTTTTCTTAACTTAACCACATTACCACTCCTTCATGTAATTTTAACTTACTACCTCAGAACAAAAGAAACAGACCACAGAGTTCAGCTGTGGATGTCAGCTGTCCCAGCTGAAGTGGTTAGATCAACATGTCATGAAGGAGCATAAACCTCATGGATGAGTGAAAGGATATGAGCTTTTTCTCAAAGTAAACCTCCAGAAAGCCCTGTTCTGGCAGACAGATTAAGGAAGTTTCCTTTTCTGAACATAATTAACAAGGGAATAATATATGGGTATTTTCATCTGAGCTAGGAGAGAAATAACTTTTGAGCTCCTAGAAAATAAATGAGGATCATTGTTAAGCAAGAAACTACACCAAGTTGCCTAAAGAATTTTTTTCTATGCACTATGCACTAGTATCTTGTTTAGGACAAAGTAATCTATAGTAAATGAATTTTTAAAAAAAGACCATGTTAAAATTGACCAAAATGTGATACATATTTAAATTTAGTCTGGAACTGAAAAATGTGAGGCTATATTTAAAAAAGATGAATGTTTTGTTTCATACTTTAATTACAAGCCTTTGCAAAACCACCAGTTGCCACAATACATGATTTCTATTCTCCTTCCTTAAATTGCCTTGTAAATTAGCTGGCTTTTAAAGGACAAGCAACAGTTTTCTCTGCAGAGTTTTCTCTCTATTTTTCTTTTTAATATTTATGACATTTGAAGTGGGTCTCACCCATGCCCCCACATTCCCAGCTGCCCACAACAAAGCACACAAACAGGACTCTAATCCTTCCAGCATCATCGGAATATAAGGTTCAGAGGCTAAACCAAAATTAAAAACTATCCTTCATGCCACATAAAATTATCTGAAAGGACCTCAAGACAGTGAAAATTCTCCTGGCACAAAGACAGCCCCTTCTCAGACACTTCTTTCGTGTGAATTGGTATGGAACTGTAGAAGATGCACACAACTTGGCTTTTATGCAATGTTGTGTCAGACTTGTTCTCTGACTATCCAGGTGCTTTTTGCTGTCACCAACTCTTCGGTGTGATGAGACTTTCTGCTCCCCACCCCTCAAATGTCCTTCCATCCAAATGAAAAAGCAGAGAGATAAGAGACATCCTTTGCTTGTTCCCCTCCACCCCCCACATCCCTACACCTTCTTCCTCCAAGAAAAAGAAAAGATTAAGAAATACAGCGGTTGTGGTTTTGGTTACTTTCACACAGACAACATTTATTGCAAGAGAGTTGCGGAAATTTAGACACAATACTAGGATGACATTTTTCTATGTATTACTCCACTTGTTTTCTCTTGATTTAATCAGTGAAAAATGCTGTGCTTTACACAGCTTCCTTTTAAAAATTAATGTAACCCAAGCTGAAATAACTTGGTCTGAAATTAACTTCAGAGTTTTTCTAATTTTCTCTAACTTTTTCCTGGGCAATTTGAGCTGGAAAGGAGATTTTTGTGTGACTTGTAATTCAAAGGGGAATCTTCCACTTTCCAGGACTCTTTGAATCTACTCTTATAATATGATGGTAAATGCTCCCACCACATCAGGACAAGAACTCCTGACAAATCCCATTTCTTTAAGTAACAACACCCATTGAACAGAAAAGGCTGTTAAAAATCTGTTTGAAAACAATATCGTTCCTTTCCAAGCAATAGACATTAAATGTGCTATGCAAAGGTTGCCCATCATCTTGCTGCCAAATGGTTATTAATTCATTCAATATAAATACCAAATTGAAATTATTAACAATGACAGTTTCTTTTTCATTTCAGTAAACTTGAACTAGTGACTTTCTGTGTGTATTTCTTGTATATGGCTCTCAGAGATACTCTTCAACAGCTGAAGCTGAAGGCCTGATAATACAAATACATAGACAATAACTTACATTTCTGAAGTAACAGGTCAGTAAAGGTTTCTCACTCCTAGTTCTCCAATAATCTTCCACTAATCCTTATACAATTACTTTTTATTAATTATTTTGCCAAATGTGTGAAAGTGCAAAGCACTCCCCTTGACACAAGCATAGCATAAAATTTGAAAGCACAAGCCCCTTGCCTATGAAACCCGAGAGAGCTATTCATGGGATCATGGGCCATAGAATCCCCACTGACTCTTCTCTTGCTGCACCTTCACTCTACTGCTTGTCACTAAAAGCATCCTCATAATACATTTTTTCTCATTAAAATGGCATTTCCATTGTATTTGAAAGGTCTAGGAAGCTATTAACTAAGTTCTGAGAAAACAATTAGAACTGTCAGAGTACTTCACGATCTAGTATTCAAATGAATCTTGCAGAAACACAAACATTGCAGAAACACAAACATGTTGGAATAAAACACTTTCCTACTTGCTTCTTTATAAACCAGGAAAATAAATTCCGTTTCTCCATTGGGAACGGAATTGCACCGACAGAACTGAAGTCCAGAACATGTTATCTCATACACTTTTCTTATGACTGTATCACTAGCCCACTCTGTTTAGAGGCTGATGTGTGTGTCTAGTTGATTTTGCATATTTTTGGGGTTTCAGCAATATGCAGATGTCTAACCCCAAGAGCCATTAGGCATATAAACATTTTCAGCTCTTGGTTTGGTATATGTCTTTTGGCTGATCAGTTTTCAAAATATCTATTTGTACTTGTGCCAAATAGTCTTCCATTTCCACACAAGCCTCCAGTTTGTGCACCAGCACTTTATAAATCTCCAAATAAAATCATCCATGTTTATTTTTATTAGAGAGAAAATCCCATTTAATAAGTGTGGGCCTCCTTTATTTATATGCATTTTTCTATTGAGATGGTATCTGTATAATTTCTAAGTAATTTCAGTGTTTGAGGGTTTTTATTATGGAAGGACAAAAATAATACTAAAAATATACTGCATTTCTACTATGTGCTTTATCTACACATAGCTTAAAGCCTATAATCACCACTTTTTGGCTGATGGTACTGCAAAAAAACTAGTGTTATGATAGAAAGAAGAGAAACAAAGCTTTCCTGGAGTTAAGCCAATATTTTGTCAGCACTCTGATCTCCTAAAGGACACCCACTCCCTTTTTGTTAGTGTTTGGTTCCTTCCACTATGTGTGCTTTTTCAGGTGTTTAATTTCTTGAAGTAAATTGTGAAGAACGTCCTTAAAGGGTGTCAGTAAATATTTTATAACATATAGTTATCAATTGTTTTGCTCTCAGATCCTGTTTGATATGTACATTTTGGCTGATTAATATTCAAAATAGCTATTTGCATTTGTGCCAAATATAAATTTCTATTAACAATTTACTCCCCCTCAACAGAGAAGGAGATTTCTCACCTTCTGATCCAGGAAAGAAAATGTTATACTAGGATAGGAGTGAATACCCCAGTAACCACAGAACACAAGCCATTGGCACTCAGCCTAGCCATCACTGGGGGCACCATGGCCTATGGTCCCAATGCTGTGGGCAGTAAGAGAGATAGCTTAGAGCCTTCTATCTCTTCCAGAGATAGCTTAGAGCCTTCTCCTTCATTTCTATCATCTGTACGTGGCTACACAGAGCCTTCCAGGAGGCCTCCATGCTGCCATGCACGGTGCTGTGATTTTATCCTGGGCAACCTGGCCTTAAAATATTTAATCCGGGATATCTTAACAGCATGGCAAGAGCAGGCTTAGAGGCTCTGTACGTTCAAATATTTATGCTTCCTGGGTGAGTCTGGCAAGAAGGGCTGCCAAGTGGACCTTTATCAGTGTCCTATGCTGGCTAATTTAAAATTAACTTGGGCACTGCCTACATGAGTCGCAGCAGCATGTTTGACCGAAACCATTGTGTCCCTCCAGGCAGGATACCCAGGTCAGGGGGAATGTGGAGGTGAGAAGATCGTTTTATTATTCAAAACCTGAGCTACTTCACCAGCTGGAGAGACTGACAGTGTAATGTAGCACTGTACAGCAGTGCTGGAGAGAGCAACCTTATTCAAGGGAGATGCAAAAGAGGAAGCCAGCAAGCATTTTGTGGAGAACCAGTGCTCAGGATGCTGCTGGCAGCTGTGACAAAGGTGCACAGAGGCTGGTCTTTCACACCTGTGCTCACAAGGTGCTCAGACACCTGTGGCCCAATGAGTAAAGTTAGAGACATCATTTGCTTGGCAGTAGTTTTCAGGAATTGGCATTTATCAGAAACTTTTCTTTAAAAAAAAGAATCCCAAACACTGAAGAAGTGGGAGAGGAAAATACAGAGATGTGCAAATTTTCTCACTTTCTCCTACAGATTTTTCTCTGTGTATTATTCCGGAATTGGACCCTGATTTTTTTTTTTTCTTGATTGTGTCCTTTTGAGTGAAAAGCACTTAATTAACATACAGAGATCAGGTTAAATCATAAAAAGATATCATGCGTCTTGGTGTGCATTTACAGGATTGCTCCAGATGAACACACACTGTTGTAAAAATAATTCACTCATTCTCCAGCGCCTTTCTAATGATGTGCACAGCCATATCGGGCAAAATGAAACCTTCGTCTGTTTTCAGGAGGCAGCAAGTGCAGTTCCCTGCCGTAGAAATGATCCGGAATGTAGGAAATCACAGCTCCCGCTTCTTGGCGACTTAAACGGAGCAGAGCCCAGTGTGTTCCTGCATCCCTTGTGAGACTCCCTGCTCCTCAAACCATGTGTTGAGTTTGAGGAGATCTTCCACCAGGCACAACCAGTTTCACTTAGACAAGACTGATTCAGGAGCGGGAGGACTAGTGGGGATTTGTTGTTAAAAGGAAACAAAAGGGGGAAAAAAAAGGGGAAAAAAAAAAAAAAAAAAAAAAAAAAAAAAAAGGAAGTAGAGAACTATTCGGGGAAGAAGTGTTCGGGGAGGAAGTGTTCCGTGGCAGGATTGCAGGATTATCTCAGGTTTCTCGTTTCCTAGGAACGTAGTAACTTGCCCGCGGGTTGTTTTGTGGGCGGTGTTTTTGAATATATGCTAATTCAGCCGGGCTGACAGGGAGAGGAGCCGTGTGTCGGTGCCACAGCTCTCCTGACAGCCGGCAGTGGCGAGCGCTCGCCGCCGAGCCGGGCCATGGGCTGGCCCTTGTGACAGGGCCACTCGCCCTCCCGCCGGGTCGCCCTGTCACCCGCAGCGCCATGTGCCTGTGACCATGGAGATGAAGGACCAGGGCAGCGTGGTGCTGACAGCCTACCATCCCCACAGCCCGGCCAGGATCCCGGGGGTGGAGCAGAGCTTCGTGCAGGATATTCCCCCCAGCCATTCCCCCGCCAGCAGGTAAAGCCGGAGGGATGGGAGCGGTGCCTGTCCCGGTGCTCTGTCTGTGTTGCACCGCGTTCTGCCCCGGTGCTTTGCCGATATTGGACCGTGCTCTCCTGGCCTGTGCTGGAGGGAGGGGAGCGGTGCGTGTCGCGGTGCTTTGCCGGTGCTGGGCCGTGCTCTCCTGGCCTGTGGCGGCCGGAGGGAGCGCTCGGACACTCCGGCGCTCTTGGCTCGCACACCGCTTCCCTCGGCCGGGAAAGTGATTCAGTGCAGGGTGCAGGCTGGGCTGGGGAAGGGGAAACACGAGTGAGTGTTTTAAATCTTGTAAGTCGACAGATCAGGCCAGCTTCCTGCCCAGGACACTCAAAGACAATCCCTAGGAAAAAAAGGCACGTGAATCAGGCTTCTGCTCAGCTCGTTCAGGACTGTGTTGCCAAAAAAGTGAGGTGGCGGGACTGGCTGAGCTTGGCGCTCAGAAAGTTGATTCTGGCTTTGGTCGAGAGGATTATTTAATTCCTTCTCCGTTCACTCATCAGGTCAGAACCGATCCATGTGCTTTTCTCTGTGAAATTGTGTACTTTGCTTTGCACACCCACATACACACAATGGGAGACTGCATCGTTAAAGGCTTAGACTAAATAGGAAAATTCCTTTGTGTTGCAGGAAACTGAGTATTGTCTTAATTAATGCAGTGCTGTGTATGTTTACTTTCCTGCCCTGTAAGAATGTATGTATTTGCACAGTTCAAAAACAAGTGGTTTGAGCAGTTTTACTATTTAAGAACAGCTGATCTTTCTCCTAAAGATACATATCTGAGTTTTGCAATTTTCTCCAAAAGTGTTATTAAAAGTTCATACTGTAAAAAGTTGAAAAATAACAAGTCTAAGAAAACAGCAGTTGACATTATCCCCACGAATGAAGTCTGTGACTTCTCTTAATAAAAATAATGATATTTACTTCATATTGTTTATTTATAGCTCAATAGCTGTTTTGTTTTCAATGTCATTATTTAGATTAGCTTCATCTTCCTGTTCTTTGTGTGTTTCCCTGAGTGTCTCATAAAGATAACTCCTTTGTTCTGGTAAACTGCTGTTTGAGAGCAGTACCAAAATACACAATTACATGTTGAGAAAAGAAACGGAGTCTGGGATTCTAGACGCAGTAAGAATGGCATTTGCTACTCAAAACAGAGAGCAGTGGTTTGGCATTGGGTTACAGGGAAGAATGTAGTTTCTTCCCTGTGCTCTTCCCTTAGGAGGAGCACTAAACTCAATCTCCCTTGAAGTTTGTGAGCGACAGAAATGTATTTTTTTGCTGTTTTTCTTGTATGTGTGCTAATTGTTTTAAAATGCACTTGAAACTTAAGCTCAGAGTGTATGAGGGTTTAAATCACACACATGAATCACATGCATATCATCTACAAAAAGCAGAAGTGCCAATTACAGTTCCTAAAAGAAAAAAACTTAAGCAGATCCTGACATTTTGATGAGGAACCTATTTTGGAAGCTCCTGCCATGAGGCAAAGCCATGTGTCTCTCTCTCTATGTCTACATATACATAAGATTTTGGTGTTGTCTCCCCATTCTTGTCCTCAACTTCCCACAGCTGTCTAACAGCAATAGCCAAATTCTGCCATATGGGCAGTCAGTGGCTGTCTGAGTTTCCAAAACCTGTTCAAGAGAGGGATTTTATTAACCCAGCATGAAGTCCTGTGGAATGCAAAACCCATGAAGGCAAATGCACTGAGTGTTTTAGCAAATGGTAAAATAGGCTCTGGCTTAATCCCTACTTCATCTTCTAAGAACTCTTTCCTGGACTGCATTTTCTGTATAGTTTCCTCTGCCGCCGTCCTAATGCAAGAGGTTTTATTATAGATTCTGTCTGGTGTTCCTTGATCCCAGGGCAGCTACCCACACTGTGGTCTGTTAACTCTTTAACTCTTCAAGAAAATAATTCAAAAAGTATGAAAAGAACTGAGGTGTCACCCATTTCTTGTTTGATAACAAAAACAGTTGGGACCTAGAACCTGATTTTCCTATGAAGTCAGCTGCTTAAGTTACATGTAGCTCGTCTATACTTGATATATTTGTCAATGAAAATAGAATCTGTCTTGGATATTAGCCTTTGATTTTATAAACTTCTGACCAGTTCTTCTTGGCTTAGGAATTAAGATAATACTTCATTTTCCTTCCTCTCCTCATAAGATTTCACTTGCTTTAGAGTGATATCCTCTTCATATTAGAATAGCTCCACTCACCGGAGTCCGGCTTGGAGGTGTCTTCCAGCTCTTTTCTCTTGCAAAAACTTCCACTTTGGAAACATTCTAATCCGAGTTTTTCTCGCAAGTAGTGGAACCTAATGCAATCTCAGCCAGCATTTAACTTCACCACTCCCCATCCTTTAAAAAGACATTGGTAAAAAAAGAAGGAAAGGTTTAAGTAACCATCACGAGCCACTAAACAAATGAGTAATCTTAAATACTTTTGATAACCAGACACACAGCTGAGAAGCCATGTGCAGAAAAGGTAACACTAACAGATACAGCCAGAACACATGGATCCTTAGGATCCACATTCACCCACAACTCTCGCAGGGCCAAGCAAGCTGGCATCCTGTGTGCATTTCTAAAACACACTGCCAGCATCAGGGTCAACATGAAGTATGGCAGCTGCAAGTATTTTCTTTCCTAAGCCTCTTGAGTATGTACCCCATCATAAGGTAGGGGATAGTAGCTGGTGGGCTGTAAGGAGAGCAGAAGAAAATTTGCTTTAATTGTTTTGAATGGAGGATGCAACAGTGTGCAGTGAAGGAGGATAGAGAGTTCAGAAATAATGAAGAGGAGAGTGAGATGAAAGTTGGGCTGCATAGTGATGCCATCACCAGTTTGCAAAGGAGAATTCTAGCTTCCAAATGTAGTGTTGGATAACATCCATAAAGTGGTTAAGGAAAAGAACCAGAGATTCCACCCATCCTCCAGAGCAAGAGCTCATCAGGAGGACAAAAGACAGTGATAATTATCTTTGCTTCAGTTACCCATATAGTTCAATTCTGTCTTTCTCCATTTGTTGCATCTTGCAGACTAGTTTAACCAGTTCTATACATGAGCTGAGGTGAGCCCTGAAAACTGTGCTGTTGAGTTTCCTAAAGTGTTGAGTTTCCAGGAGAATGCTCCAGACAAACCTTCCTTTAATTCTGCTAATGTAACTAGCAAGTTTATTTTCCGTTTTTCTCATGGGATATTAAGTCTCTTTCCTTAGCTTGCCATCTGCTTTTATGTGCATTTTATAAGCATTTATAGTACTCGTATCTTTTTATTGCTATTTATTGCTTATGAGAATGAGGTGTTGGGGAGATCTCTGTTTTGTTTGCCTTGCAGTCAGGCTAGCTCTACAGCATACAAGTATAGTGGGAAAGACTCCTGTTCTTGTTGCAACTCCATCCCTCCTTTTAAATCCTGTTTATTAGAAAACAGATGTCACAAGTACCACCACCAAAGAACCCAGAATATTCATCTCACTATCCTTGTCAATACAGATCCTGTCTCAGTGCAAAGGTGAAAGTGCTGATTTATGTTACATAATGGTCAACTTTGGCTTCCTCATTTCAGAGAATGAAGGACTTTGTAGTTGTGCACAAACACCGCTCCTGGATTATATAGAGGAAAAGTGGGGCCAAGGCCATATGTCTTTCTCACATCCCCTTTTTATCCTGTTAAGAGTAGCTAGGAGGAGTTATTCCTGTGCTCAAAGGAAACAGGCATGACCTCTATGCCAAATGGCCAGTGAGCCCTCTAAGGTAATTATGCAATTAGGGGAAGACAAAGCATTCCTAAGTGAGTCATGCTGCAGCTTTCCTTGAGTCCAGTATGATAATTATGCGTTCCTCAGTTTGCTAGCAGCACATCTACCAGTAAAGAACTCATCCTGCACTGCAAATCACAACGTTTTCACTGCAGTGAATGGCTGTCACTTACGTGTGCATGAAATAAGAATTAGGGGAAAGAAAAAGCACGTTCATAGGGTTTGTTCCTGTAGAGTGGGATAAGAGCAGCTTTTAAAGGTCTCATCAAGCTTTTTATATGTGGAGTAGCCTTTTCAATCAATAAGCATGCAAAGAGCAGGATATGCACTACCAAACCTAGGGTCTTGCTACATAAGTAAAGAACAAAGTAGATGTCAGCACTATTGATCAACACAGCCAAGAGCCCTTCTTACCTTCTTCCCTTGCCAACTGCAAGTCTGGTACTTCCAGTTGCTCCAGATAAATGCCTTCCCAATCTCTTTGCATTCAGTATGTCTCCCTCCTTCTCCTGTCAGGGGGGTGACTTTCAGACAGACATCAATAAACCAAAGAGTCAAAAAAAGAACAGGAATATTTTCTATACTGGTTGAAAATTACTGTGTGGATTGAGTTACCTGCTGGCAGCTTCCAGGATCCCTGTTCCCCAAGTCTAAGACTTGCAGATTTGGAGCTGATAGTCAAGTCATTACACTGGACAAGCATGTCACCAGATTCTTTTGTAGGATTCATTCCTCCTTGCAGCCCCAAGATGCTACAGATATATGTCAAGGTGAGGTAAAGTGTCCTGAAATAATTCCCTGGATGGAATACAACAATACAATGCAGAAGGAGTCTTAATGCACCAAAATTTGTCTTGTGATAGAAGGAGCTATGTGAACAGTTCAGGTTTTATCCCAACAGAAGCAGATTTTATCACACTGCAGTAAGGTCTGCATGCCCCGAGGCCAGGTGATCTGGGTTGGATTTCTGTCAGTGCTGATTGAGTAGCTCCCCTGCTCAGTTGTATACAAGTGATGTCAAGAATGTCTTCTTGGTGATGCAGAATAAACAACCTTAACTATTTTGGATGTTTATCTCACTCCATCATAAACTTCCCCAGAGACAAAAATAAAAATCTGGCTCCTTTTCCACAGTAAATCTTGACATAACTTGGACCTTTTGCAGTAACTTGGACTCCAAAGCTATGAGTTTAAAACTTTAAAGTGTACTAAATGTTGTAAAGAATATTCCACAAATCAGTAGCCTAGGAAAAAACAGCATTGGCACTAGCTGCACAAAAAATAAATTTTGTGTAAAAAATAACCCTTGTTACCACTTATAGAAGCTTTCTGAAATATGATTTTAAAGTATATTTTAGTAGATGCTAAGAATGATAATTCATAATAAAATATTTACCAGGAGGATGCATATAAATAAGTCAGACAATAGTAGGCACGCTTTTCCTGTAGGTTTTAGAAATACTTACAGCAAGTCCTCTGGGAGTCACATTGAGGAATGTAGTATTTATAGCCAGTTCCTCATGTTATGGTTGAAACTAGAGTTGGCTTCTCTGGTTTCTTTTTAGTTTGGTGCTCCTGCTGCTCTCCCTGGTACCTCCATATGTAGAGCTAATGTAAAACATCTGGGATTGTCCCTTTGATCGTTTTGTTTGGTTGAGCATTTAGCCAGCTGCCCCATTCATTTTTAACTGAGTCACTTATCTCTGATTACAGGAGGGTTGGAGCTGCCTGAAAAAAGTGTAGGACCTGAGAGCCCTGCATGCCCTACACAGACATGTTCAGATTGCATCTGGCAGCCTGACATCACTATCATAACAAACTGCCAGGAGTCCACTACCTTAGTGTTGCTTTTGCACAGGAGATCATAATAATTCAGTGCAAATGTGTGGAAAATGTGCAGAGGTAGCAACTGCAAGACATGACTGTGGAGTACTAGTAAAAATACTTAACTAAAACAAGATCTGAAAAGTATCTGGTTAGTGCTATACAAATATAGAATCACATCCTGAAATGGTGTGGGTATCCACAGCAAACATTCAGCCTAACATCCTGGATTTCGGCTAACCACAGTAGAGGAGCCATTTGGCCCACTGTGACGCTTAGCTCCAGATGGCCAGGCAGCACAGCAGAGCCAGCCCAGCTGGCAACACATCTGCCAGAGGGGTAGGACCATGCTCTGTGCAGCCTTCAGGTACCACCATGGTGGGTGCATTCAAAGAGCACAGGATAAGAACCCAGAGAATAGTGCCCAGAGTCCCATCCCAAGGTGATGACTGAAGCAAAGCATCCTACCTAGCATTTTGGCTCTCCTTTTCCTGCCTTCTACCTTCTCTCTCAGTGGAAATCAACTCATACCACCCTGGTCTTCCAAGTTCTGTCTGAGTGCTAGGGACTCAGGGAGACGACAAAAAGAATACAAGGGGGCGGGAAGAAGAGGGGAGCAAAGAAGGATAGGAGAAGGACCACATTCCTAGGTGTGTTACCTGATTCACATCCTTGTGTGCAAATAAAAGGATCTGGAGTCAGAAAAGAAATAACTCATAAATGTTGTTTTGTGGTGGAGAAATTTACAACTGGGCCTCAAGTCCCACCAAACACATGGGATTTGGAATGGCATTTAAGTAGTGATTTTGAAGTCAAAACATGAAATGGTTTAAAAGACAGGTTGTTTGAAAAAATGTGCTATTACCCTGAAGGACTATTTCAGCAGAGATCAGCAGAAGTGCTTGAGTTGGCATCGTTTGTAATTAATGCAAGGAAAAGATTGATGATCTGTGAGGGATCCCTCATTCCTGTAATTCATTTTTTCCCCTGCCATATCTTAACTTTCCAGACACTGTCAGAGTCTCTGAGGAGAGTGGAATAAACACTGGAGCAGGGAGCCTTTTATCAGCTTGTTCGTTTAAAGGCAGTTATGTTGTCTTATTCAGGATGCTGTGTGTAATACTCAGCTACTGTAAGTCTGGGGGATTTTCAGATGAGTAAAATCATCCAGTTAGGAAGGACATATGCTGGATACTTAGGCAGAAGGCAGCTGAACAAAGGAGAGACGCAAATCTCTCCTACTAAATGTTGCTGTTAATGAATTTCCACCCGAGAACTACACAAGCCTTTTTTAAAATCTCTTGGTGCAGAACGTCCTCTGAGCAGATAATGAGCAAGGTAATGACCATAAGGTTTTTTGTAGAAGGCAGAAGAGCCCTACCAGAGTGAGACAGAGGAGAACAAGTACATATGGAGAACAAGTATCAGATGTAGAAGTCCAGCTGTGTTGACATCATTTACCAGACAAGTAAAGCAAGAGACAAGCCAGGGAACTGTGTTTTAAACACCTGAGCATGAAACCTCAGGACATCAGTCATCAGGTTACGCTCACAATTTGCTACCAGAGATGGATGAAGCTCTAGAGCTATAAGTCTTCATATTTTACTAGAGATAATAGAAGAACCCCTAGCTTTCAAATGATCAGACTTGGGAAGGGCATAATAAATGTATAAAGACCTGAATTTGTCTCATGGAATTAATAACTAATTGATTGGTAAGTAATTTGCCAACTACACCCCTGCAGTCTGCAGATAGCCAGACTCTGAGCTAATCAATGCAAAATATAGGCATGGCAGTGGAGAGCCTCCTCATCATCAGTTTCTCTTTCTCTGGCTAATGAAAAATCAGAACAAAATATCATCCAAGCTTGTTTTCTGGCCCAGTGGTTATCATATCTAGAGGTCAACAGGGAATTTAGAAGTGATAATGACACATTCTTTTTAAGGTTAACCTTAGCATAAGAGCAAGAACTGGATGGTTGAAGCATTCAAGCTAACATTAATTAGTCCCTTTTTTCATTCTAATTTAATAAAACATCAATAATAAATCATGCAGTGAAACATCAAGTGGCATATGGGTCTTTTTTGTACATACAGACTGAGTTAATGGACACTTAGGTGTAGTAATAGAGGTTTTACCTCTAAATTTAGTGGGAATGGAATCAAGTCATCAGCACTCACATCTTTTTGTCAATAATTTTGCTTACAGGGCTATCTCCTGTATCAGGCTGGCTTCTTTAATAGTATTCTTGCAGAATATGGCATCAGTCTTACATAATTAAAACACAGCAATGACTAGACCTGTCTTCTTTTTGCAATACTTCCCTCCCTTACTCAAATATTTTGAAAACTTGAGTTCTAAATATTTGTCTAGATTTATCAGAGATGATTATAAAATCTTTGCTGTAAATGCCGATGAAACATGGAGCAGGGGGCCCTAGGGCATTCTCCAAAGACATTTTTTAGGCTCAGCCTTCCCTGGTCACTTCTGTGCCAGATGGTGTCCATGCCATGCATGTGCAAGGAAGTGAACAGAAACAGTGAGTTTGTCCTGTGAACAGAGACAAGGGAAGCTTTGTACTTAAGCTTGTGCAAGATTTTAAATTGCAAGTGCTCACTTTTGGACAGAGAGTCGGAAGAAGGATGCCAGGACAGCCTTCCAAGCAAAGGAAAGAGGTCTTTAAAGTACGTGGGAGTCTTGTCACCTGCTGAAACAATAGTGTCTGCCTCATATAAGGTCCTTCTTACATCTTCCACTCAGAGGATGCATTTCACCCTGTGATCTCCTGCAATCCTTTGATGCTGGTTTGCTTGCTTTCTCCCCTCTTCCTTTCTTTCAATTAGCAAAAGCAATTGACCCATGAGAATTTAACATTACTAGTAATGTGAATTTTCTGGAAATATTCATTTATTCTAGTTCACCTGTATGTGTAGAATATGTTCAAGCCCATAGATGGAGCATGGAGTTTTTGGTTACCCACATGCCACTGACAATTCACAGAGTATATGGCAAACATTAGAATTACTTGTCCCACAAGTCAAATATTAACTGGTATTTTCTTCAAGCATGTTTGTTCACACCATCTGTGCCTCTGACAAAGAGTAGCAGTTAAAAATAAACAAACAAGAGAACCTATGTCAATTTTTGAAAAGCCTTCTTCATCATACAGGACCTCCATGTTCTGCATTTAGGAAGCACACCACATATTTTTGTGAGAGACGTTAGTTCTGCAGCTATTTTGTGTGGTCAAAATTCATTTCATCCTTAATGGACTTTATCTCTTATGCCTTTTTGTAACTACTAAATTTGTTTTACAAGATTTAGCTAACCCTGGCCTGAAGTTAACTGTTCCACATTCAGCAATGCAGAAAGATCATGCAAGCCAAAACAGCTTGCTTCAGTCCACACTGAACACAAGTAAATCTGCAGTTAATTGCCTCTCATGTCATGCAGCAATGAATCACTAGTTTTAAGTAATCATGCATTTGTACATGGAGTTTTAACACTTAGTGGTACCAAGAATTTTGAAAGATACAGTTAAATTTTAATTTTCAGAGGTAACCTTCTCCTCACATGAAACTTCCTGAAGTAAGAAAGATTGTATTGCTTTTTTGTTTCACAGTATTTTTTTTTGCTCTCAGACACAGGAGTATGTGTGCTATCAGTATTTAGGCCCAGCTGTGATGTCTGTATTCTGCTGAAAATCTGCATTATAGGCAAAAAAGAACCAAATAAAGCAATGAAAAAAAAAAAAATTAAACCAGAGATTCAGCATGACATCATATGGTCTAAGAGCAAGGCAATAAATCTGTGGCTTTAGTGGATATCAAGATTACCACGTAATGACTGCACACAGGAATTCAGAACATACTTTCCTGGGGTGGCTGCAAGCAAATGTGACCTCCCTCTGCCTGCGTCCAGGAGCTGTAGGGCCACGTTAGCACAAAGATTTGCCCAAGCCAAAAACCAGCCATGCACTTCTCAGCTGCTGCTTTCTGGTCCTGGGGAGCCCATGGCCAGCCCACTGACACGGCTGTAGCAAACTTGAAGGCTGGAATTCAAAGTGTTTGAACTAAGGCTTCAGGACTGATAAGGAAAATAAAAAAGGGGTATGTGTTTTTCGGTACAGGCCACTCTGCTGATTAATAGGTTAGGCTGGGTATTTTTGGGTTGAGGTACATAAACAGGTATAAAGTTACACTGCGTTTTTCTCAAATATATTACAGCCTGGAAGGGAAGCTTTACCCAACTTACTTGAACCATAGCAGAATATCTTGTTCTTTTGTGCAGATTCCTACAAGGGAAAAGCTCCTGAAAAAGGAGTGCTGCTTGTGATACTTAGAAAAGCTTATTGGCAGCAATATGAAAATATTCATCATCTGAATCCCTGTGGACTCCAGCAGAACAATCAAGGGTACAGCAGGGAATCCAGCACTAGTTCTGATGAATAAATTTAAAGAAGATTTTACATTTTTATTAGGTTAGATTTTTTTCCCTTTAACCTAGGTAATTCTTCTAAAGAGCAGAGTTTGATTTTCTGTGAGAGTAGAGCTTAAAAAAACCTTCTATTTCTTAAACAAGACTGAGGACAGTCAGCATCTGAATACCCATTAGAATCTCCTTTCTAATTAAATTTCATCAGCTGGATCAGGAATATGATGATGTTCAGAAACTGCATTGAGCCACATTCAAACACTGTAAAAATAAGGTTTATAACCTTTATTTTTGAGCTGTCAGTTCAGTCTTTGGTTTCTGAATCATTTCATGGCATTGATTCAGTGCTTCAGTTGCACTGAAAAAGACATTGTCCACTGCAAAAGTGGGTGGAAAAACATCATTCAGCAGTCAGCTGGGTATATCTGCTGAAAGTATGTCTGTAATTTTGTGAAGGAGATGGTGTTACTAAGAACAGATTGGTTTTTGAGTCTGCCCTGAACCCAGCCAGCTGTAGTTAAACCCTCAAAGGCTGACAAAGTGCATTCCTAATTATATCAGTGGAGTGGATGGTTAGATTAAGTTACTTCCTTTGAGACTATTGGTGATGAGTTTCCATCACTGGGATAGATTTTATATTTCATACAAGCCAAGTGGACCTTAAGCTGTGCAACCATAGGAAATTCTGACATGGTACTCACCTGTGGGGCTACCCTAAAGCCCACAAATAACCATATCCCATGAATTCACTGGACATAATGATAACATTTGATAGGCAATCTTTGAAGACTTTGAATAAATTTAAACTTAGTGTGGGATTAATCTTTGAAATTAAAGACAGTGGGAAGAGTTTTTCTGGCATCTTTAGAGAAATTACATATTTATGGCTTTGGCCATCTTCACAGAGTCTTAAAACATTCACTGACGTCAGTATACTTAAGCAACTGGTATAGCTGAAGATAATAAGCTCAGTATTTATTTTCCTGTACTTTTCTATGGCCAATATTTAGATTAAAACCTAACTTAATACCACTTTGCCATAATTTTTAACTACCTATAGAATGAGTGATTCCTTATAATGTGGTTATAGCAGACCAAACTAACCATCTAGTGAAGATCACTTGAAAATGATGAGTAGATCTCAGGGATAAACAAAGAACAACACATCCTTACATACAGTGACAAGAGTGATATATTCTTTCAGAAGGGGAGGAAAACTCTTAATCTTTGATATAAATTTCACATTTGATGAAAAGAGTGTGATCACTTTGCAGGACTGCTGTTGTGTGTTTTATACTTGGATGACATAAGAAAAATTCCTGATTGCTTGAGCTGACATTTCTGCCCTTTCTCACACTTAAACCATGATATCTAAAGCCAGAGAGACAACGAAGTGCTCTGTTCATGACACCTGAAAAATCCTGTTTAGAGTTAGGTGCTGTGATGTGCTGATCAGATAAGTCACTCTGGAGCAGAGTAAATGTTTGTTATAACTGTTGAACTGTGGAGGCTATACAGAGTTGAATCATTGGATTACAAATATAATTGACATCTCATCACACTGAAAGTCAGACCTAGAACTCCTCCTGGTGACAGTAGGCTTTGGGCTTGCCTCTGAAGATCTAGATGTCCTGTGTCAGCATTCTGCAACTGACTGTACCTTTGGTACATGTTGCAGTTCTTTTTTGTCATTTATCCTATTCCATTCTTTTATTTAGAAACTCCTAAATTCCACACAGGGCTGAATCAGTTATTGAATTTCTCTGTAATTGCGTTTCTATTCCATCCACTTGTGTATTTATTGGACTTAGATGAAAAACAATAAACTTAGCCAAAAACTACTGAGCTACACAGGAAAGATAATTGAGTGGGGCAATTCTGTAATGGTCACTCATGATGGAAAAACTTAGCAAGTTCAATGGGATATTTTTCCTTTTAGATTCATCACAGTCACTTTTTTGGATTGCTCTCAGAGAAATATACTTACAAATGGAAATATTATCACAAGTTAGCCCTAGACCCAAAATCCAAACACAACAATGAAGCAACACAGACTTTCCTTCCTATTCTGATCACTGGAACCACTGCCCAATAAAGGGATTTTGTTTGAAAAAACTTCCTTATGTGTTTTTTTACAGTGCTGTGTGTCTGCATTCCTGTTCATTTGTGTGCTTGATTAGCTGAAATCAAATACAGTGATGCAGATCTCCAAGTGAGCAATACTAACAGAAAAAAAAAAATTCTACGTTGCAGTCTTCATGGGAATTGCTGTGCAGAAAGCAAAAGGGCTGATGCAAAATCATATTTTTCCTCCATCTTATTTTGCAAGAGAAGTTTGCTTCTAGGAAACTTCAAATAGTCCTGTGAAAAGGTAACAAAGGATGTACTGTTTGTGTCCCTGCCTCATGCACAGCTGTCCTCTGGCCAGCAGCTTGAAAGACGCAGCTAGATTTTAAGAAATTCTGTAAGTATTAATTGTGGGATTTTTTTTCCTCTACCTGTGATATTCTGTGTGCTTTTGGTATTGCTTTGGACTTTTGCTGAGGTAGTCTTTTGTGGTTTTGGAATGAGTCCTGTAGATTTTAAGAGCAGGGAAAGTATTTTGGTTTTTGCAGGTGATGTTGTATCTTCTGGAAATGAATCGTTGAATTGGTCCTCATTATAGACATCAATTGAAATTAATAGAAATATACAGTCATATCATTTTTAGTTGCCTAAGATAAGAAGATTGGTGGGGATTTATGTCATCCTGTCTGTATATTCAGAATGTATCTCTTATGTAAAGATAAAAGAAAATAATACAGCACACATCTGAACCTTTAGCGAGAAAACTTCCAATCTTTAATAGAATCTAAAGGAACTTAGAAGAAAACTCAAAAGTTAAGGGTAAAGTGGCAATTACTTAGCAAAATAAGAAATGCATAAGTAAAAAAGAAAACATACCTAAGGTCTACTTTTATCCTCCAAGTGCCTCTTGGTAGGTAATTGAGGGGTATTTTTGTATTTGCCTTGTTGTTGACAAAATCTTGGCGAGTCATTCTTTCAAAATAGGTAATATTTGACAGCATTGGAAGAGATCTTGCTGAGTAGATACACTTTTCCATTACTAAGTAGTAAAGTGAAGGATAGACTAAAACCATGATGAAAGTAAATGAAAGCTAATCAAAATTCTTTAGCTGAAGCTTATTCTTGAATTCATTGTTTTGTTTTGATGTGGTGTTTCACTTAAATTACTGATTTAATCATGCACTTGTTGAAATTAAAGCTGTTGAAAAGTTCTGCAGTTGGATTATGTGGAAAAGAACGTTTGTGACTAGAATATAAGTAGGGATTTTAGAAGTTGTTGCTCAGAAGTTTGAACAAGTAATTGAAACACACTTTACTGAGCGTTTTCACAAAGAAAGCATACGAAAATACACATTCATAGCAGATGTGATGGCAGAAGTTTTTTGAAAGGTCAGGTCTGTACAGTTCTTTGATGCAACCCTTGAATGCCAACAGTCAAATGATTTACTACACTGTATTTGAGTTTTCACTGCTATCCTATACAATATGTAAATAGGAAAGTCCTGCTTCCCTGGAAATTATGATAAGAGGGTAGCTTCTTGCTTAGCTGTGATTGACCTCATGCTACTATTCAATGTTTGCCTAACAAAAATGAAATTAATATGTTTTGGATGAAAAAAGCAGTCAGATAGTATCTTGAGTGGAAAGCCTTGACTTAGACACTTGTACTGTCTGTACGGTAGAAAATTTTATGATTTACTGTATTTTGTGGTTTACCGTATGTCTAAGTACTTTGAACATTTTTTGATGGATGGGCTGGCTTAGTCCCATTGACAAGGTAAATAATAAGAGCAGCTCTATGGCTCCTCTGAGTTGCTGTGGTTATGTGATTTTCATTGGACACAAACTTTATCATAAATTTCCTCCGAGTAGCACTTGCTTTGTGTTTCCTGCAAGGTTTGCTGGGGTTGATTTGCACATTATTAGGCATAGTGTGTTTCATATAGAAATGTTCTATACAAAATTCTTGAGTTGTACTTTTTTCACAGGTGGACACCTGGGGCAATTAATTGCATTGTCTAGTTGCTCATGAAAGACAAACTTAGGTGACTTCTAAGCTTGACTGCAGGGTGTGCCAGGGGCTGTTCTGGGGTTCTCCTGACCATTTTCCCAGCTCATATCATTGGCTTGAAATGCTACAGTGAAGCCAGAAAACTTCCCCCATCAGTTTTCAGAATCGCAGCTCTATAGCAAATCTATGGTCAGAAAGTGTAGGAGAACCAAAGAAACACCCGGCCATAGACTTGTGTACCTCCTGGATCTATGGCAGCACTTTCTGGAGGACACTCTAGATAACTAGGCAGTTCACAAAAGCAAAATGGCTTAGTTTCAGTTTGTCCTTGCTTGATCAAAAGTTATTGTTATATTCCCACCAAAATCACAGGTACTGTCTGGTAGTCAGCTATCCCCAAACTACTTTCATTCTTTGCTGGTCTATGAGGGCTCAGAATCATAACTAAGTTGTGATAACAAAACAAGCTGCCAATTACACTGTGAGATTTTATAACTGTTTAGGGACTTGCTAATAAAAAGTAACTTAACTAGACTTTTACTTCTTTCATGACAGAATTACTTTGAATTATGCCACATTTGCCGTGGATTGAACTTTTACATGACAGTTAATATAGCTCTGTTGCTAATTAAGAACTTTTCCAGCAGTAGCAATAACATTATTTTCCTTAACTCTTATAATTATATTCATCTGAAACTCCTTTCCCTGGACCAAAGGAACTCCATGACTACCTAAGAATAGAATTTTCTTGCATGATACATAGATGTAAAATAAAGGGGCATTATTACTTCCTCCAGTCTTCACTACCAACTTTTGAGACAGGAAAATCTATGTTTCAGAAAGGTTCCAGGTCATGGTAGTCAGCTGTCACCTTCTTACATAACAAAACAGCAGTAGGAATCATTACTAAAATTATTATCCTGTGAAGTTTAATTTATATTGGCCAATTCACTGGCATTATCATTCATTAGTTCAGGTTCCACAGCGCAAATAACTTTGCGAATGAAAGCTCTGAGAACACGTTTAGTTCATCTAAAATTTCTCTCCAAGGCCAGGAGAAGATTAATACGGTCATGAAAGCAAAGGTCTGGCGCCTCCATCAGCTCCTTTTCCAGTTGCCTGAATGCTAAAATGATCACAGAAATTTCCTCTTAAGTCTAACTGCACAACCCACACACATACACAGCTCCAACAAAGTGATGACTTGCAGCCTGTGCAAGAATACCCCTAACCTGCCTGGCAGCCAGCTGGCGTGCCCTAATCCAAGCTCTGAGGCTCGGACTTGAGCCCATACTGCTCTGCCTTGAGAGTCAGCAGTGCCAGCAGTGCAGAGAAAGAGGCACGTGTCCGACCTTGGCTGGAGCCTGTATCCTCCCTGCACCAAAGTGGCTCCAGCTAGGACAGCTTCCAGTTAGGCAGTGCTCAATTTCAAAAACATCCATGTAAAAACTGGCCTCTGCACAAATCACAAGTCTGAGGAAGTTCTGGAGATAGTTGTAACCATGCTGGAAAAGAAAAAGGCGAAAGCCATGAGCTTGTTTGAAAAAAACAAAGCAGTAACTGGAATTTGGGTTTTTTTCCTGCTCCTCCTGGCAGGTAAACTCAGAGGATGCATGAGTGCTTAACACTGCCTGGCAGCATTCTCACTTCAGTTCTGTTATAACCCAGTTTATAAACAAGCAGAAAACTGCCTCCCATTGTTCCTGCTCAACCATCCTACCTGCACCCATCCCCAAAAAAAACCCAAGGCATTAAAATAACCTCTGATGCAGGCACTGATCCTCTCAAGTGCAATAGCACACTCAACACATGTTTGGAGAGCTCATTAGAGGACAGTCAGCATTTTCCTTCCTTCAGCAGTTCCAAACTCCTGATGGTCCTTTTCCAACACTGCTGATTGAAGTTTAAGTCAAAAGCAAGCAGCCACTTTACCAGCTCTGCTTTAACCCCATACTTGTGAAAAGGTGATAAGGGCAATTTCAGTGCATTGCTCTCCTCTGCTAGTACACATGAACTGTTTTATAGAAAAGGCAAAGCAAAAAAGGAGTAAAAGGAGAGAGAGAGAGATTAAAATGCAAACTATACAAACTATGCAACTTATTAATATGGCAAAGCTGACATAATGCCATCTGGTTAATGTCTGGTCTCTATTTGGAGCTTGATCCTGCTGGGTACTTAGTGCTTAGGCTGTTCCCTATGGCACTCTCCAGAGCACACTTAACATTTAAGTGCTTTACTGGATCGTGGCCAGTGTACTGAGCACCTCAGAGGAATCAGACCTTGCTTAATTTTTCTGGTTTGTAAAAAAAACTCTTTCCAGCTCTGAGCCCTGGCACCTCTTAATGAGATTTTTGCTTCTCTACTCCACTCCAGCACCCATATTTTTTATTCTGAACGCTCTGTTCTGAGCAGGATTAGGCCACTGGTTGCCCACAGTGGAAACTCCAGAACAGACTGCCAGCCTCTGAGGAAACTCCAGGGTACAATATTTTCACTTGAGCTGAGGTGCTGCGTAGAGATATTCAAAACCCCTTTTACTCAGCCTGTGAAAAACTTCAGCTATAGAGCAGAAAGGAGAGTGTGTAATAAATTCTCAGGCATACTTGCCATATACTCCAAAGGGGCAATAAGCTGTTAAATCAAATCAAAGAAATCCCTAGTAAACCAGAATTCGTGGTGTGTCTGACAGCACACACTGCATTAAATATTTCAAGTCGATAGCTCCAAACGTGGCTGTCAACATGATGTGCAACCTCCATGCGCTCGACTTCCATCTCTTTCCAATAATAGTGAATCTTTGTGAAGAACTGCTGTAAATTGCAATTACTAAGTAAATTTTCAAATCTTATAGCCAGATTTCTAACTAGTCTGAAGAACATGGTGAGAAAGAAATGATAAAGCAAGCAAAGACACTTTTGCTGTCATAGGAAATCTGCTGAAGGTTTTAGTTTCAGGGCCAGGCTGTGTAATTCCTCTATCAGCTGATCCTTAATGCTTTAAAAATCCTTAAGGTGTACATACTCACTGCCATGTGGTCTTGCCTGTGTGCTGCGCTCATTTGTGCATCCCTGCATGTGTGTATTTGTGGGTGGTGTGTTTTCCACCTGCAGTGCATCAGCTCTGGTGCTGAAGTGCAGACCCCTAGCATTTTAGCCATGTGGAAAAACACACTCTCTAGGAGCACCACTTTGCTCACCTGCCCCCACTCACTCTCTGCTTCCACTACAACAAAGTTTTACCAGTATTGCAAACATCCATCTCTTCAAATAGCTGAGATATTCTCTAAACAGCCAGCCAGAAAGAGAAACAAAAATAAAGGAAATATGTACCTCTTTTCCTCAGTTATAAGATTAGCCTAGGGCCTGGAAAAGATAAAAGCATAGTCTTGGATCATTGATTGGATTGAGTCCACATATGTCCATACCCTCTGAGACTAGAATCATTCTTCACCGGACCAGAGCACTATGCCTCATAGGGCCCAAGACAGCAGCTTTAAAATTGCCATGTAATTGAGTATGGGAAAATCTCTGGCTTTTTGTTTTTATTGCTAGGCTTTTCTTATACCCCTAACTTTCTGAGTGTATCTAGTGAGAAGGAAGCAATTCCATCACTGAAATGTAGCTATCTTAGGGTCATAAATAATGTTTTCTGCCTGAACTGCAATCAGTACATGGCTAGGGAGCACAGTGCTCTGCATGGGCACATGTGGGCTGCAAGCTATTGATGGTAAACAGTAATTTGCAGGGTAGCTGGTACAAAAAACAGCAAGCAGGAGGTTTTTGTGTCTGACTCACACCTCCAGTGAAGAATAATAATAACAAAAATTAGAATAATACACAGCAACATTTTCTCAGCCCTAGGAAACAGACACAGGTGGCATAAGCACAGGTGGCATAAGCATCAGATGGAAATTTCATGATCACTGCACTGCAGCCCTATCAAGAAACAGATTCTCATGGGAATTCCTGGTAGATCTTTTGCACCCAAACCCCCAACCAGATGTTGGTGGGGCAGAGAGTAAAGGACATCTTCATCAATTAGTGCTTGTATGTATCCTGTGTGGGTGACATTGTCAGATTCCGCTGCCTGCCCTTTACAACACATGCTTTTCCCCATCAGCCATAACCCAAAACTAAGTTATCAACTCATGTCCTATAAGGCATAAATTGCCTTCTCAGCTCTTATGGGGCCTTGTGAAACACTTGACCATTGGACCATCTGAAGAGCACTGCCTGCAATTGCATCAGCTGTCAAAGGAAACAGTTACTGCAGTCTTGGCAGTGTTGCCACAAAAGCCTTTCTGGAACACCATCTTGTATCAAATATCCTGAATTTTCTGTCTCTCTGATCCAGAACTTTCTATTAGTTTTAATCAACAATTTCCTTCTGTCTTGACAGTGCCAAAAAAAGCTGTGCCAGTGAAACCATTGGTGCTGGGATCAGTACCAGCTGTTAAATAAACAACAGGGAGCTGAAGAGCTTTGCTGCAACCAAGTGTTGCAAGAGGAAGTAACTGTGAGATTACCATCTTGCAGGACTATGTGAAACCTGTGACACTGTCACATGGCTGGTGTCCTTCTCAGGCTTCCCACCTGGGTTTGTACTAGTGTGAGAGGGACTGGGAAACAAAAGCTGTGAACGACATGTTCAGGCTGGCCCTGGAGTGCTCTTCTATCTCTGTTCCTGAAAGCCATGGGCCCAGGTATGTCTTGTTTGCGGGACAGTGCTGTGGAAGCCAGAGATTTCTCAATGCTGAGGAAAGCCTTGATCTTGAAAGCATGCGGGAACCCCATTCAGGCTTCTGAAGGCATTTGCATTTGAGAGAAGCATGCCCATGTCCCAGTGCCTTTGCCAGCCTGAGTTTCCAGTACCTTCAGCCATTCAGATCTGCACAAGCACAGGAAAAACACAACTTTCAGCAGTACTAGTGATGGTCTTGGCTCTTTACGTGGCCCTGACATGAGTTTGGCTGCTCTGGGTGTGCCAAGTGCTGATCATGGTGGGCTTTGAGTCTCCGGGTTGAAGCCAGGAAAAGAAATCTGTGGCCTCAGCTACAGTTCATGCCCTATGACAATGGTAGATAGCACTGTAGCTACTTTTTTTGGTTGTTTTTTATTTTATTTTTTACTAATACAGTAGTTTCACGATTATAAACCGCACCTGAATATAAGCTGCACTTCCGGGTAGCTGGGAAGACCACGGGATTTGTCCATATATAAGCCGCACCTGAATATAAGCTGCGGGGTTTTTTTTTGTTTGTTTGTTTTTTGTTTTTTGTTTTCGTTTTTTTGTTTTTGTTTTTGTTTT